>JAZGLO010003018.1:0-600000 GCA_036873155.1 Biomphalaria sudanica
CCATGATACCTTGTGTCAGGTTGGGTTTTACAAGTCTAGGGTATGACTTATTATGCCGTGTTTCCCACCCCAACGATGGTTATTAACTTCCTGTCGGGGTTGTAACAATCAGTTTATGAACTGAGTATCAAAAGAACGAGTACTGCAAATAGTAGCGTCTACTATTGAGTAACCAGATTGTATATAACAAAACAAAAGGTTTAATGGAGTAATGATATGATGAAGAGAAAATGACGAATAAATATTGGTAGCGTTTACAAAGGCAACTACAAGTTATACATTCTATTTAAAATAACTAAAGCACACCTTAATCTCGGTGCCACAGTAAATCAGAGCTCGCCCTCACCCCAACGCCATGGACGATAGTCAAATACCATACCAGATCCTACAAATCAGACATGACTCCAGATGAGTCCCAAGCCTGGGTCCCTAAACAAGAAAAACGAGCATTCCTTGAAATCGCCATTCACAAGATCATAGAACCAACGACTTTAGAGCTACACCGCGAAGAATCAAGTAAAATAAACTAACTTACCCAATACTGGAGAAGAAAACAAAAACAAAGCGCGTCCTTAGGAACTAGAGCGCACAAACCATTCTGATGCAAAACGAGAAACATCACACAAGGCGCAACTCTAGATGCGCACGACACCTTGCACGTATAATAGTGGGAAGCGTGGTCGAGAGGCTAAGTGCGCTTGAACTTGGCTTTTCTTGGCTACCTAGAAGGGGGCTCGAGGTTAGTTTTTATTGAAATATTGTTGACACAGCAGTAATGTTTATTGACATAAATGTCCAGTCCTTCTCTTGTTTTATCACTATCTGTTGTTCTGTCTGATCTGTACAAAAGAAACGCATCCAAGTTTACTGATGCTCCTGGAATAATTTCATTTAGTCATGTTTCAATGAGACAGATTAGCTAGCGTTCACAGAATTGGTAGAAATGTCTGCAGCAACAACCAAGTTCGTCCATTTTGTTATTTAGTGATCTAACATTGCCCAAGACAATAGGAGGCAGATAGCCCTTTTGTCCGTTTTTCCTGCTTTTGACTCGAAATCCTCCTCTACGGCCTCGTTTTTTTCGCTTTGTCTGTGTGTTGATAGGCTCATGGCAGTTTGGTATGTAGCGGCCATTTGTTTCCAAGATGGCGGGTGTGTACATAGAATCATTCATGATCATATTATTCATGCTATCCACTGAAACACTGGTTTTTAACATGCACACTAATAAATTAGTCCACAAAACTAGAAACACTTTCATTCCCTGAAACACAATAACACAATAGGAACAGAATAATAGAAAAACAAATGCAGATTATATGACAATGTAATTAGGTCGCCTGTCGAGCGGCGCCCCGGAAGTACAAGTGATAGCTTGGGTAAAGTTAGAGTGAACCTAAATACCACAAATTCAAAATCATTGTCTTAACCAAGAGTTGTCTCCACCATAAACAAAAATATCAGGTATTCATCAATACCTACATAACAAAAATTATTGTGATCCACTCAGTGGCGTAGCTAGGTTATTTGATGCCAGGTGCGGCAACTCCTCATTATGCCCTTCATGTGTATACGTGATATAATTATTATTATATCTTAAACTTCAATTTTACAAAAAGTTAATTGTGTTGTACAAACTTTCTTGCTTGCTAAATATAAATAATTTTATAATTTTATATAACTAATTTTTATCGAAATCAGTTTTTAGAGGAAAGGGGGAAAGACGCTATTAGTTTCGTATGAAATGTGTTTCCGTCCCGTTTAGATCTCGTAAACTAGAGAAGACAGTGAACATCTTAATATTTTAGTCCATTCAAAGTTCTGATGCAACGGCTACTTTTTTCTTTTCTAAAAGCGAAAAATCTAATTTTTTAAATCACTTTTGTAAGCATTGGAGGCTCTTTAGTAGGGGATATGACTACTTGCCATATTTTTAACACATTTATGCAAATGGAATTTTTTTTTTACATTTTTATTGCTACGGTATGTAAGTTCTGTCCTACTAACTACTACATTTACCCAAAAATAAATGTTTACTTTAAAAAAAAAAAAAAAAACAATTTAATATGCATATAAGCTGGACATAACAAAACAACAATTAATAAGTAGTTTTTCATATTATCCCGTAAACGGCGTCGTTGTAACATGGCCATAGAACACTTAACTAAAGGATTTTTTTAAGGAAATGCTATTTTGTTTCTTTTTTTTTTTCTTGGAGGATTTGAATAAGAGATTGAGCCTTTACAAAACAATTAGATCAATTGTATATTCATTATAAGAAATCAGTTAGGCGACTTTCACATCTAACTTCACATTCACTTTCACCTATCTTAACAGCTTAACAGATTCTTGTTTTTGAAGTATGGAGGCTTCTGAAGAAATCGCTACAATATTTTAAAGCGTCCAGACAATATTCGTTATTGTCGTCCGAGGACGGGAAGTCTGGAAGGTTCTAAAACTCTTAAACAGGAAGGACTAAAGGTGGCAGCTAGACAGAAAGGATTTTTAAAACGATTTCGAAAGGGACACTGTCCGATAAAAGCCAAAGTCGCTAGGATCTGGAGAATGACAATCCCAGATGTCGACACTGTCACACGAAAGAAGAAAAAGGAAACAACATTTTCTCTACGAATGAAGAGTGCTCGGAAACACAATTAAAGATACGTATAGTCTTGAAACAGAATTGGTGCATGTGGGCTTGTTCCCTGTAGGAAGACAGGCAAACCTTGCAGAACAATGCCAGATATCTGAACCGTGCTTTAAGGGATTAATCTCATTTTGTTGTGTTCGAGATACCGAGATACCGAACAAAATATTTTATTGTCACTGGTTAGTTAACTAATGTGTTAATTTTTATCGATTCTTGTGTTTTCAGCTAAAAGAAATGATCGTGCAAAGTTTCAGTTTGATCCTAGTTTGGGTTTAGGAGAAATAACATGTACAAACTTTTTACCAGATATTGAGTTGATAGAAGCTATGTTAATGTTTAGCACATGCAGCACGTACACGCGACTACTTTATGTTCAAACTACTTGTAAGTCTCTATTTTACAGATACACGTGAATTACGTCATATTCTCTCGGACATTGGCCGTCAGGAGGAGAGGTCCATGAAAGGTAATTGACCAGTTCTGTTACAATGAAACACTGTGAATGTGTTTTACCCTTGAGGAATTTCCAATCACTTTGCTTAACATAAGCTTTCTTTCAATATGATAATTCTGTTAATATTTTTAATTAAGGAATTCAATTATATATGAAGTTCAGTAGTTCGGCTTTATGGTTTATGTAGATCTGGCTTTGATAAAATATCTGCATTACAAATAATAGAGATGTAGTTGTTTTTTTTTTTTTTTAGATTTACAAAATATGAATATTTTATTTGACATTCAATTGGAAATTTTAATACACAGCAGCGGAATCCATAAATGGAAATATTTTTGTCGTATCTCGAATTTTACAAAATATAAGAGTAGTATTACGAAAAGTGTTTTAATAAGCCATAGCAGCTCCGGCACCGGCTCCGGCCGATTATCTGCCAGATATCAAAAAGTGATATCCGGTGCAGCCATAGTATATACATTTAGTATGCAAATTTTTTTTTAAAGTTTGTACATCTTTTACTGTGTAGAGGCCCCACACTGAGAGTGACCTACATTGCTTTTACTGCCGTAACGCTATCCCTCATGAAAACTCTCATTGCATAACCACTTTAAAAAAAGGCAACATTTTTGTGAGGAAATCAAAACACTTAGCAAGAGCCAATATAAACCAGTTGATTCACTTCTGTAAGCCTCGTGGCTCCCTTTTGTTTCTATACTTACTAATATTAAAATGTAGAGCTGTTGTTTTTTTCAAACTTTTAAAGAGTGAAGATATGTACGTCCTATCTGTATTTATGTGTTCATCTAGTCGTTCAGTTTAAGTAGAGACTTCAACTCTGTTAAGTCATTTCTTTCCCTATTTGATTCTAACAAACAATGCTAAGCTCTATTGGCAGTATGGAAGAAGGAGCACTTCTACATGCGGTACTAGTACAAGAAATAAGAAATGCGCCTTTATCTTTGTGTCCTTCTGAGTATTTGATTAGGTCGTGTGTTGATGTTTGTGAGTTATGCCTCAGTTCTTTATGTATTATTGCGACTTTACTTTTCCGTGTTGTGTCCTGAAGTGTCTCTAAATCAAATGACAATGTTTTTAATCTTAAAGAATGAGTGCAGTGTTTCGCATGGCTACGCAGACCCAATTGTGACTTGCATAGTTTTTCCGCATCATATACAGACAAAGCCGTTGTCCACCGGGTGTCTATTTAAGTTTGTATTACGTCTTCTGCGACTGTCGTCTGCAAGGGTTTTATCTGGGCCTTAGATGCGTATCCCGCAGACTTCGTGAGAGCTCTCCTTCTCTTTCAGAGTTCATCTTCTGCCAGGGCAAAATGGCGCGGGGGTAGAGAGGTGGCAGTTCTGTTAAGCCTTACCTTAAGCTCGCCAAATCTAGTAATTAAGTTGGGCACTTATTAACAAATACTTATAAATATCTGTTTAGTAATGTAATTGTTTTTAAACATGTTAAAAACACAACAACAAATTATTGAACTATCAAAATGGTATTCCTTGATTAAAATAAAAAAAAAAATATTTTTAAAATATACTGGACACAGTTAAAAAGGAATATTTTCACAAAATCATAATTTTTTGTTAAAATCTTGGACATCATGAGATTTGTTTGATTCGTGAAGCTGGTCGACATTTAACGTTTTCTTCTGACACCAGAGAGGATCAAGGGAACGAGTCTTGAGTTCAGTGTACCTGAAAAGGTTTTCGAAAAAAAACAACTTATTTTTACAAATCAAGAACTGGAAATTGTTTTATTTAATAAAACCTAATTATATATATATTGTAAACTTTATCCACGAGCTAAATTATATTTGTTGCCAGAAATGTATAATGTAAAGCCTCTCATGTATGTGTGGATATTGAAAAGTCTCAGGTGTATTTACATAATGATTATAGCGTTTTAAAAAAAAATGTGTTTATTAAAGTTATCTCAGTGCCTAATACATTTTCTCATTATACATGCACGTCTGTCATTGAGAGATAATGGCGTCTGCATACCAGTGACCTTTTTCTGAATACTGAATACGCTATAAACCGTTGGCTACTTATCTAAGGAGCTCCAGTTTAAATCTTAAACTTTATCTGAGTTATGTTTGTTGAGCGCCAAAATACTGCACAGAAACCTTCTTCCATCCACCCCTTACCCCACAAAAGAGATTTTAAACAAAATGATAAACGGTATTAAATCAAAAATCACGCTCTATATAAAGAAATATACTATAGTGACTTTGCAGTAAAATAAGACTTTATCGTTTGAATGTAACTCAATAAGCGCTTTTATTCCTCTTTAAGAATATTTTGTATGAGACTTCCTTTCATATGCGTTGTATTTTAATTTTTTTGTTATTGCGGATAGAAAATGTCTGAACATATTTAATTGTCTACATTTAATGAATCATCTTAGTATTTAAAATCAACTTACGGATCTGACGAGCTTGTTGACCACAGCCTATCTGATCAGCAAGCGGCTCGTAGTAAATGTCGACAAGTTTTTTAGCATAGTTGCCAATGTTTTTGCCGCAATGATTTTCCAGTGTTCCTAGAATGCAAATTCTCAGTTGATCGAAGTAGCTGTGAGTAAACGAACAAAATATAACAATATTAAAAACGGTTTATGTTTTTACACAAACTCATTAGCGGCCTGACAAGTCCATTCCTGGGTCCCGTATTTCGTTAAAGGAATACAGTAAAAAAAAAAAGAATGCTTATATTTTAAGAACAAATATTAGAAGCTATTAGTTATGAACTATCAATAAATCCTATCTATTCCCCTACATTTCAAAAATTGAAGTTTGCCTGATCTTGTTTCGCTTTCTTTACATAAATGGTGGTTTACTTCTGTATACACTAAAGGTATGTTGGCATCACTTTTTTTTTATGTTCAACTTAAACTAAAGTTCACTTACGAACAGACATTGACTGACTCCATCTCTTCGTCATTAGCCTTGGTGGTAAAAGTGGCCAACTGCAACTCAAGCTGGAAATTGTCCACGCACTTGCTCATTCCTTCTTGGGCTGACAAGAGAGCGGTATGATCGTTGACACATGGAGAGTCTGAGTTGGAATCTAGCCCTAGTAAAGAAAATATTAACTGCCTCAGACTTGACGTCAAGATATGAGGACATTATGTTTTACTCTACCACACGTATATTTAGGGATTTTTTTAGGGGGGGGGTATAAAACCCTTACTCAAAGTACAAGAAAGTACCCTCGTAGCACAAATACGTTTAAATGTAAAATTACTTTTCTAGTTAGGGAGTTTTACAAGCTGGCAAACATCAAGTTTCAAATGTTATAGTTCTTTCTTTACAAAGCTTAAACCGTCTCAATCTGTCTGTATGTTATCCTATTTCCCATAACGGATCAAGTTAAAACATTGCACAGTTATTAATTGAACCAGACAAGACTTGAATCAATAAATAATTTTAGCAAACTAGTAAATTAACTATTGAAGATTATTTATTTTGTTTCTTATCAAAATGTGGGCAATAAAGGCTACTTAATGAGAGATTTTGTTAAATGTATGGATTTACTCCCTTTATAAAGTTTTTGTCTTTTTTTTTCTCCCACTTTCCATTCTCGAATCCATTGAAGATTTGCATAATATTTCTATGAGGACAATACACAAATCAATCCAAAAATACTAACCAGATTGTTAATCATTTAGTAATTAAATAGCTTTGCTTTATATAGCAGATAGGGAGCTAAACCCAGTAAATTGTCAGATTTTCTTTAACAAGAGGTTCTTTCCCTTAGATGGGCTTTCTTTTTTAAAGTATTCTTTTTCAAAAAAGCGTTTGATCGATGTGCTGGCCATACGACTTTCTTGTTTACCACCCTAAATACTGCAAGTTGGAACAGTGTGTGGGGAAATTTGACAAGATGTATTATAGAGTTAAACATATTGGACAGCATCAGCTGGAGACAACGCGCAAGTTGGAACAGTGTGTGGGGAAATTTGACAAGATGTATTAAAGAGTTAAACATATTGGACAGCATCAGCTGGAGACAACGCGCAAGTTGGAACAGTGTGTGGGGAAATTTGACAAGATGTATTATAGAGTTAAACATATTGGACAGCATCAGCTGGAGACAACACGCAAGCGAAATGTGTTCTGAGTTCAAGTTTGACATTGTTGTGGAAATGCCTCGTTTGAAGAACACATTTTTTCCCCAACAACGAACATGGTAAGTAGTAGTTCAATGTATAGGAAAGCGAGTTCGATACATACAACTAGAAAAAAGATTGGTAAATGACTTTCTGCATAGATATGATCAATTATTTTTTTTTAGCTTTCAAAAACTTTGTTAAGAAGAGTAATGGATATTGCATAAAGCTGTAATAAAGTTGGGTGTATTGTCACAAGAAACTAAATTTTTATGAGTTCTCTCTTAGGACTTCCAGTCTTATCGTTCCCCCCAAAAAATTATTTTATTTTGTTTAATATGCCCCAATTAGTTTTAGACGATCATATTATGGCCTGAAATCGACAAATCAACAAACTTAATAAGGCTAGTCTTCGAGTCCGAAGATTTGTGAGGAATGCAGTATTTCTCGTGGCTGCGCAGCCCCAGATGTGACCTACATATTTTGCCACATCCAGGGCAAGCATAACCATTGTCCGCAGGTGGTCGATTTAGATTTTATTTCGCCGTCTACGTTTGTCCTTGGCAGCAGATTTTCTTTTGGTCTTAAATGGGTATCCCGCGGCCTTCGTGAGTGACCTCCAGCTGTCTCGTTCTGAGGCTGCATGCAGCCAGGTGCTCTTTTCTATGTCAGCCTAGGAAAGTTGACGCCTAAGCTGGTCTTTGAGCGTTTCCGTGGGGCGCCTCTGTTACGTCGACCACCTTTTAGCTCATAAAAAAACGCCTTTGGCATACGTTCGTCTCCCATACGGGATATGTGCCCTGCCCAGCGCAACTGAAAGTGTGTACGTATATATATATATGTAAGCTAGAATTGTTCACAAACCTTCTTTGCCCTCTGCCGAACAAATGAAATTTAACGCCTCAGCTCCTCTCATGATCATGTTTAAGAAAGTCTTATCTTCGCAGTCATTTTTGTTGTCGTCAAAACACTTTTGAAAGTAATTGTTCTTCCTGGAGAAAGAAATGTTTGTAAACAGGTTTGTAAATTGTTTGTTTAGAATCTATCTATATATCTGACATATTATTATTTTTTTCTTGCACAACTCATTACTGTGCCTGTGTGTCTATGTGCGGGCTTAGTAAAAGGCTAACTAGGCAGCTGCCTGGGGTCTCTGGTTAGGTGGAGATTTCAAAAAGGACTGGAAAACAATATTGTTTCCAGATGAAATGGTGAAACTTAGCCCTTGTGTTGGAGTACACTAGCCTGACTAGGTTTTATTTAAACCGCGTACTTTTATTTTTTCGCTGTTATTTTTTTTTATTTTTCTATTTGGTTTGTGGCCACCAAATTCAGTTCACTTAGGGCATTCAATTATTTTAGGCCGGCCCTGTCGGAGGATAGATTCATATTATTTAATCACGTCATTATTTGGCAGGCAAAACGTTTAATTATACATGACCCACAATAGTCTTATCTTATATTATATAGACGTTATTTGAAAAAAGAAGACGCGTCATGCATTTAGTCTTCTAAGTCAATGGTTTTCCTGGCTGGCTCAGGCAACCCATTCCATGCTCTAATAACACTAGAGGAGAAAGAGCTTTTGTACACATCTTTCCTAGTATATGAGACGAGGAATTTGCTTTTATCTTTGTGTCTTTCAGAGTATTTTATTAGATTTTTTTGTATTTGAACATTATGGTTGAGTGTTTTTTTTATAATTGCTACTTTACTTGTGAGTCTTCTCTGCTGAAGACTTTCTAAATTTAGTGGTCTAGGCCGATTAAGGATTTGCATTAGTGCTTCTTTTTTCCCTCGTGCTATTACAGCATAGGATTTGTTGCCTGAATCAGCCAGGAAAACCAACGACTTGGTAGATTTTAATCACTGATTAACAAGAACAGCGCTTCTCAAACATTTTAGCTCGGCGACACCCTATTACGATTCACCAGTAGGCATTGACCCTCTACCGTACATTGTTCTAGTTAGGTGTAGACCTTAAATGTGATTTTGCTAATGTAGTCAAATGATACATTTTAAAAGGTATAATGTATTTACATAGCAAAAGGTTTATAGAATAGTCTGCAATATTTATTTTTGAATGACAATAATATAAAAAAAAAAAAAAAGAAGTAACTATCAATATAAAAACGTTTCTTCAATTCAAGCAATGATGTTACACTCACTAACAGATCGTTATGTTTCTTCTGTTACTATGTTGTTATTGAATATTTTTTTCAACCGCCCCCCTCCCCCACTATTTTATATTTCATTTTATTGACGACACACGATCATTGTATGAGTTATTTTGTAGCGTTCTCATCTGAGTACTATTCCCTGACTTCGTACATTAGAGTGTCCATGTACCAGGTTATGGTAAAAGTGTGCTTGTTACAACACGTAAGAACGGAACAAAAATAAAATTGACAATGAAAAATAGACGAGAATCTTAAGTCATTAGGTGTCCGTTTGGCATAATATTTCTATGTGATCTAACCGCTGTGTCTTCTAAAATCCGTATAGCAAAGTCTGCTGAGCCACATTTACGATGGCGTAGCTTTTATTACAATTTGCTCTGTTTTCTTTCATAGAGATTTTGTATCGTAAAGTTAAACTTTTTAAATGGGTACAGAAAAAGAAAGATAAAGTAATATAGAGCAATACATTGTGATAGTATGTAGTAAGTTTTGGAGCTAGTATAGAACGTAAAAAAAAAGGTTAACTCTTTCTCTCCGTAATTTTTTTTCCACGCGTAGAGTGAATTTTCAATCTTGCTCATTACTTTTTCACTACTTTGTTATGATTGGGCTTTAATAGCTTTGTTGTTTGTTATCAGAAAATGTTGTATTTGGTATAGGGTTAAAGGGAAGTGCATGCCCTTTTATATGACATAAAGTCAAGTTTAAAAATTAAACATTAATTTAATGTAATGAGGTCGAATCAACGATGGTATCGTCAATTGAGAGAGAAAGAGTTAGAAAGATGTAGAAAGAAATGGACATACAAAGACAATGTCTAGGATGCTATATTAGACATATTAAACATACTGATTGCCAACTAAATGAAATGTAAGTGTCTTAGTGCTTCACTGGTTAGTGATATGATTCTTCATGGCTAAAAAGTTGAAAAAAAAATGTAATGCCTAGCTGTGAAATGTCAATATTTGTAAAGCCGGATGCGTCGACAATGGAGCTACTTATAGATCTCCTTAAGTCATTGGCTAACATGCATAGCTAGATTGACTAGGAACACGCGTAAGACATAATCACCTTCTTCTTTGAAGTGACGTCTGTATTGTATAAAATAAGAGAATCTTCATATGAAAAAAAGTCATAATTAAAAGACGCATTTAAATACTAAAAATTAACATTTGAAATGTCTGTCTTACCGGCATAGCTGTTTGTATTGTTCTTCATCTGGTAAGGAACCAAAGATGGATATTTGTAAGTCCGATATGTAAAAATTGCATTGTAACAACCCGGTGCATTGCTCATCTCTCTTGGCTACATTCGCTGCTTCTGTATTGTTGTATAGAATCATATATTTCTGTAGGTATTGTCTTAAACTTGGTCACATTTGAAACATAATGGAACTTTTAAAACAATAAACAATCTTATGTAATGGGCTAGTTTCAACAATATTCTATTTTGTACAAGTAACGACATAGGAAATCAAAGAACCAGTGTCGATAACACGAAATAAAGTTAAAGTCCATACTTTTTGGCAGAATATTTGATATAACCATCTTCCGTTGCATATTTATTAATATAATGCAGTGATGCATTTTTTTGCCACCAATTACTGTCCAAGGGAGACTACTGATAACACACATATTCAGGGAAAGCTGAATTTTTGAGATGGATCTTTTTTTTTCTTACATGAAATAACATGTTGATGCAAAGAAGACATCTACTGCTAAAAAATTATTAGCGGGTTATAACCTGGAAACACTGAGACGACAGTTCGGAGAGCATATTACACGACCAGGAAGCCATCCTTCAAATTACAAAGATTCTCTCAGAAAGCGCACAATAAAACTCTGTGTCTGTTTACACCTTCATACAAACTGAAGCTTATTTTTCCCTACCAAGAATTGTAAGTCAATGTTTCATTGTGACATAGAACTACAACACACGTGTACATCATTGACCCTGGGAAAAGTTGATCATTTTTGTGTTACCTTGGCTCTTTTAAATTCAGTGATGTGTTAATTCTTTTTCAAGACATCAAGTACACTTTTTTTGTTTTATTACAGGATAGTAACTTATTATGGCCGCTTAAATAAAAGAGTATGGGAGTATCAGTACTAAAGCCCTAGTCTTTTTCCCCTGTGTGTTGGGCACACTGGTAAAAAGTAACTACTTTTAGTTTTAAACAGCTAATTTATTAGCAACAAAAAAAAAGAATTGTTAAAATACGACTATTTAGCCACTTTACTAGCTACAAACCATACGATGCATAATGATATATTAAATACTATTCAAGTCCATTTTAAGTCCTTTTCTATATAAAAAAAATGTAATTTTAAATCTAATGTAAATATTTGTAAAACTGTACCTTTATGCTCTAAAAGAAAAAAAAAACACAAATTTTAAAGTTGACTTGAGTTTCGAAAAAAAAAAAGACATTACGAATATCTCCAAAAATGAACATTATTTAACCCTTAAAGTGCTGAGCCTTTTTTTTTTACAATTCTAGTGTTTTGAGTTTAAACTAACAAATGCGTTTAAAGGGTTAATACTTCAAGTAGACATTAGACATGAAATGACTTAGAAGAAAGCAATAAGAAAAAAAATAAGTATAAAACAAAATATTACTATATCAATTATACTATATTATAATATCTTACCACAAAAAGCAAAAGCTGCTACAACTAGAGTAACTAGCTTGTACATTTTATAGTACACAATTTTTTTTTCTCAACTAGAAGCTCCATAATTAATAATAATTATGCACTGGGAATTTTAAAAAAGAGGAACCTTTTTTTTTTACTATGTGACTCTCGTGTACTGACACTAGAAATGAAAGCAAACAATTTCCATGTATTGAAACTCATACAATGTCAAATCTCTAAGCATGCTTTTAAAGTATTCAAGAATTATTGCTATTCCTCCTATTAGCTTGAAAACTCTTAATACATTTAGAAAGTACAATGGGTGGAAGCCGGATTCGTTTTTCGAATACGGCTCAATCTCTTTATCCTAGAAATCTGACAGTTTATGTATATCTTTGGGAAAAAAAATTCTAACTATCTGGCCACATAGTGTAAACTCTGGTTTGACCGTCCTAATTTTTCAAAATAAAATCATCTTAAAATTTAATTAGGCTTTCTTCTTTTCATTTCGAACAAGCTGCAGCGGAGATTTCCACTCTTAAATGTTTCTTTGCAATCAGTAAGGAGTTCATTTTTAAAAGATACAGGGAAATTTTGCGCATCGTCTTCTGTAGCAGTTCCAGTCCACATTTCCTTATGGAATCATGAGCTGGACAATTAATTGATAAACTTGATTGTGAAACGCTCACTAGTAAGATTCTTTCCAATATTGAAGCATTACAAAAAATAATTAGATATAGAAGTGATTAACTTTTATAAAGAAAGGAATCGATTTTCAATTTTTTAAAAACTATGTTACGTGTTTCTATCAGCATTAGGGTTCAATCCATTAAAAGCAGAGTTTTCTAAACTTTTGGGCTCTACAGTACAGTGCCTTTACTAGTCAATGTCATTTGTTATAAATTCTTACAAACATGGTACTTTCTCATAGTGAGTTTTAGTCTTCTAGTTTGAATGCTTGCTTAGTTGATTTAAAAATTATTTTTTTCCCTTTCAGAAAAAAAAAGTAGCCATTGCATCAGAACATTGAATGGTCTAAAATATCATTATGTAGGATTTTTAATATCTTTTCTAGTTTATGAGATATTTTACGAGATATAAACGGGACGGACGGACGGACAGACCGCACAAAACTAAAAGCGTCTATTCCCCGTTCTAAAAATAAGCAGAAAAGTGAAAAACTGCCCGAAACTACTGAGAATGGTTAATTAAAAAGTTCTAAGACAGTATAAGAATAAGAACAAATGTAAAGGCATCAATTAGTATGGGTAGGAGAGCGTCTGTTAGGCAAAAGATCACGCGAAATTAATAGATTGTAATAAGCATGTTCTTAAGTGGTTCTATAAATGTGACTAAATGAAATGGGAGAGAGGACGAGGAAGTTCGATGATGGAGGTTGTTGATATCGGCCCTGCTTTTGTTTATTTAAAATTTGTATTGTCATTGTTCCCTTGCTGTCGAGTTGCTTTCTATATACTGACAAAGATAGATAAATAGATAGATAGATAGATCTCTACAGTATGTACTTTTAATATTTCGCATTTTTTTTAGTTTTTTAAGTGCTACCACTAATAGCGGCCTTCATACACTCATTCACTAGGTTGAAATGTCACCCAGCCTCACTAACCAGGCCTAGAATACGTTAACATTTTGGTATAAAGTCGCTTCTCTTTACATTCAGTGATTTTATATTAGACCATGTTCAATGCTATCTGTGACCTACACTTTTAAACACCAGGTGAATAGTCAGCTGCAACACTGTTATTATCCTTTGACCTTATACAAAACTAGGTCGTAATTTGTGGATGCGTTGTCCTTAATTTTTTTGTTGGGTTTGTTTTTATAATGGTGGACTCCCAGGACGACGTTGGTATTTATACACAATATTTATTTTAAAATGTTAGACACAAATACAAAATTGACCACAGACAGACTTCTGTATGATATTACTGTGATAGCTTTTTTTAATCCATTTTTTTAAAATCGACTAGAATTTAAACTTTGGGCTCAAGCGCCTTCAAGAGCACAAATTTCCCATATTTGTCATGTACGATTAGTTTCCCTTGTTTGATACCAAACAAAAAAATTTACCAATTGTTATTTATCTAATAGTTGTTGTTGTTTTTATTGATTCTTGTGTTGTCAGCTTTAAGAAATGATTGTGCACAATTTCTGCTTGATCCGAGATTGGGTGACAAATAACGTGTACAAACTTTTTACCAGACAGACAGAAAGCTTGAGTTGATAAAAGGTTTATAATGTGTTTTAAACCAGAGTCAAATTAACCTGTACGCGTGGCATAGGGCGAGTGACACATGCCGTGCCTAACTCTAACCCGAAATATCACAAGCGCTTTTATCTTAATATGTATAGATCCGGGAAAGGCTTCCAAAAAAAATTTAGTCAAAAGTTATCACAATAGTTGGGCAGAGTATAACTGACATAGTCTTAAAATGTGTTTTCATTAAAAAATGGTTATCCGATGTTATCTTCTGTAGGTTTTCTTCTTGTGTTTTTCTTAGACATACACTATAGCATGGATATAAAAGTTATTTTTTTAAATCAATTTCTCGTGTATGAGGCTGATTTCTTTTTGTAAGATCGATTACCCGGAACTTTTGCCTCCTGTGCGTTTTTAGCCGCTTTACAGCAATACCAGAAATTTCTAACTGGGCGCATTCCTGGCCCTTAGATAAAGGGATCATGGGGGACTTATGTGTCATGGTCCCTCTCCTTGCTCAAAAACTAATATGCAATTCATTTTTTAAACACTTTTTTTTTACCCTGCTTCAACTTATCCCCATCCCCACTCAAAACAAAATCCTGTTTTCGCTTAAGAATAAATCTATTCTAGAAGATTAAAGTCCACGTGGAGTATCGACGATATTTTCTTATAAAATTGTTATGGAATGTGTGTGCGGGTTGCTATTAGATTCTCATGAAACCATCAGTAAAACGATAGCGGATAATTTGTTCCTATTGGCTTACGGATATTCTCGTTTAAATCTTTTTCTCCTAATTGACGATAACATTGTTGATTAGACCTCATTAAATTAAATTAATGTTTCATTTTATAAACTTGACTTTGTGTTATATAAAAAGGACATGCATTTTCTTTTAGCTCTATACCAAATAAAACATTTTCTGATCACAAACGACAAAGCTATTGGGGCTTAATCCTAACAAAGAAGTGAAATAGTAATAAGCAAAATAAAGAATGTATTTCAAACGTGGAAAAATCATTACGGAGAGAAAGAGTTAACTATATGTAAGTGCACATAGTTAGATTTATAAATGAGGGGGGGGGATGGGAGTCCAGCACCGTGAACTCACGTATTATATTTATATACAACATATATATTCAATAAACAAGATCTATATTAGGTTTAGATTGCTCACCATATTAATAGCTCATTTGTGTTTTCTACTTGCATATGAATTGCAGATAAAAGCTGTGTATATATTGTCAATAAAAGTTATGTTTATATCTGTTTTAAAAGAAGTTTGTTCAATGTAAAATCAATTTGGAAAGCTTTTTCAGATCTTCGAGGAATTCAAGAGACTCGACGATTTAAAAACAATAATTCGTGTTGAGCTAGTCTTCCAGCAAGACCTCAACTATTGTTTAAAATTCTGGCGTGCGTTCATAGAATCTGCTTTCATCTTTATAGACACTAAAGCTCCTAATTCGATTTTTAATACTTTTATTTAAATCTATAAGCCTGAATATGTTTATTGTAGATCTAAGACTTTGTGGTTGAAACAGCCGTCAATGTTATCAGACAACATACTATAAGGTGTTTATGTTTTTTAATACTATATAAGTATTTAATTGGACTGAAATTATGAATTATTACCTTTATATCGTGTCATATGTATTTGTATGTATCTTTCATTAACATTAGTAATTTTTCATGTCATTGTATAAATATCATTGAATTAAATGTACAGTTTAATTGTAAATCATCATACACATCGTTTATTAATTTATGTACAAAAAGGTGTGTATGGTGTGTCTGTTAGGCTCAACTTCAAGGACTGATATAATTATCAAGGAAAAATAAAATATAATTTAATACACGCACATAATGCAATTAAAGTTACTTTATCACCTGGACAATTTTTTTTTTCAAAGGATACCTCAGCTTTTTAGCTTTTGACTTCAGTTGTCGAGCTGTTTACATCCTAGGAATCCTTGGGCCTATGCCTCTTTTCTTTGCCTCTTTTTTGGGCATTGCCTCTTTATTGGGCTTTTTTTTAAATTTTATTAACAAAAAGATGCATATTGTATCAGTAAGCGTACAAATTAAGTAGTTACATTTGAAAGTACAATGATTGCAAAACATAGCAATGCATATAGTTACATTTAGGTTGTCATAATATTTTAACGTTTTAAATTGCTTTGTATATGGCGTTATTTTTTTTCTAATAGCATATAATGAATATTTTGGAAATTTAAGGTTCATAAAATATATGTGGTGAGAATGTCAACAATAGGTAATTAAATAGAAACAATCAAAGATTGAAAGTAGAAACTTAAATGATATTAAAACATTTTAAACATCGTAGTCACATTTTTTCCACTTTGTCTACATTTCTTAGGGTTGTTTCCTTTGTGCTTTGCTACATTACCCCAGTTCTTTATATTAACTTCTATCAAACGTGCATACACATCTATGTGTGTACACACTTATGCAAACATAGGCATTTAAACATTTATATTGTTGTTTTTTTTTTGTTGTCTCCCTTTTTTGACAATTTTTGATTTCCTCCCTTGAGATTTGGAAAACTACTTCCTCATCATCAAGGTGGAAATCCTGTCTGCTAGAGTCAGTATATCGGGAGTTTCTGTTCAGAGACAATTTCTCTGTGGCTTTTTTTGGTCACAGGGACCAATTGGAGTCGTACTGGAAGTTATTTTATATTCTATATATATATATACTTTTTTTTTTCTTGAATATTTTCCCCCTTTTTTCCCCCCTTGTTAAATTGTTCCTCTTCCCCTCTTAAATAGATTATTTCTGTGTAGACTGCACAAGCATGCGCAATAGTGACAATGGTGGTGGAGAATTTTTTTTTTTAACAATAGTAAAAACTTTGACATATGTAAAAAAAATAAATAAATAAAAAATACTAATTTAGTAACAATTTGATGTAGAACCTTTTGAGATATGAGGTAATGTTGATGCTCAATATTAGAACAACAGGAGAAAAAGCTACATCCATGCAGACTGTAAAGGTCTGCAAGGTAGTAAGAAATAATATATTTGTATGTAGACTGCAAAGGTGTGCACAATACGGATAGTGGTGGTATTTTTTCAATATTCGTAAAGAAGTCACAATGGACATAATTGTTAAAAAGTACAAATTTATACAAAGAATTGTTTGCTTAGATATCATGTGGTCATGCCTGATTCTCAATACAGGAACAACAGAAGAAAAACAGTGTTTACATAAAACGTAAAGGTCTGCCTTTGTTCTTGATTTCTTGGAGTTACTCTTCTTTCCCTTTTCTTGGGTTTTCACGTGTTCGCTCCTGGTTCCTTATTGTGTTTCCGTTCCTTGACTTTCCGGCCTAATGTTCCATTTTGATATGATTCTCTGTTTTAATCGAATGAGATCTCTCGTTTTCTCCTGCCTAACTCTCTCGTCTTTGTAGATCAACACTTTGGTTTAAGTCTTTACAGTCACAAGGTCAAGGCGTGGCCTTCGTGATTGTGTACTGTCTTGAATTGTCTTAACCCTTGTCAATTTCAAGGGGCGAACACTGTTTTTTTTTATTTTTTATTTGGAGTACTAGCTTTTTTAATTATATGGTTACAGGGTCTTTAAATATATAAAAAAAGATCATTTGGGATATATATCTATACACACGCATACACACTCGCACACACATATTCATTTATATATATATATTCCCTTTTCTTTAAGTTAATGGACAATCTTTGAATTTTTATTTAGCGCTATACTGTTTCACTTTGCGATCAATAATTTTCTTAAAAATGTGATCTAATAATGCTTTACTATATTGTTAATTATGTTAGACAATTTGTAGGTAGATATTCCAAATAAGGTTTCTATATTCTGATGAAATAATTACATTGATGTCTCTTAGTTTTTTATTTATGGCTTTAGGTACTTTATTAAAGAAAATAGCAGTATTTACATTTGCACCGGTTTGATTGTTTGCGTCAATAATATCTTCTAAAGTTTTTTTGCTGCCTCAACCAGCTCACATTCCCTAAATAAGTGTTTCTCTGGGTTTTGGTTTTCTTTTTTACAAATTACACAGATATATTTGGACCCTGTTGTAGTTGAGAGTCTTCCTTTTATTGGGGTCATCCCGAAGAGTAATATGTAGGCTACTTCTGGTGCTTTGGGTGTTATGAGTTTGATGTGTAAATGCGTGAATGTGTCTGTCCAGTTGGTTGGTTTAACCCCTAACTCCCTAACTCACTTTATTCTAGCTTCTAGGTTTTCTTTCAACTTGTCTCTGAGTATAGTGTATATTGTTTTTGAGTCGTGGTGTGTTATGTTTTCATTGCTGGGTAGGTGTCTTGTGAGTGATCTGTAGAATGGATGTGTATGGTTGCCAAAATGATGGGGTGTGTTGTTTTGAATGGGGAGGAGTTTGTTTAGTCTAAGTCCAAAATAATAAAATACTAAGGGAAGTTATTGGGAGACCTTACCACTTTCTCTACAAATTTTATTCTAAGCGTTTTGATTTTTGTGTGAATGTCTTGTAAGCCTATCCCTCCTTCTTTTTTGTCTTGTATGAGTGTTGTATGTTTTATGTTCCTTATTGTGTTTTTGAAAATAAAATTTCTGATAGTGGTATTAAAATTTCTGATAGTGGTATTGACGGTTTTTTTTTTAATTAGGAGGAGGTTCTACTATATTTGCTAAGTAGATTATCTTCGGGATGACCAAGTTGTTTATTAGTATGGCTCTCCCAAATATGGTTGTCGCCATGTATTGAAACATTCTAATCACGTTCTTTGTGTGGACCAGAATCTCCGCCCACTGTTCATGGCAAAAGTGTGCTGGGTTGCTAGTCCACACGATGCCACATACTTTTATTTCTTTCTGTATTTTAAGGTTAAAGGGAATGTTGGGGGGGGGATTTCCCCCTTACACAGTCCCATAATTGAGGATTTATTAATGTTTATTTTGGACCCGCTCGCCCTCCCAAATACTGTAAATTTCTCTATAATTTTAGCTATGTCTTTTTCTGAGGTGGGGAAAAGTGTGGTATCGTCGGCATAAGCTTTAATTTTGACTAAGGGGGTTGGACCGGGGATTTTTATTCCTAAAATTTCTTTGTCTAACCTAATATTCTCTAACAGGGGTTCTAGGCAAAGGGTGTATAAAAAGGGGGATAGGGGACAACCTTGCCTAACAGATCTTCTAATAGAAATCTTGTTGCTTAGTGTTTGATTTATTACAAGTTGACTTTCGGCATCGGTGTAGACTAGCTTTATGTATGTTATCAAAGTCTTGTCTATGTCTGTCTTGTCAAGTATTTTGAATAAGTAGTCATGGTCAATTCTGTCGAAAGCTTTTTCTTGATCAATGGACATGAGGGCTGCTTTCAAGTCTTTGTCTTTACAGTAATATATGATGTCTCGTAGAAAGTGGTTCAGTTCGTCTATATTTTTTTCCTGGTTACTACAGTACTGGTCTTGTCCTAGTAGGTGGGGTATAAGGGGCCTAACTCTTAAAAAAATCATTTTGGTCAGCATTTAAAAGGGAAATGGGTCTAAAGTCACTAGGTGTTGTGTTGTTTTCAGGTTTTTTTGGTAATAGTGTGATGTATGCAAGATTAAAGTCTGTATGCGTCTGTCCTGTTTCTAACATGTCATTGTATAGTCTTAGTAGTAGGGGTCCTATTTGGGAGAAAAAAGTTTTATAGAATTCATATGTCAAACCGTCTGGGCCAGGGGATTTGTTATTTTGTGTTGTGTCTAAAGCAGCCTTCAGCTCCTCTAATGTAAATGGTCTATTTGTCTTTTGTTTTTCTGATGGAGGTAATGTTTTACAGTGTTTTAGAAGTATGTTTTGTGCGTCTGTATCTGTTTGTTCTTCATTATACATGTAGACGAAATATTTTGTAAAAATTTCTATTATTTTGTCACTCTCCTGTATTTTATTTCCTTCTTTGTCTGTTATGTTGGTTATCATTCTATTTTTTTGTGTATTTTGTTCGAGCGCCAAATATAATTTGTTTGGCCCTTCTGATATTTCGATGTCTTTGCATCTGATTTTGGCTCCGCTATATTGTATAACTCTTCAAGTTGTGTGGTTAGGTCTGTTTTTTCAATTTCATCCTGCGTTTGAGTAAGCAGATTTTTTATTCTGTTTTCTTCATTTACCCTCTTTGTTTATGTGTGTTAATGTGGTTTCCTTGCCATTTGGTTCTAATTTCCTATAAGCATCTACCAGGTGGAAATAGTTTACTATTTCACCCATGTAGTTGTGTGTTTCTGTTACCGGCTGAGAGGGTGGATATTTGTGTGTGTGTGTGTGTTGTTTGTCCAGTTGTGCCTCTGTAAAGTTAAAATCCCCTCCTATTAATTATTAGTTGTTCTCCTATGTTTGTGATTTGTAGTGTGTCACTGTTTTGTTGTTTATTACTGTGTGGATGTGGGTGTGGGTGTGTGGATGTGGGTGTGTGTGTAGATGTGGGTGTGTGTGTGTGGATGTGTGTGAGTGTGTGTGGATGTGGGTGTGTGTGGGTGTGTGCGTGTGGATGTGGGTGTGTGTGGATGTGGGTGTGTGTGGATGCGGGTGTGTGTGTGTGGATGTGGGTGTGTGTGGGTGTGGGTGTGAGGATGTGTGTGTGTGTGGATGTGTGTGTGTGGATGTGTGTGTGTGTGTGGATGTGGGTGTGTGTGTATGGATGTGGGTGTGTGTGTGGATGTGGGTGTGTGTGTGGATGTGGGTGTGGATGTGGGTGTGTGTGTGGATGTGGAGCTTTCCCACTCGTCTATTACTAATTTAGTCGAGAGGTCGGAAGAATTCTCCTCGATCTCCCCCTCTTCTTCCCCACTCTCTTCCTCCAACCGAGGATCTTCATTCGTCCTCTCTGGCTGTGTGTCCCCGTTTGGGTGGTCTGAAGAGGAGGATAGCGTTCTTGTTCTTGTACATTTGGTTGGGGAAGCTGGAGTTGAACTTTCCCCCATTGTTTTCATTTTTTTATGAGTTTTTTTCTTGTCGATAGGATTTGTAGGGGAGAGATCCCCACCCCTTGTATCTGTGTCTACTGTGTTGGCCACGGCCCCATCCCTTTTGTGGTTTCCCACCAAGGTAAAGCCATCTCTCTCTAGCCATGTGTCCTTTTGCGTTTCATTTGGTGCGTTTTGTTTAGTACTTTTTTCTACTGTTTCCTCCCCCCTCAGGACCGAGGCATAGGTACCTTTAGCATTGTGCTCTTGTATTTTATCGGGGATATTTCCCTTCCCTTTCAGTGTGGTCCTATTTGGACACTGATTTGACCAGTGTTGGTCTTGTCCACAATGCCAACATTACTGTTTTCTCCCCGGAATGGTGATAAGCACTTTATATACCCTGGGATTATCTACATATTTCAGGTGGATGTAATGAAGGACTTCTGTCCCTTTCTTGATTTTCCATCAAGCGGCCCACTTGTCCGAATTGCCTAACTTGACAGGCTCTACTTTGGAGCCTTCTTCACTGAAAGATTTAAAAATCTCTATGATTTTGTTTTTTACAATAGTGGGAGCCACCCAAATGCAGTGTTACTTTGACTTTTTCATCCTCAATGGTTGAAACTTCAACTTTGAGGGTGCTTTCAATCCCAAAAGTCTTTCCTAGAATACGGGCTCTCACCCTTGGACTATTGAGAACTAAGAACCAGACAATAGGGTTCTCGAATCTATAGAGAGAACCCACTTCAGCAGGAGACAGACTTAAAACAGTCATGAGGCTAGCCATTGAAGCCTTAATAGCCTCTTGTCCTATCAATTTGAGCAACAGAGTACCAGAAGGGTGGACCAAACCACCTTCCAAGTCTTTCTTCTCTATTAAGAAAGTTTGTATTGACATGACTGTGCAAAGAAATGTAAGCTCAAATGAATTCCTCAAATAGTCAATCAAATAGAAGTAAGGATGAACGAGTGAACAAACAAACAAAAAATCTAGAAAATAAACACGATGGAGTGTGTAGAGTGAATACCTAATAAAAGAGCTTCTCACGTCACACTAATAATCCATAGAATAACACAATAATCCAATAATGAATACACAAAAAATACACACACACACACAAACTTTTAAGAATTCATACACAGAGACCGTCTAGATCAACTCGGCAAGACTACCTTTAGTAAAAGGCGTAAGATTTGCTCGATGTGCAGACTGTTCTGAGGATAATTTGTAATTAAAGATAGAAATTTTAACACCCTGGGCATGGTTTGAATCATTTGAATATCTATTAACAAAAATTAAAATATTGATTGTGCCCGAGCAACACATATGGCTACATATTTAAAAAATGTGTTCAGTGATTGGTTGTTTATAGTTTGGTTTGTTAAAAAAGAATATGTTAAATATCAAAAGCTTATTGTATTACTGTCCGTTTTGCCCAACATCGGAATAAATACAGTTTTATCGGAACTAATCAATATCTTTTTTAAAAACATTAGAGTTCAGATCATGAAAAAAAGAATAAATTATATTAATCAGATTTCATAACAAAGCATACCACGCAGGTTTAAGAGCCTTTTTCATAATTTTAAATAAAGCTTTGTTGTTTTTTTCCTTTTTATTTTACATTTAATTAAGAAAGAAACGTAACATTTTTGAAAAAATTGACTATTGCAGTTAAAATCGAATAAATGAAAATGAACTTCTATGGACCCTGGAGGAACTCTCTGGGTATGTTAAGGAATGAAAATGTTCACTGTGGGGACGAGCGAAAGCTGCCCTTGTGGAGCATTAGCAGAAAATGCTGAACATGTCCTCAAAGCTTCATACTATATCAAGAGGGCCGAAGAAGACTTACGCCCCAAAACCCTCCTATAAAAGAACAACTATACGGAGAACTGCCTGATCTGGAAACCAATAAGTGGTTAATCTCATATAGAAGATTACTGATCTGAGCTCTCTGACATGTAAAATGAGAACGAAGAAGAAGTTCACTGTAAAGTATGATTGACAAAAATGCTTACCAGAAATAATTTGTTCTGTAGATATACAACACAGCAGTAGAAGGCGATACATTTTGTTTATCAAGCAACACAACCAAAAATACACAGCTACAACTTGAAGGTGAAGCCAACGTTTGCCTCCCGTGTTAGATAACTACATTATACATAGAGTTAATTGTGTAATTAATTGAAAAATAGGATTAAAAGATTTGTTCATACAGAAACAACAGAAAGGGGGAAAAACAACAAAAGAATGACAGAAAAGAGGACACAGTCTAACACAAGAGGAGAGAAAATTAGATAAAGTCTAACACAAGAGGACGGAAAACAGGACAAAGTGTGGAGAAGGAGGACACAGAGTCTAACACAAGAGGACATAAATGAGGATAAATTCTAATACAAGAGGACAGAAAGGAGGACAAAATCTAATACAAGAGGACAGAAAGGAGGACAAAGTCTAACACAAGAGGACAGTAAGGAGGACAAAGTCTAACACAACAGGACAGTAAGGAGGACAAAGTCTAACACAAGAGGACAGTAAAAAGGACAAAGTCTAACACAAGAGGACAGTAAGGAGGACAAAGTCTAACACAAGAGGACAGTAAGGAGGACAAAGTCTAACAAAACAGGACAAAGTCTAACACAACTGGACAGTAAGGAGGACAAAGTCTAACACAACAGGACAGTAAGGAGGACAAAGTCTAACACAACAGGACAGTAAGGAGGACAAAGTCTAACACAAGAGGACAGTAAGGATGACTAAGTCTAACACAACAGGACAGTAAGGAGGACAAAGTCTAACACAAGAGGACAGTAAGGAGGACAAAGTCTAACACAAGAGGACAGTAAGGAGGACAAAGTCTAACACAAGAGGACAGTAAGGAGGACAAAGTCTAACACAACAGGACAAAGTCTAACACAACAGGACAGAAAGGAGGACAAAGTATAACACAACAGGACAGTAAGGAGGACAAAGTCTAACACAACAGGACAGTAAGGAGGACAAAGTCTAACACAACAGGACAGTAAGGAGGACAAAGTCTAACACAAGAGGACAGTAAGGAGGACAAAGTCTAACACAAGAGGAGAGTAAGGAGGACAAAGTCTAACACAACAGGACAATAAGGAGGACAAAGTCTAACACAACAGGACAGTAAGGAGGACAAAGTCTTACACAACAGGACAGTAAGGAGGACAAAGTCTAACACAAGAGGACAGTAAGGAGGACAAAGTCTAACACAAGAGGACAGTAAGGAGGACAAAGTCTAACACAAGAGGACAGTAAGGAGGACAAAGTCTAACACAACAGGACAATAAGGAGGACAAAGTCTAACACAAGAGGACAGTAGGGAGGACAAAGCCTAACACAAGAGGACAGTAAGGAGGACAAAGTCTAACACAACATGACAGTAAGGAGGAGTGTGACAGACGGGCAATAAGGACAGATGGACACACTGATAGGTGGATATTTTGCATAAACCTAAAAGCGGCTTTTGCCCATTACGGCGGCCGCTAAAAAAGACAATATATCACTTTTACAACTAATAGAGTGATTGGTTTTCTGTTAATAAGTAATGAATGCTAGATTAAGAATAATGAAAAATATTTTTTACTAGAAAAATCGTAGAAGCCGTTTTTGAGATCAGGGTCCAGGTTCCTCCGCCAATTTGCAGTTTCCAGGTTCCATGATGTTATTACTTGAATAGAGATATTGTAAAAAGAAAATTCATAGTCCTTTAGGAGTTTGAAGTTATAGGTTTGACTTAAACATTTTTAATACCACTAATTACATCACTTTATTGAAAATGGTTTTAAGTTACACAAACTAATCAAAGAAATGAACAAAATTCATTTCAATAACATATTCACACAAGTTCTTTATGCATGACACTGTTTTATTTATAAATGATTGCGTGTTAATGCCAGAATGTATTAAGCAGTGCTTTAAAAAAAAAACAGGTTCCGGTACTCAGTAGTTGATTGCCTAAATTTTAACTACTTTAAAGTAATAATATACGTTAAAATACAAGAAAAGTATTTTTTTGTTCAAAAAGGTGCCAGTACGCCGTACAAGTGGGTACCGTCACAAAAAGCCCTGGTATTAAGAATTGAATTTTATTGATTAATAATATGCCATTTCATCAAACAACGCTGTAGTAATTTGGTAATTTGATACTATGCATCTTAAAATTGAATACTGTAAAATTAAAGAAAAATCTTTGATTTTATTTTTTTTTATTATTCTAATATTTATTCTTACAGAAGCGGCTATACAATATCTCGATGACAAACTAGCCAACTGTAATATGAACTCTGAGGTGTAACACGTTGAACCTGCTGCTTTAAGGATTAACAAACAAAAGAACGATATTTTTTGAAAACAAAGAAATGGTAAATAGCCTCATCTCTTTATCTCATCCAAACAAAAACCAAATTTAAACGTTGTGCCTAAAGCAGTGGTCGGTTGAAAGCATAGCAGCAGTAAACATAGGCCAACGTATCCTCTCTTACTATAAACTTAATAAGCTTCGCAGCATTTAAAAGCGCAGCAACTCCTATTTATCCCTTAACACCCCCTCCCGCCCTGCGTATTATATGCTTAAACATCCATCCATCCAAATTCATTCAAAAAACTAGCAAGAGACCGTGGAGAGTGGCGTGTGTTTACTTAGGCCTTATGTTCCATGAGAAGCTAACAAGAAAGATTAAGAAAGATGATGATGATGAAGAAAGTTGATGATGATGATCCAACTTCGTTCGTCCATCCTCCATCCACCAAACCTTCAGTCATTCCATTACTCTACTCATCTCTTTACTCACCCTTTCATCCATCCATTCACCTTCCTTTCGTTTATCCTTCTTTTTTTTTGTCATTAATCCATCCGTCCATAAATCTATTCATTCCTCAATCCTTCCATTTATTCATCCATCTATTCTTTCATCCATCCATTCATTCATAAATTATTCCGTCAATCCATGGTTCCATCTTTTTATAAATAAATCTTTCTTTTCCTTGCATCAATACATCCATCCATCCATTCATTGCAGCTCTGCATGTAAATCTCATTCAAAATGTTAAGTTTCATTATTGATATTAACGTCAATATATTCTTTAATACACATTAATGGAACGAGTTCCTCTTTATAGATATTAAAGTAGGTACAAATTGTACTATTTATAGTAAAAAATGACCGAGTATTTGGCACGTCGACATTTTAGACTAACACTAAAACGTACTGTGAAATGAGATATATATGTTATATATGAGCCGCCGTCATTCCTAGTAGACCTTCAACTAGGGCGTAATTATCTTCTTTGCTGAAGTAACGTCTGTACTATATGATAAGAAGATAACTATTGTTCTCCCCTTAGAAGCTGGATTAAAATAAAATTAATGGGCATTAATATTCTTTTTTTAACATTGCTAGGGTTGGTCCAAAAAGATAAAGTTTAAGATTAAACAGTGTCGCGGAATCTACCACCTGTTATCACTGTATGGTCCAGACTTCCACTGGATCACAAGATGATGATATTACCTTAGTTGTACACTCCAAAATTTGTTGGTGTTTATCCGCAAGGAAGCTGAAGAGTATATTTGGAGTTCTCTTTCTCCAAAGTGCAAACTGACCAAGGAACTCATGCTTAAACACAAAAGCTTTGGATAGGAGTAGCTCATGGGTTTTACGTTATTTGATAGATTTGGCGCAACAGGAATATATATATATAGTCAGGTAGGCCATAATGGTACAGGACAACAAGGAAGGGCGGGTCAAAATTGAAAACATAGAAAATTAATGACACACTTTAAAGACCTTGTGATATAAAGAGGGAAGATAATGTAAGGCTCTTATGTTTCTATGACTCAGTTAACCAGGGTTTCATGTGGCCTGCACAACATCTAGGCACTTTCACTCCCATGAGGTATTTCAGGTACCCTATTAGAGTTAGGTGGTCTCAGGAGAGTCCAAATTGTTAAAAATTCCGATGGCGTGGTCTTCATCTGGATTTGAACCCCAGATCCTCGATTTGGTAAATATGTGTTTTATCACACGCCTCGTATAGAGAATTAAAACCCAGGAGTATTTAAAAAGTAATATTTTTTTGGAGAAACAAAATATGATTTTAAACCATACAGGCGATGACACACCTATCAAACATTTGGTTGGTCGTGGTCTAACGTTATTGCGCTTGCGGGACATTTTGATGTGAAAAACTAAACAAAAATATGTTAAAATTGCTTGTTTGTAATCTTAACAGCCAATTACAACATTAGCTTTTTAACAATATCTCAGTTTAGTTATCTCTATTCCGAAATGCTGTGTTAGCTACAAAAAGCCTTTGTTAGCAGCACTATGTTTGGTTCTCCTTCTTTTCGGCACATCTTTGCAATGCATTTGTAATGAATCTCTAGCCAATTAAAAGCTAAGCTTTCTGTTAACACTTTCTCTCCTAACTGACGATATCAGCGTTGATTCCACCAGAATGTGGTAAATAATTACGAGAGAAAGAGTGAAAGACTTTGAGTTCATCGTGTTTAGTGCTTCGTTTTGTTTCCCTGCTATTTACCTGTCAAAGCAAACTTTAAAGATTTATGAATACAAAAATAAATGCACCTGTCAATAACAGAACAAGAATGTTTTGTTAGCTACAAATTTTTATGTAAAAGTACTTAGCTGCAGTAAGCAACAAAAATATTGGTCGGATGTGTTTGTTCGATCAAGATCTGGTTCACATCTGTTGATGGTCTATTTTGTTGATGATTCTATATGTTAATGGTGCATGCGAGTTCATAGAAGACACAACAACAGAATGAACAAAGAATATACTTGATAACGCAGGCTGATAACTTCAACAATTTAATGAACAATCAAAAGGGCACAGTCCTCTGTCGTCGTTAGCCTAGCGTCGTCCTCTAAGGCGTAATGTCCGTTACTCTCTCTAATTCATACTCCTACTCTTTTATTACTCGTCACATCACTTAGGAAAAACCCGATTAACCTCAGCTTCTACGCATCTTGTGTCATTGCACTTGTTACTATTCTATAACAGCGCAGCCCTTTTCAGACCTTGCGATCTATAGGGCAGATTTGTACAAATATGCTAGGACAAATTGTACAAATGTACCTTCTTCCCTAGTGCTGTTAGAGCATGGAATGAGTTGCCTGACACAAACAGGAAAACTAATGACTTGGATGAATTTAAATTATTGGTTAATATGCACGACTAGATGCAAGACGCAAAGGACGGAATCATCTTTTTTGCGGTAACTTCTGTATTATGTTTGATATGATAATATGCATGATTTAAAAGTCACCTGTTTCTGTCCCCCATGGTCAGCAAGGGTCCCAAGTGGCCAACGCAACGACCAACGTAATTTACTTTTCCCCAACTAATTTTAGGCACCCATTAGTGCTTGGTGGACTCAGAGGAACCCTAAAGATCCCAAAATTAAAATCCCAGTCTTCACCAGGGTTGTGACTAAATGTGGCTCAACAGAGATGGCTGAGACGGATTTTGGAAGTCAGTTAGACAGATCGGGTCTCAAACAAGGAAATCCTATGCCAAACTGGGAGTCGAACACTTGGTGAGGTTGTGACTGAGCGTCGCATGAGGTTTGCGGGACATGTTCTACGTCAAAATAAATTACGCACACCAAGAGTTGCGATAACATGGAAGCCAAAACAAGGAAAGCGCAAACAGGGACGGCCTCGTATTACTTGGCGACACACCTTCATGGATGACCTCAGACAGTGGACACCAGGTGGGAGGAGGCTTCAGACATTGCCAGTGACAGATCTTTTTGGAGACAGCTTGCCGCCCAATGCGCCGAACAGCGCGGGAGGACCTAAGTCTAAGTCTAAGTAAGTCACCAGGATTCGAATCCGAGACCTCTTAGCTCTGAAAACCAAGCACTTTACAATTCAGATTGCGCAAAATCTATACCCTCAGTACATTTTTTAAAAAGAAGAAAGAAAATTAAAATAAATATTTGTCAAATAAAGTAAACATAAAATGGAGATCTTGTATTATGTTAGCTCTCATCAGTCGTTAAACGACTCAAGTTTTTCTTATAGTACCAATAAGATGAAAGGCTCGATAGCAGTTATGGTCGGACGATCTCACTAACATAGACCAATCAGTTAAATCATCTCCATGCAACTGATGTCTTCATAAGAATGACACATGTCCGATAGGCTTCATTTTTTTATTAGCGGCGTCAAAAGTTCTGCCAGTGTGTAGCACTGTATGTGGCAAACTGCGCAAAGGTTATTTTCCTCATTTTTACGCACGAAGTTTTTCTTATGATTGGTAATTCACAAGGCGAACATAGTTTTGCATTCAGAATCGTCATAGTCCTAGGTTGATTGACATCTATTGTTTGAATTCTCGTAGATTTACTTAAGAACTAGAGCCCAGCAATTGTTAAGAAAACATGTCATTGTTTACAATATTTTGATTGGGAGGGAATTTCATTTCAAGGTGGGGATTTTTTTAACCCCAAACCCCTTTTTCGCTACGTCCATGTCTTAAGTTTATATTAAATAAGTCTGCTGATCTTTGTCAGAAACTAAAACTGAAAAAAAATATGGCCATATCACAAGGTGTTCAGGGCTCGTAAAGAGAACAGTACCAAGAAAAAGAAGAAGTGGCAGACAGAGAAAGTGATGGGAAGACAATGGACGGGCTTTTCATTGAAAGGCATTTTATTCCAGGCAAAAGATAAAAGTAATGGAGAAAGATAGCAGACAGATCATGTGTAGTGCCCCGACGCTGCAAAAGACAAAGGGGTAGGTGAAGTTGAAAACTAAAACACACGAACACCTCGCATTTTTTTAACCGTCCGTGCAGGTGCAGGGCCGGATTTATCTAGACAAACTACGGCTTAGTGCAAGCAAGAATTAATTAATCAATACTGCGCTGCATTTGTATTGTTCGTAGATTTAGACTGTAATTAAAGTAAATTTTTAATTAAAACGCTGTTCGCCCAGCATAGGTGCTGGGCAGAAAACACACAAGCATTTTTTAACTATATCAAGTATATCTATCTAATTTTTTATCTATCTATTCTATGCATCTATTTATTTAATCATTTCTTTTTTTTTTCTTTCTCTCCAAATTTTCTATATTTTGTTTTTCCTATTTCTCTATATCTTTCCTCTCTTTTGGGTTTCTGCCATGGGAAACCTATCTCGAGTAATGGTGAGTGAATTGTGACAATGCTGTGTGGGTAATATTTCAATCTTTTCTCCAGTACAATAAGTTAACACATCTGTAAACACAACAGAGGCTCTGTTTGGCTTCTTTATGTTACTACTAGTTTCCTCTACCAAACGTTTCCCTTTGAGAACCACTTGGAGGCCGAGAAGCCTCTCTAGGCTGGTGGAAACAAAAGTAGTAAAAAAACGTTATGCACGGAGAGAAGATTCTACTTGCATTTTTTTTGGTCGAATCTTTACAGCAGAGACTGCAGGTGATTGTCAAACATTCTTTAGCTGTTTGATTTAAATAAAATATTTCCATATTAACATCGTCTATCTTTTAGGCGCAAAATTATTTCATCACGGCAATTTAGAAAAAGCTAGTAGAGATAGCTGCCAGGTCGTGTGATATGCACCTTGTCACGATGGTCCGAAGTTCAAACCCTGCCCGCTACTCTACCCCCCCCCACACACACACAACAACCGTCATGTGGGATAATCTTCAATTTTGAAGGAACATACAAACATGCACAACAAACCAATATTTTTCCCCCCACAAAAGTTATTCAAGAACAAATACGTGCCCAACCCTCAGAAATCTTTAATCATATTTGAGACAAATATCATGTAAAACAAGTTTTTAAGATATTTGTAAAAAATGAAGTCATACTTATCACAGTGCTTAACAAAATAAAATAAAAAAAAAAAAATGCATGTGCAGTGAATAGGAGTGCTTTATATTGAATGCAGTACAATGGAAGGAACAAAGGAGAAAACAACACATCATCACAACCAAATTAAATACCATTGTAAAAAAAAACAAAGCTTCTAAGTTTAATACAAAGAACACAACTAGTCTGTAGGATGGAGAGCGTAAAGAGTAATCAACAATATGATAGTCAATATATTTGTTTTGTCGGGCTAGTTACCTTATTGCAATGTACAGATAGACAATCAGTGATCTATGTTGTACACATGTGACATGAGTAAGCTAATGAAAGGTGTATTGGTTAGTTAATTTTCAGAAGAAAAGGAGGAAAGGGGGGGGGGGGGTTTGAAAGCCTTGTTGGAAAATTAAAATTTAGAAATAGATATAAGTTTTACAAATGGAAACGACTTAGATAGGCAAGTGCTACAAAGCTTCAAAAGTCCCTAAATACATAAAAGTAGAATAGTGTAGCATTAAAACAAAAATATATTTTTTGTTCTTGGAAACAATGAATGAAAAGCAGTCTAGATTTCAAGAAAAAAATCCTTTGTAAAGAAAAGCTTAACTTAGGGGAATGATTCTGCATATACAACTGTATCACTCAGGAATGTAGAAGTTATTTCCCTTTTTTAATATTACACAAAATAATTAATTACCAAAATTTAATTGACTAATCTGTTGATTTTTAAATTGTTTCATATTTTGTTAGGCACAATAAATAATTTAATTGTTTCAATTTTCAACTTTATCCCAGTATGGATTTTGGAGAAAAAAAGTGTACAATTATTTAAGGGGGAAAAAACAAACATATATAACAATATCTGTAAATACTGAAGGATTACTTTCCCTTGTTTGTTTTTCACCATAGTTTAACTACAGCCAGCATTGAGTTGGAAGCATGATGACTGTGTGTTAAGCCACTAGGCTTACATAATGGGGTTCCAGAGTTCAAATCTTGGTGATGACTGTGATTTTTACTTTTGGGATCTTTAGGGCACCTCTGATGGGTACCTGACATTTTGTGGGGAATAATGAAGATGGTTGATGGTTTTGGTGGTCATATAAAACCCTCATAAAACATGGGCCACAGAAACAGATGACCTTTACATCATGTCCCTTAGATCACAAGGTATGAAAGGAACTTTACATCATGTCCCTTAGATCACAAGGTATAAAAGGAACTTTACATCATATGTCCCTTAGATCACAGGGAATAAAAGGAACTTTACAAAATATGTCCCTTAGATCACAAGGTATAAAAGGAACTTTACAACATATGTCCCTTAGATCACTAGGTATAAAAGGAACTTTACAACATATGTCCCTTAGATCACTAGGTATAAAAGGAACTTTACATCATATGTCCCTTAGATCACTAGGTATAAAAAAAACTTTACAACATATGTCCCTTAGATCACTAGGTATAAAAAGAACTTTACAACATATGTCCCTTAGATCACTAGGTATAAAAGGAACTTTACATCATATGTCCCTTAGATCACAAGGTATAAAAGGAACTTTACAACATATGTCCCTTAGATCACAAGGTATAAAAGGAACTTTACATCATGTCCCTTAGATCACTAGGTATGAAAGGAACTTTACAACATATGTCCCTTAGATCACTAGGTATAAAAGGAACTTTACATCATATGTACCTTAGATCACTAGGTATAAAAGGAACTTTACAACATATGTCCCTTATATCACTAGGTAAGAAAGGAACTTTACAACATATGTCCCTTAGATCACTAGGTATAAAAGGAACTTTACATCATATGTCCCTTAGATCACTAGGTATAAAAGGAACTTTACAACATATGTCCCTTAGATCACTAGGTATAAAAAGAACTTTACAACATATGTCCCTTAGATCACTAGGTATAAAAGGAACTTTACATCATATGTCCCTTAGATCACAGGGTATAAAAGGAACTTTACATCATATGTCCCTTAGATCACAAGGTATAAAAGGAACTTTACATCATATGTCCCTTAGATCACTAGGTATGAAAGGAACTTTACATCATATGTACCTTAGATCACAGGGTATAAAAGGAACTTTACATCATATGTCCCTTAGATCACAGGGTATAAAAGGAACTTTACATCATATGTCCCTTATATCACAGGGTATGAAAGGAATTTTACAACATTGAGCTAACAATATGATGATGTAAATGCTAATATAAATGTTATTTGACAGACCTTATCAAGAACATTGTTAATAACTTTAATATTATGGCAGTACATCTACAATATGAAATATTATTTTGTATATCTAGTTTGATTTAAATAGCGGTTTCTTTGCTCATAGGAACTGCATGTCTTTCTTAAACTGATGGACATTTTAAACAAATATTTAGTATCAACAGGAGCAAGGACTATTTTTAAAAAATGACATCTAGATTTTAACAAAAAAGCTTAAAAATTTCAACAGATGGGAGTAGATTTAACTGACAAAACAAAAGATGGTCAGACAATACATACAAATTATTTTAACAGATAAATTCTTATTTTTATATAAAAAAAACAAAAGAAAAAACAATGTCATGGATATCTCAGGCATATTAGTAAACAAAATTTTGAAAAAATAATTGCAAAAATGAATGATATACAAAAAATATGATTTTAAAAAAATATTTAAAAGCCTTACCAAACATAAAAAAGCTGATTCCAAAAGATTATAATATCAGGTTACGTGGACTTCAAAAAAAAAAAAAAGTCCACAAAATTATTTTATTGAAACTCTTGAAGGCAGTATTGCTAAAGGCTATTCATTCAAATAAAAAAAAACCACTCATCCGACCTCAACAAAACCATTTTCCCTTTAAAACTTTTCTTTTGATTCTTCCTAAACTCAAATAAATGCTTTAGCTCAAGATGAATTTGCTGGGAAAAAAAATTAAAAAAAAACAATAGAAAAACTAATAGTATGTGTTATCTATCATATTTTATAGCTAGAACCATTATCATAACATTGATAACATCAGATGTTTTAGGTAGAGTAGATTAAGCCTGAAATGGTATCTCTATGAAATATTTACTTTGACTAAGACTTTAAATCTACTCTGATTTTCCTTTGTGAGGCTGCATAATTAACACTTTTTTAAAAAGCAAAATTATATGTCTATAAAAACGTGATCAGGCAATTACAGGTAATAAATACATTCAGTCAAGAGTTGTCTTTTAATTGATGTTTCTTTCCCTTAGTAGTCTTTTGTCTTAGGAAACCACGCAAGCCCATCCCCACCAGCCAAGATCTTCAGGATCTGATGGGTCTGGCTTGGGCTCTTCATAGGTACAAGGAAAATAAAGCCTGCAAAAAAACAAAAGCTCTATACTTCTTTATTAATGCTATGTCTAAAAAAATCAACAACCAATGGTCATTTTAATATGGCTATGCAGACACAGTTGCAACCTCCATATTTTGTTACATCTAATGCAAAGAAAATATACAAAAGTATAATAAGACAATGGGTCACAAAAACAGATGACCTTTATATCATCTGTCCTATAGATTGCAAGCCCTGAAAGGGGAACTTTACCTTTTTTATAATAAGACCAGTAGCCATGTATGCAAGTGAGACATAGACACTGATAAAGACAACCAAAAAGCTACTGAATACTTGGGAAAGGAAAATACTTAGAAATACCAATAATGATATACAAGAGAAAACTGGGTGAAGGAATAGCATTCTGTTTGACTGCCCCAGAATTGCTGATCTCCGTCTCAACAGGTCTGGGAAACCAAAAATTCTCGACCTGTATGGTGACATGTATGCACTACGCAAGACAGCAGGGTTTCTGTCCAGGGCTTTTGCAAGAGAGGATTTGAGCCTCTCAAGCCCTCTCTCAGATGAAGTTTGATGATGATGATAAAGACAACCAAAAAGCTACTGAATACTTGGGAAAGGAAAATACTTAGAAAAATCTGTGGTGCTATACAAGAGGAAACTGAGTGAAGGAAACTCACTAGCCAGAAATGTATGAAGACCCACCTATAGTGACAAAAATGAACAAGAACAGAATACAGAGAAGCGGTTCAGCTTGAAAGAATGTTAGAGAACAGAGGAGCAAACACCAAAAGTCAGGCAGCCCATAGGCCAACCATGAATACAATAAATTGATGATGTAGAGACAGATCTACAAAAGCCTAGTGTTCAGGCATGAATATGAAAGGCTCATGAAAGATCTGAATTGAGAGATGTGCTGAGCAGGTCAGAACCTTCCAAGGGTTGTCGCGCCACTGGGAAAGAATGCAGACACAGACATTCTGTGAGTGTATTTTTCTCTAATCAACATGTTTGCCTGACTTCGGCAATGTTTTTTTTTCCTTTGGGTTTCAAACGCATGTCTTGCAAACCTCTTAAAGAGGCCATCAGAGTTGATCTTTATAGCACTTCCCAAGGTACCTCGGAACAGTTCTGTAATGCTGACGCATGACAGACTTCTTCTAGGTAATAATCTAGAAAGGGATGCCTAGTAATCTTGTGACATGGAGAAACACTTGAATTTACCTTTGAAGATTCTTTGCCAGGACCTTATGTACCTTAGGATTCTATCCTTTTCTTTCTAATTTGAGATCATTTGAGTTAAAACTAAGCATCCCAACTTCATTATTATTAACTCTTTCTCTCTGTGATTATTTTCCACATACAGATGAAATTATTTATTTTGCTCATTAATGTTTCACTAATTAAAACTTCAATAACTTTTTTTGCATGTAATCAGGAAATGCTATATTAGGTATATAATTGTAGAAGAATGCACACTCTTTTTATATCGTACAAATTAAAGTTTATAAAAACAAAAATTAATTTAATTTAATTGGGTCCAATCAACTTTAGTATTCATCAGTTAGGAGTCAAAGAATTAAATTACTCTTTCTGGTTTGGTAATGGGCATATAATATGATTGTATATATAGCTGAAGTATATCAGTGGAGACATATAATTATATATTTATAAGAAATACATTTCTATCAAACAACAATGATATATATATGAAAAAAAATATCAATAATCTGCTTTAGTCAGTGGCCAAGATTTGCAGCCATGCAAGATTTCATACATATCTGAATTAAATCAGTGGAAAAAAATTGACTTATTTATATTATATATACATTTCTACTTAAATCATATGAAGAAAAACAGTTTCTATATATGCTATAAACAGAGTTAGAAGGTTTTGATAAAATCTAAAAAAAAAAAAAAAATGCAAAACTAAAACTCCTTGGTAATATTACAAGTTCCTCAGAAGTTGTAAAGAATTTCCTTCAGGGTACAGTACCAGTAAAAAAGGAGAAGAGACAGGCAGTGATGGAGGGCAAAAGAAAATAACTGACAGCATGTCTTTAAAGAGATTCTGTCGAAGGCAAAAGACATTAAGTATGGGGAAAGATGGTCAACAGATTTTGTGTAATGCCCCAAAGGTTCATCAAACTAAAGAATAGATGAGGGTGAGTTAACCAATGTGATGTACTATAGAATTATATTATTATCAGTTTCTCGAAACTCACAAGGACTTTAAAATACATCAAGCTTGTCTATCTTTTTTTACTTGACAACAAAATATACAGGTCATGTAAAATGCTACACTTATTCCTAATCTTCAGAATCAAAGACAGGGCTTTATTATTAATCACAAGAAGGGATCAAGAAATGTTAAACACAAAAATTCTATACTTAGGGGCATAACTGGTGGGAAGCGTGGTCGAGAGGCTAAGTGCACTTGAACTTGGCTTGTCTTGGCTACCTAGAAAGGGGCTCGAGATTCGACACCCGACTTGGGCAGAGTTGTGTTTATTGAGCGCCTAAAGGCAGCACGGAAAACCAACTCCTAAATACCCCCTCCCCTCCCCACTGGTCCACAAATGAGATTGGACCAAAGCGCTCTGAGCATGCTATTAGCATGAAAGTAGTGCTATATAAAAGCTATAATAATAATAATAATAACTATTGTTAATATAAGCATGAACATGTATAATGTCTATCTAAATTAACAGCCTAAAGAAAGACATTTTAAGACATTGCTATAATTACCTGATGCATGCAATATAATGTTGACCCTGAAAGCTGTTGATTAAAGCATCCAACCTTTCAGTGTTAAACCCTTGTCCTTCACTATCACTGGTCAAATGATATTTGACAGTTTCACAAGCAAATACTGGTAACTCTGTAATAGGTATAAAAACTATGGATTCATTATCTACTTTAAGAATCCTTAGTGAGATAGCTATAATATGACTAAAAAAAATGTAAAAAATGTAACAGTAATATGTGTTAAGACTTTGTTACTTATATTTCAGTCATCAACCATGATTCCCTGATGAAAACCAGCACTTTCCAAGGGTCTTAACTGACAGAGTTCTGAGGGTATTAGCAGAAAATATTTTCTTCTCCCTAACCTGGTATCAGAGGCGATCAAGGAGGATTTTCAATACAGTGAGGCTAAACAACAATGGGGATCCAAACTTTAAAGGAGTGTGTATTGTAGGTGTGGCCAGGAGATGCACTGGATATGGTTGTGTAATGGTTAAATGTTAATCGTAGGTACATATGAAGTAGTAAAAATTAGTTAAGTTGCCCTTTCAGACCTTGCGATCCATCGGGCAGATGAAGTTAAGGTCATCTGTTTTTGTGGCCCACGGTTAATGAGGGTGTCATGTGGCCAGTGCAATGACATACTGCCTTTATTTTTACCCAACTAGTATTAATATCCATTAGAGCTGGGTGGACTGGGTACATGTATAGGGTCAGATAATAAGTTAGATACATCAAACCATCAATAATTGTGAAGAGACAGCTGTTCAGTTTTAGAAAATAAACACATAGATATGCACAGGACATAATTATCTTCTCTTTTGAAGGGAGGTCTGTATTTTACAAGATAATTTTGATCTAAAAGACTAAAATACACAACATAAAAGGTAATACCAAGTTCAAGCATAATATTATATTCAATGAATATTTGAAAAAAAAATGGACACAAACTTGTTTTGCTGAGCCACCTGACCACTCTCATGACAGTCTTTGAAAAAGGCTAAAATAATCTGCCTTCTATCCTACATGGAATGAAGAGTCTTGATGTAAGGGTGACTTGAGAGTACGGATTGGCTTGGTTAAACTTTTGATCTTTGATATAAGTGAATCTAATGACCTGAAACGCACAAACATTATATATAAATATATATGTATAAAAGTAAAGTAATAGGTGCTTCTTTCAGACCTTGTGATTTGTAGGGAAGATAATGTACAGGTCATGTCTATGACCAACAGTTACTAAGGGTGTCATCTGGCCAGCACAATGACCAACCACTTTTACTTTCCTCAAGTCAGACACCCATTAGAGTTGGGTGGACTCAGGGGAGTTACATGACACCCAGCTCATTAACCATGGCCATAGAAAGAGATAAATTTAACATCATCTGCTCCATAGGTTGCATGGTCTAAAAGGGAAACATTACTTTTATCTCAGTTTCATTACAAAGATTTTCTTCTCTAGTTCTGAAGTTACCATCTGAGATTTGCAAGAACACAGAATGTGGCCAGAGGAAGCAAAACAATGGACATGTTAAATGAACTTTTTCAAAGGGTGGGAATGTAGATATATATTTTTTGGGAGGGGCAGGGGAGAGTGGTGTTGCTAGTGAAAACTTAAGAAACACTTAACATTCTTTTAAATGAGCAGGAAAGTTTTTTTTCCCAATTAGACAGAAATCCCATTTTGAAAAGAATTTGATTCATTAACGCTCAGACATACCTTTGTGTAACGAGACTCATTCAGTCCAGGATTTTCAGCATAACCAGGGGCATGAGAGTCCAGAATCCAGGGACCTAAACATAGATTGAACCAAATTATTCAACTTTCATTTCATAAATAATTTGAAAGGATAAACTTCCATAGTAAAAAAAAACATATAATATTACCTGATCCATATTTTCTTTCCAATTTTACATATACAGATTGAATGTTGGATATCCGGCAGCCCTGAAAAGATCACAATTTAATATTAACTGTGCACCTACTGCCAGTATTGAAGAGATGTCAAGAGATAAGAAACTGATATTGTTAGATGTTAGGAAATAAGAAAATGACATTGTTAGATGTTAGGAGATAGACACTAATATTGTTAGTTGTTAGGAGATAAGACACTAATATTGTTAGGTGTTAGGAGATAAGACACTAATATTGTTAGGTGTTAGGAGATAAGACACTGATATTGTTAGATGTTAGGAAATAAGACACTAATATTGTTAGGTGTTAGGAGATAAGACACTAATATTGTTAGGTGTTAAAAGATAAGACACTAATATTGTTAGATGTTATGAGATAAGACACGTATATTGTTAGGTGTTAGGAGATAAGACACTAATATTGTTAGATGTTAGGAGATAAGACACTAATATTGTTAGATGTTAGGAAATAAGACACTGATATTGTTAGATGTTTGGAAATAAGACACTAATATTGTTAGGTTAGGAGATATAACACTTATATTGTTAGGTGTTAGGAGATAAGACACTAATATTGTTAGATGTTAGGAGATAAAACACTGATATTGTTAGATGGCTGCCTAGTTGTGTGGTATGCACTCTGGACTGTTATCTTGATGGTCCCAAGTTTAAACCCCACCTGCTGTCAACCCTTCTGTCAGGCATGAGATTTGGGCTAGGATGTAAAAATCTTTGACTCTAAAGGAACATCTGTAACATGTTAAAGAAAAATCAAATCAAGCAAAAATGATGTCATTTACATGCAAAGTTAAAGATGATATTTAACCATTTTCTTTGCATGTAATTGACTTTTTTTTTCATGAAGTGATAAATTTATTGGATTTTTCCAATGATACAGTTAATTTAAAAAAAAAAACAAAAAAAAACACCATTGAACAGAATTAAAACAAAAACATGTCAGACTTACTGATTGCCTTTTCAACCTATTGGATACTTTGTTCAGTGTCTTCTCAAATGTGGCAATCTTTATCCTCAGATCAAGACCTTCCTTAGACTGCATAATCTCGGGTGCCTCATCGTAGAAACCTTTTGAAAATCGTCATATCAAGTTTTTTATTGAGCATAAATATTAGAGACATCTAAATGCATTTATAACACTTTATAAAGGACTTTGGGTTACTACTTGTATTTAATATTCAATCTGCAATAAAATTTATGAGATTTACTATAGGCTCCTGATAAATGGAGTTTGAAGCATAGATTTAGTGCTGAAACAATGAATAAACATGTCATGTAACAAGGCCACATTTATCTCTAGGAAACACAAGCAATAGCTTAAAGCCCCCAAGAAATATTTAGCATTGACAGGTAATAAATGGACTAAACTTATAACTTATATAACAATTTAATTGATAGAGTGCTATAAACAAACAGAATGTAGGTTCAAGGCACTTTGATAGCATTAAAAACATAAACAGGAGAGCTAAAATAACAAACTAATCTAAAACATTTTAAACAGATAGGTCTTAATGTTCTTCTTAAGATCAATGGGGAGTGATTCCCATATCTCAAATAGCTTAGGGCTTTCTAAGGTCTAAGCACAGCACAGAAACATATAAGAGCAGCACCAGGGTACAACAATTATTTGAGTGATAAGATGAAGAGAAAATAATTAAAAAAAACAATAAAAAAAACAAAACAGTCTTTAGAAGAAGCCTTATGTGTTGACTCAAATATAATTCTTTGAGAAAGCAAGTGTGGAACAAAATATGGGCATCATTTAGGCATGTAATCACATGACTATACAGAACCAGATAACTCTGGCTTGATCTTTTTTGTGGTACATGGGTCACAGCTAAATGATGAGTCCAGGCTGGAAGTCTGTTCTGCGGGTCCTTCTCGTAGCTTAGCTATATTTTACCATATTTTCTTTATTTTCTTCTCTCAATAACTTTAACTGCTCTTACATGTTCACCTTCACCAATCCCTTAGTCTGTTAAACCATTGGGGCACCACACAAGATCTGCCAACTGTTTTTCTCCATTTCTTTCCATCTTTTGCCTTGGACAGAATTTTCTTCAATGACAAGCCTGTCTGTTCTTTTGTGTTGTCTTTCAATCACTTTCTCTTTCTGCCTTTTCTTCTTTTTTCCAGGTACTGTTCCATGTAAGAAGGTCTTTTAAGCCCTGAGGACTTTTGTGATCTTGTCATATGGTGCAAAGTTGCATTTTTTACATTGGTTAGCGGGTCGCCATGGGGTTTCATTGCTGTTTCTAATCTCTTCATTTGTTAGGCATTCTTTGTAGGTGATACCAAGGATCTTTTTGTAGTATCTTAGTTCCATTGCTAGGATCCTTTTTTCAAGATCTGCAGTCAGCATCCAAGATTCACAATCATATAGGAATGTGGCAGTGAAAATCTATCTGATTTTAGTGTCGAGGGCTAAGCTTTTGACTTTCCATATTATTTTGAGTTTTGCAAGTGCTGCATGGAGTGTGCAATTCTAATCAAAATTAACTTTCATAATATCTCTGATGAAAGAAATGATTAATAGTTTTTGTTGTAATAATTTAAATATAGTAAGTTTATTTAACTTTTAGACCTAGAGGTTTAGGAATCTGTTCAATTGACAGTGGGTATGTCATCATAGCTAGAAGAAAAAGATTGATAAATTAAGAAATTACCTAAAATCTCTCATTTTTTATTTCCTTAGGCCCAAATTTTAACTCAAAAACCTCATTTAGACTTTCATGTACTTCCCCACTTGGCTGCTATGTCCTAAACTATGCCTTTATTGTTTTATTTTAATTAATCTGATATCTGAGTCTGTCTGTTTCAGTAGCTGCTATTGATTTTTCAAATACTAATTAAGCTGACTGCTTTTCTGCACTCAGAATGCTTTCTTGTGTTTTGTATTTACATATGTGTGTTTTTATAATATAAGGTAGAAAGAAAATTGTAGGCCTAAGTCTAAGTTTTTTAAAAATATTCAATACTTTTTGGGAGGGGGATAAAATTTCTACCTTTTGTGGGATTTGTTATGCTTGCTATTTGAATGCAATTTTCTTTTGTTCCTAAAGGGACCTTTTAAGATCTCATAATGTTATGAGCATTAAGTCCCTAACATTAAAAGGAAAATCAAATAGAAGATAATTATCTTACAATTTTACTTTGTACTGGCACTGCTGACTTTTCAAAATCTTAATTTCAAAGAATCATTTTAAAATGTAACAGAATAAGAAAAAAATGTCATGAGTATGCTGACCAAATTAAACAGTAAAAGTCATAATTGTTCAGTGTCACTAAGTTGACAGTATGGTTAGGGTTAGGGTTAGGGTTAGGGTTAGTTTAGTATTGCCTTGCCTTTGTCAAGACTTAGTGGCTTAGTTATAGTTATAGACTATAGTCTGTTTCTGTTCTTAAGTAAGGTACTAAGACTAAGGTGTTCTTGTTTTAGTTATGGGTTGGTTGTAGTAGTAGGATATTGTAGATCTAGGTCTAGGGTAGTAGTTGTAGTGTAGTCAGATAGTTGGGTTGATCAGTTTGTGTTAGATAGTTGGTTAGTTTGTTAGTGTTTGTAGTGGTGTAGATTTAGAGGGTTTTAGTTAGTTGATGGGTTCAGTAGTGGTGGTTAGTCAAGTTACACCATATTCCCAAGGGTCTTTCAAAGAACAATACTAAAAAAGTATTTTTAAAAAATATTTACAAAAATTTTAGACTTATTTATTTTACGTTCTGTAAAATATGCTAATTTAACAAAATACATTTTTTTTTAAATCCATTACTCAAAATCAGCAAAGTCTTGTTCCTTTCCATCAAATGTTGAGCCAAGACACTGAGGTGTAAAATCTATGTAAGTCAAGGGTGGAATTTCTTCTTTCTCTTCACTGACATTGTCTTTGTCATTTTCACTCACAACACCTTCACCTAATTCTATTGTTTCACTTTTACTTTCAGCCATGTCTATTAGTAGATTCAAGCAATAAAATATCAAACACAAACTTATTTTTAAAAAACATATCTAGTTGATAAAAATCGAACAAAATTTATAGAGAGCTATGTGCCATAGCAGTGATGCCAAACGTAATCAACCTGTGGGCCATTTTAATATACGACATTCGTGTTGCAGGCCACATGACCAAAATGATACGAAAAGGAGAAGAAATTGACTTGAAATTATAAGAAACCTGTGGATCTAGTACATATATTATTTAATGAGAAATTTAAAGCATAGATTTTTCGTATCAGAAAAGGGCTTTATTTCTCTACTTAGAATGTGAGCAGCAATATGTAGCTAGCTTTAGCACCGACTCATTTTTTCTCTTTTTGGTAAATATTCTCATAAATCCTCCAATCTCTAGGCATAACAATCTTTTATTTTCGACTCAAATCAAGAATATCACCATATTGGTTTTCTGATGACATTTTTTTCTTTAAAAGCCACTATTTCCTTATAAAAGAAATATGTTGTAAAATGTTTTGGATGTTCCTTCAAAGTTGAAGATAATTACTTCCTAGTCCAAACCTCCCACAGGACAATGGGAGATGGGAGCAGGCAAGGTTTGACCCCGAGACCATCGATAAATGTGAACGACAGTCCAGCGCGTGAACTCTTTGTGTTGTCTGTTGTATTTATGTGTATTTTTCTGAGGCAAGAGTCCTTGTAATCACAACAAATTTCCGTAAGGATCAATAAAGCAGTCTTAGTCTTAGTCAGATCTAGCGGACACCTGACATCTGTTAGGAGGACGTAAACTTGGACAGTTATTGTGCCGTTCACACAGCAGTCTAGTGACCCTTTGTTACTGCTGATGTGTTAATATATATTAAATGTGCCATTTATCTTGACATTTCTAAGATTTTACCCTCATCCCCCCACACACAATTCTACTCTCACCCCACACACACAAAGACATTTCTATCCTCACCTCACACACACACACATAAAATTCTACACTTACTCCCCCCACACACACACTTCTATCCTCACCCCACGCACACACAATTCTACTCTCACCCCCACATATTTCTAACCTCACCCCCCGCACACATATAATTCTACTCTCACTCCCCACTGACATTTCTACCCTCACTCACACACACACAATTCTACTCTCACTTCCCAATGACACTTTTTCCCTTACTTTCCACACACACACACTTCTACCTTTACCCCCGCACACACAATTCTTTCCTCACCCCCCGCACACGCATAATTGTACTCTCACCCTCCCATACAATTTCACTTTCATCCCCCCACACACAATTCTACCCTCACCCCCAGCACACACACAATTGTACCCTTACCTCCCCCCCACACACACACAATTCTACACTTGCACAATGCAGTTCCTCAGTCTAAACCGTGTCTGGACAAAACAATGCAGTTCCTCATTCGAAACCAAGTCTGGACAAAACAATGCAGTTCCTCATTCGAAACCTTGTCTAGCCAAAACAATGCAGTTACTCATTCGAAACCGTGTCTGGACAAAACAATGCAGTTCCTCATTCGAAACAGTGTCTGGACAAAACAATGCAGTTCCTCATTCGAAACACTGTCTGGACAAAACAATTAAGTTCCTCATTCAAAGATCAGCAGCTGGCTAGAAGAAGATACATAATCCTTTTCTTTTGCGACCCTCGTGTGACTTAAGAAGCCAATCCTTGATGCATATCCAAGCTGAGAGGTTAAGCATTCGGAATCACCAGACGCTGTAACGTTTTCAGTCTTTCTTTTACTGCTCACCATCTGCTGGCCAGGACCAGTCCTTTTTGCTTGCCCTGCAGTGTGATTTTTTTTCTTCTCCAAACTGTTGGTGTCTTGAAGATATTCATGTCGCGCTATTATACATCTGTGTATCTTAAGAGTAGACAATCTTCAGCTATCCTTCCCCTCTGCTAGGTCACTATAAAATAAATATTGTGAAAGACGACCCTCTTACATTCGGTGTCCATGTCCAAGCCAGCCAAAGCGTCTACTTCTGATAACATTGAAGATGTCCTGGCACTCTACTCTTCGCAGGACGTCCTCTTCGGTGCTCTCTTGCCGACCTATTTTCTCAATCCTCCCAAAGCCTCGGAGGTAGAAAATATTGAGCTTCTTTTTCCCTACCAAGAATTGTAAGTCAATGTTTCATTGTGACATAGAACTACAACTCACGTGTACATCACTGACCCTGGGAAAAGTTGATCATTTTTCTGTTACCTTGGCTCTATTATATTCAGTGATGTGTTAATTCTTTTTGAAGACATCAATTACACTTTTGTTTTAATAGAGGATAGTAACTTATTATGGCCGCTTCAATTAAAGAGTATGGGAGTATCAGTACTAAAGCCCTAGTCTTTTTCCCCTGTGTGTTGGGCACTCTTGTAAAAAGTAACTACTTTTAGTTTTAAACAGCTAATTTATTGGCAACAAAAAAAATATGAGAATTGTTAAAATACGACTATTTAGCCACTTTACTAGCAATAAACCATACGATGCATAATGATATATTAAATACTATTCAAGTCCATTTTAAGTCCTTTTCTATAAAAAAAACATGTAATTTTAAATCTAATTAAAATATTTTAAAACTTTACCTTTATGCTCTACAAGAAAAAAAAAATTTAAAGTTGACGAGTTTTGAAAAGAACAAAAGACATTACGAATATCTCCATAAAAAAACATTACTTAATAACCATACGTAAACATTAGACATGAAATGACTTCAAAGAAAGCTTAAAAAAAACATAGTTATAAAACAAAATAGTACTATATCAATTATACGATTTGATTCTTACCAAAAAAAGCTGCTACAACTAGAGTAATTAGCTTGTGTATTTTATAGTACACAATTTTTTTTTTTTTTTTTGCTAGAAAAAGGATACTTTTTTTTTTGTGTGTGCAAAGAATCTGTTTGTGATGGTCTCCCCCTGTTTTATAGACTCACAGTCCCAGATAAACGCGCAAATTATGTGGTAATGTCGCCTATGAGCAACAGGAAATGACATGTACCTACCAGCTTCATCCAGACATTCTCAACTAGATTAGAAGCTCATTCGTTATGCACTGGAAAAAAAAAAGCGGAACCTTTTTTTTACTATGTGACTCTCGTGTACTAACACTAGAAATAAAAGCGAACAACTTCCATGTAGTGAAACTCATACAATGTTACCTTTCTAAACATTCTTTTAAAGTATTCAAGAATTAGTGCTAATCCTTCAATTGGCTTGAAAACTCTTAATAAATTTAGAAAGAAAAATGGGTAGAAGCCGGACTAGTTTTTCGAAAGCGGCTCAATATCTGGTTACTTAGTGTAAACTCTGGTTTGACCGTCCTAATTTTTCAAAACTATAATCATCTTACATTTTAATTAGGCTTACTTCTTTTCATTTCGAACAAGCTGCAGCGGAGATTTCCACTCTTCAATGTTTCTTTGCAATCAGTAAGGAGTTCATTTTAAAAGATACAGGGAAATTTTGCGCATCATCTTCTGTAGCAGTTCCAGTCCACATTTCCTTATGGAATCATGAGCTGGACAATTAATTGAAGAACTTGATTGTGAAACGCTCACTAGTAAGATTCCTTCCAATATTGAAGCATTACAAAAAATAAATAGATATAGAAGTGATTAACTTTTATAAAGAAAGGAATCGATTTTCAATTTTTTAAAAACTATGCTACGTGTTTCTATCAGAATTAGGGTTCAATCCATTAAAAGCAGAGTTTTCTAAACTTTTTCCTTAGGGGAACACTTCGCACATTCTTTTAACCACAGCACCATATATCACCTTACTCTGTTTGTCGATCTAACTCAGGGGTTCTCAACTTGTGGATCGCGACCCCCTTGGGGGTCGAATGACGATTTGCCAGGGGTCGCCTAAGACCATCGAAAAAAATGCATTGTTTTTGTCTATTCTTCTATTGCTGTGTGTGTTTGCGGGGGGGGGGGGGTCGCGGCAGATTGGAGGATTGTAAAAATAGGTCGCCGAGCATAAAAAGTTGAGAACCGCTGATCTGTGTGTCTGTCTGTCTCTCTTTGTAGTAAAAAGTGTGTACACGTATTTTCTCTAACACCCATTCTCGGATCAAGTTGATACTTCGCACAAATATTTATTGGCGTAGAAAAAAAACATAAATCACTAAATAGGAACCAATGTGATACTTAGTTACATTGTTTAACAGCAAGAAGGGAAACTAATACTTTTGTATCACATATATGGTTAAACTTGTTGGGTTTAGTCCCTTTAAATAATTGTTAACGCTATTTCTCCCTCACACATTTTTCGATCAACATGATACTTTAAAAAATTATTGATTGCACCAAACAAACATGAATCAATAAACAAATATACTTAATAAGTCAATTAGATTGTTTTCGTAATTAATTATTTAGATTGGTATATAAAATGGGAAATAACTGGTACATTAAGGGCTGAGTTCTTTCCCTTTCGATAAGCTTTTTTTTTTTAAGGGTTCTGCCAAAGACAGTTTAGGAAACACTGCATTAAAGAAAAATATGGCAGGAGACTTTCCTTAATACTACCAGTTTTGGGCTCTACAGTACAGTGCCTACACTAGTCAATGTCATTTGTTATACAATTCTTACAAACATGGTACTTGTGTCTCATAGTGAGCGAGTAAAGCCAGTGTAAGTCAGAGCTAAGAGCTTCTCCTAAAACGTAGCTGCAAAGTTACGCACCGTTCAGAGTGCAGAACCAGGCCAGGAGGAGGCCAACATTTTTTTAAACTAATTTTTTCTTTCTAAAGATTCATTTTAGCCACGAGAAAAAAAAGATGACAGTCGTACAAACAAACTGACGACAAATCGAAAAAAGAAGAAGGTTTAAAAGAAAGTTTCTATGGAAACACAAACTCATAATCGGGCCCCCTAAGTGGTCCACCCAGGCGGACAAAATGACAGGTTTCAAAATATTCAAACAGAATATCAGAATAAAATTCTATCAAAGGCAAATGACAGAGAAGAATGAAGAAAGAGGGTTGACAGATCTTGTGTGATGGCCCAGCAGCAAAAGGGAAACTACCGTGAAAGTGAAGAAGTCTGATGTGATCCTGGCCTAACTAATGTCATATAATGATTTTTTAATGAATCTAATTGTTATGTAAAGGGTTCAGGGTATGGTTCAGTATGTGTCCTTCCTAGCAGTTCAAGTGACAATATGAAAAACTACTTATTATTTGTTGTTTTAAAATATGTTCCACTTATATACATACTAAATAGGTTTTTTTTCTCTTTAAAATAATAGTAAACATTTTGTATATGTAATTATTAACACGAAGGAAATTATTTAACTTAGTAATGCAATTGTAAAAAAAATTGACAAAACCTGAAACCGTTTTCATAAATGTGTTAGAAATACGGTAAATAGTCATCTCCCTTACTAAATAGCTTTGCGTGTTTGTTACTATTTATAATGAATACTTATCAACAATTATATATTTTTATGAAAAAAAAAAAACTGCTTCCTTAGTTGATTTTAAAATTATTTTTTTCCTTTTCAGAAAAAAAAAAGTAGCCGTTGCATCAGAACATTGAATGGCCTAAAATATCGTGATATACTATTTTTAATATCTTTTCTAGTTTACGAGATCTAAACGGGACGGACGGACAGACCACACAAAACTAAGAGCGTCTATTCCCCATTCTAAAAATAAGCAGCAAAGTTAAAAACTGCCCGAAACTACTAAGGAAACTATTAAAAAAACTGTTGAATAAGAACAAATGTAAGGGCATCAATTAGTATGGGTAGAACAGCGTCCGTTAGACAAAAGATCACGCGAAAACAATCTATTGCACTGATGCCCAAAGTACGGCCCACGGGCCAGAACCGGCCCGCGATGTGGTTCCATCCGGCCCGTAGAAACGTCGGGACAAAAAGTAGTAAATCCTACCCCCCCTTTCAAAAAGTTGAAAATGCATCTCTATAAGGCCCCTCATCTTTTCTTTGATTGATTGGTACCATGACCTTTAACGAGTGTGATTTTACGAGATTATGAGATGGAACTCTGAATGTAGAATCTACCAGAAAAAGTGAATGGATTTATTTTTGTGAAACATGCATATAAGTCAACATAATTGTTTTGTAAAGAAAGTCTGGCTGTATACAGCTGCATTATAAAACAAATATGAAGACCTTCTTGATTTGAACCGCTTATAAAAGATTGGTTAAACTACGCTTAGAGATTGGCGGATGGATGGGAATATTTACCAAAAGGAGACAAGAAAATAAGTTGGTGGTAAAGGTGGCTACAATGTTGCTCACATTTCTTTAGAGAAATAAAGCCACTTTTAGACGTTTAAAACATGACTTTAAATATCCTATTAATTAATGTAAGTAGTAAATCAAATAGTTTCAGATGAATTTTGATGTCATTTTTTGTGTGCCTTTTTGATGATGTGGCCCGCGACATGCGATTCAAAAGTTAAAATGGTCTGCAGGTCAAATTAGGTTGAGCATTACTGATCTATTGTAATAAGCATGTTCTTTAGTGGCTCTATGGATGTGACTAAATGAATGGGGAGACAAGACGAGGAAGTGCGATGATGGAGGTTGATGATATCGGCCTTGTTTTGTTTATTTTAAATGTGTATTATCATTGTTCCCTTGCTGTTGAGTTGCTTCCTATATACTGACAAAGAAAGACATACATACAGACAGACAGATAGAAATGAATAGATAGATAGAAATGGATAGATAGATAAATAGATAGATATGTTTAGATAGATAGATAGAAAGATTACACAGATATATAGATTTTATTCCCATGCTTACCTGATATTAAATGAATTACACTCTACAGTACGTACTTGTAATATTTCGCAATTTTTTAACTTACGGTGCTACCACTAATAGCGACCTCCATACACTCATTCAATAGGTTGAAATGTCACCCAGCCATTACTAACCAGGTCTAGAATACGTTAACATTTTGGTATAAAGTCGCTTCTCTTTACTTTCGGTGATTTCATATTAGACCTTGTGCAATGTTATATGTGGCCTACACTTTTAAACACCAGGTTAATAGTCAGCTCTAGCACTGTTATTATCCTTTGACCTTTAAAAAAAACTTGGTCGTAATTTGTGGATACTTTGTCCTTAAGTTTTTTGTTGGGTTTGGTTTTTATAATGGTGGACTCCCAGGACGACGTTAGTATTTATACACAATATTTATTTTAAAATGTTAGACACAAAATTGACCACAGCGAGACTTCTGTATGACGTTACTGTGATAGCTTTTTTAATCCATTTTTTAAAAATCGACTAGAATTTAAACTTTGGGCTCAATCCCCATCAAGGGCACTAATTCCCCATATCTGTCAAGTACAATTAGTTTCCCTTGTTTGATACCAAACAAAAAAAAAAAAACAATTACGTATATTTTTTTTCCAAACAGCCATTGAGAGAGGTTTGCATATAACTATGGTATAATTATAGGAAATGAGCGGGGAACTAATTAACTCAAAACTCGCGTGTGAGAATATATTACGTTCCAAGCATGGGGCATTTAGTGAAACCAAGTTATCAAGCAGAGGCGGAGTCTTTTCGAATGTTCCTTGGAGTATCGACGGTATTTTCTTATAAAATAGTTATGGAATGTGTGTGCGGGTTGCTATTAGATTCTCATGAAACCATCAGTAAAACTATAGCGGATAATTTGTTCCTATTGGCTTATGGATATTCTCGTTTAAATCTTTTTCTCCTAATTGACGATAACATTGTTGATTAGACCTCATTAAATTAATGTTTCATTTTATAAACTTGACTTTGTGTTATATAAAAATGACATGGATTTTCTTTTAACTCTATACCAAATACAACATTTTCTGATCACAAACGACAAAGCTATTGGGGCTTAATCATTACAGGGGAGGGAAATAGTAATAAGCAAAATAAAGAATTTTTTTTCAAACGTGGAAAAATCATTACGGAGAGAAAGAGTTAACTATATGTAAGTGCACATAGTTGGAGTTATAAATAAGGGGGGGGGGTGGGAGTTGAAGAGGGTTGACAAGCTGGGGATTCGTGTTTAAGATGATGTAATGCCCCATGCGTGATATATTTATATACAATATATATTCAATATGCAAGATGTATATTAGGTTTAGATTGTTCCCCATATTAATAGTTCATTTGTGTATTCTACTTGCATATAAATTACAGATGAAAGCTGTGTATTAATAGTCAATAAAGATATGTTTATATCTGTTTAAAAAGAAAATTGTTTAATGTAAAATCAATTTGGAAAGCTTTTCCAGATCTTCAAGGAGTTCAAGGGACTCGACGATTTCAAAACAATAACTGATGTTGAACTAGTCTTCCAGCAAGACCTCAACTATTGTTTACAATTCTGGCGTGCGTTCTTAGAATCTGCTTTCATCTTTATAGACACTAAAGCTCCTAATTCGATTTTTAATACTTTTATTTAAATCTATAAGCCTGAATATGTTTATTGTAGATACAAGACTTTGTGGTTGAAACAGCCGTCAATGTTATCAGACAACATACTATAAGGTCTTTATGTTTTTAATACTATATAAGTATTTAATTGGACTGAAATTATGAATTATTACCTTTATATCGTGTCTTATGTATTTGTATGTATTTTAGATTCACATTAGTAATTAGTCATGTCATTGTATAAATATCATTGAATTAAATGTACAGTTTAATTGTAAATCATCATACACATCGTTGATTAATGTATGTACAACAGGGTGTGTATGGTGTGTCTGTTGGGCTCAACTTCGAGGACTGATATAATTATCAAGCAAAAACGAAATATAATTAAATTTAATACATGCACATATTGCATTTAAAGTGACTGTATTACCTAGACAATTTAATAGCTATTAAATTATCAAAGTCCTGACAAGCTTATAGCACCACAGAGCGCTGTGGTTAAATCTCATGTGTTGACCAATGGGGGGAAAGGGGTTTTTGGGAGAAGGTTTTCCGTGCTGCCTTTAGGTGCTCAGTAAACACAACTCTGCTCAACTCGGTTGTCGAGCCTCAAGCCCTCTTGATAGGTAGCCAAGCCATGTTAAAGCGTGCTAAGCCTCTCGCTCACACACCCCACTCTTTACCCTAAAAATCTTCGAGGTCAGAAAAGAGCGTTCATTACAGTAGATCGGAAAACCTGAAAAGACATCTTTTTATTGCATTGGAGTGAAGGAAGTACTAATTAGGTTATAAATATGTAAATATTAATAAAAGAAAAAGATTTTCTGAGTATCACAACCTTATAGTAAGTAATACTGTCTGTCTGTTTGTCTGTCAATTTAAGATCGCAAAAACTAAATTTGCACATTTTTTTTTAGGATTTGTTAGTTTGAAGTGTTCATAAATTAAATTCTAATGGCACTATGAAAGCCCTAACATATAGGATATAAATGTGCCTTTACCTATTTGTCTGTCTCAGTATTTTATTAGGTTATTTTTTTTTTTATGGTTCAGTCCTTTTTGTATTATCACTAATTTATTTTTCTGTCTTGTTCTGAAGTGTCTCTAAGCTAAATCAAAAGACAATTTCCTCCATTAGGAATTGGTACAATGTTTCACATGGCTTCGCAGACCTAATTGCGACCATTATACTTTAACATGTAATACAGACAAAGCCGTAGTCCACCGAGTGACTATGTAAGTTCACTTTACGTCTGCCGCTTCTCTCCTCTACAAAGGTTTTATCTTTGCCTCTAACGTGAGAGCTCTCCGTCTCTTTCAGAGTCCATCTTCTGCCAGCCACTTTGCCAATAGCGCCTGAGATGACTTTTATAACGCTTACGGGGGAGAGAGAGAGGGGGCACTTCTGTTACGCCGTCCTCCATTAAGCTAGCCAAATCTAGTGATTTACTAATACATCTCAAACAATGTACCTAAATATTATGTTGAATCCAGATTTTAGATACACTTTTTTGTGGACTTCTTAAAGAATAATTGGAAATATCTGATTTAAAATTTAGAGACAGCCAGGACTGAGTTCTGGTCAACCTTGCGTCTCCTGTTAACTGTAGAGGAGAGGAGGGGCAATTCAGGTTGTTTACTTCAAAACTGTTTTTGTTTCGGATTGTTTTACTTTGTGAGATGTTTTTTGAATGGAATCTTTATTCTGTCGTTAGATGTCCTTACGGTATTGCCAAAAACTTGGGTACATTTAGTAATCAGCATTGAAGTACACATACGTATATTAGAGAAGAAAAAGAGCCTTGACAGAGACAAAGTGCTCAGTAAACACAACACATGAAAAACTATAAAGCTGTGGAATTAATTTTTAAAATAAGTCAATAACACTTACAACAATAATTATTTAACTATCGAAATTTTATTCCTTGATTATAATTTTTTTTTTTTGAAATACATTGGATATAGTTAAAAAAGAATATCTTGACAAATTCATTTTTTGTTTAAATCTTGGTCATCATAAGATGTTAACCGTGAAGCTGGTCGACATTTAACGTCTTCTTCTGACATCAGAGAGGGTCAAGGGAACGAGTCTCGATTTCAGAGTACCTGAAGAGGTTTTAAAAACACTATAATTTCACAAATCAACAAGTGAAATTTTCCTAATTTCTGGTATTGAAAGCCAACTAAATACATATTCTGAGGTACCTACAGTGCATTATTTTGTTATTAAAAAGTTTTATTTCAAAAAACCTAATGTGCTATTCTTACTGACTTAGACCCTCCTGAGCCGTTCGGCGCAATAGCTTGCAAGCTGTTTCCACAAAAATCGGTCACTGGCAATGTCCGAAGCCTCTTCCCACCTGCTCTGAGGACCTCCATGAAAGTGTGGCGCCAAGTTTGTTGAACGCCTAAGTGCAGCACCGTACCCATCTCTCAATTACCTCCTCTTATCTTATCTTATATAATAGAGACGTTACTTAAAAAAAAAAGAAGATGATTATGTCCTGCGCGTCATGCATCTAGTCATGCATGTTAACCAAAGACGTAAATTCTGCCCAGTCACAAGTTTCCCTGATGAAATGTATTGAATTCTGTAACGCTTTCGTTTCTCCTCCAGACTATTTTATTTGATACTTTCTTTCATATGCATTTTATTTTTTAAAAATTGTTATGACGGATAAAAAAAATGTCTGAACATATTTAATTTTCTAAATTTGATTAACTATCTAATTAAAACAAAAGAAAAACTTATGGATGTGACGAACTTGTTGACCACAATCAAACTCCCTGGTATCACGCTGGTAGTCAATGTCAAAAAGTTTTTGAGCAATGATGCCAAATTTTTGGCCACAATGATTTTCCACTACTCTCAGAGTGCAACTTCTCAGTTGATCAAAGTATCTGTGAGGAAATGTTAGCTTGATTCAAACAATCCTACTATTCAATATAAAATGACAAAAAAGAGTTCTGTTTTTACACAAACTCATTAGCGGCCTCACAGGTCCATTAATGGGTCCCGCTGTTTTCTAAATGAATAAAGTTTAATAGAAAAAAAAATGCTTCTATTTTCAGGACTTATATTAGAAGCCATGAGTTATAAACTATCAATAAACTCTATTTCCCTACATTTCAAAATTTGTTCGCCCTCTTCACATAAATGTTGATCCACTTCTGTAAAGGTATTTTAGCAAAACAATTTTGTTAATGTTCAAATTGAAAGAAATTTAACTTACAAACACATAATGAAATTAGAAATAGTCATGGTAAACAGAGGGTCATTGTCCAAAGTTTGCTCACACTCCTCCATTCCTTTTTTGGCTGATAAGAAAGTCGTTTGATTGTTGACACACGGAGAGTCTTTGATAGAGTCTAACTCTGGTCAGGAAAATATTAAATCTCTCAGACTTGACGTCAAAATATGGGGACATTTTTGTTTGTACTCTACCACATATTTATGGATTTTTTTTTTCGGCGAGAGGGTTAGGCCTAAACCCTTACTCAAAGTACAAGAAAGAACTCTCGTCGCCAAAATAACTTTAAATTTATAATTACTTTTCTAGTTATGGAGTTTCACAAGTAAGAAAACAAATGTCTCAAATGTCTGAACCCTTTTTAAATATCATATCTCTTCCCATCTTGCATCCTGTCCTTTTTTTGTAAGCAAAGTTTTGCCTTGCTTGTCTTTAATCGGTGCTCCATGTCCACTCTTTGCTCTAGTGAGATTTCGGACAATACGATGGAGAGTTTTTGTGTCATTCCTGCTTGCAGCTACTTGTGCCTCTTGACTCTTCCACTCAATCCAGTCCCGTTTATCTCGCCGACAGCTTCTCTTTACTTTCAGATCTGCTTCCCTATAGGTTTCTTCCGCTAGGCTGCAATCCTGTATGTTAGGAACTATAATAAAATGTAATATAGAGTCTAACATATTACCAAACAACATCAGCTGTATACATCGCCCAAGTCTGTTCTGAATATAGATGTGACATTGTCGTGAAAATCTTTGTCATTACAGCTCGTCTTATTAATTTCAATAAAACAACAATATTTAACTGAGGAAGAAATGTCTCATTTGAAGACCACATTTTTTTCACAAAAATAATCCTACAAGAAGCTTTGCAATATATAAGAAAGCGAGTTCAGCAGATACAACAAGTAAAAAAAAAAGTTAAATCACCTTCTGCATAGACATGATCGATTTCTTTCAACTTTCAAAAACCTTGCGATATGGCGTAAAGTTGTAAAAGAGTCAGCAATAGTGCCACAAGAAACTTTATTTTTAGGGAAAGTAAATTCTTTCTAAGGACTTCCAGTCCTATCTATTAGAAAATCATTTTTTTATTTTATTAAATTTTTAAAGAGGTCAAGCAGCCCTCACCCGGGATCCGATTTCCTAGCTACACCACTGGTTTAATATGCAGCAAATATCTGAGACAGTCATAATGTGGTCTGGAATCTACAAACTCAATGTGCGTGTATATATACACCGGCACCTTTTTATATGTGGGTAGAAAAAGTATTAATTTTCTTGTATTTATAAGCAGTTAAAAGTTGGTGAAGCCATCACTGAGTACCTGCACCTATTTTTTTTTTTAAAAGCACTGAATGAAAGATGCCTTTCCAAAACACTCACGATTCTGAAAGACAACCTGCACCCATTAGCCACTGTTACATCAGATCTGAACAAAGTGGTCGTCTCCTTTCAATTAGGACTAAAAGGGAAACATTTAAAAACTCCTTTATCCCATTTTCGGTCAAAGTGTTACAAGATTAACTGTCGTCATCGAGAAGTACATAGAAGTCTAATTCAGAAAGCACTGGTTGTGAATGTGTATGTGCTTCGTGTGTGAATGTTGTTAGTATTTTTCATATTATTGTTATTGTACAGTAGTTACGTTAAGGTTGTCAATTATAATGTCAAAATGAATTTCATATGTTTGGATCAATAAAAATTATCTTATCTTATTTACATATATTTGAGTATTTATATATATATATATATATATATATATATATATATATATATATATTAGGGGTGCACCGGATAGTCCCTCCGGCTCCGGCTTCTGGCGAATATCCGGCATTTTTTACTATCCGGTGCTATCCGGCTCCGGTCGGATATCACTACCGGATAGTAAACCGGATAGTAAAAATACCTATTTAATATGCATAAAGTGGACCTCGTTCCATTACTGTCTGTTATAGAATGTATTAATGTTTATATGAAAACAAAATAATGTGCTTAAAAATAGAGCCATTATAAATATGCACCAAACATCGTTTATTATAAAGACAAGGCATGTTAATAACTTAATATAAATAGAGATGAAACTTTACATCATAAATGCGCTTTACATACAGAGATGCAATGGCTGGCACTTTTTTCAATTTGTCTAGACCTTTGAGTAAGTTAGTTAACATGTTAAAATGTTACATTCCTTGACTACGTCATGCTGACCAGACGTCTGTCTAGCTGTGCGGGTATATCTCCAGAGGTAGAGATGAACAACTCCTACCCCCTTTTATTTGTTTAGTCCATCACATTGAGTTTTGTATAGGCAGGTAACCACAAGTTAAATACGATGGACGTAGGTTTAATGTCAGCGTATAGACACTCTCTAGTGGTCACACCTTTCGAGGGAACTGAGTTTGTTTACTTAGTAGTTAATCTTTATTGGGGAGGGGGGGGCTGGACTACAAGAGCCACACCTCTAAGGTAACCAGGTATATTTCTAGATGAACAACACCCTCCCCCTTTTATTTGTTTAGCCCATCACATTAAGTTCATTGATTGACAGGTGACCCCAAGTCAGATACGATGGACGTAAGCACTCTCTAGAGGTCACACGAGGGAACTAGGTTTGTTATGGGGGGGGGCTAGACTTTACATTATAAATTCGTATTACATACGTAGCAGCAATGTCTGGCACACAGGCTTGTCTTGACCTTTGAGTGGTCTAGTAAACATGTCATATTCCTTAACTACATCACGCTGATAATCTGTCTAGATGTGCGGGTATATCTCCAGAGGTAGAGATGAGCTACCCCCACCTCCTTTTGTTTGTTTAGTCCATAACATTGAGTTCACAAATAGGCAGCTGACCACATTAAGCCAGATGTCAACGTGTCGACACTGTCTAGAGGTCACATATTATGTGGGAACTGAGTTTGTTTACTTGGATTAGAATTTTTATTAGAGGCGGGACTACAAGCCAAATCTCTATAAGGTTAATTTGGTATGAGTTAGTTTATTATGAGATAGGTTGTCAATCAAGGGTCTGGGCCACAAACCACACCTTTTATACTATTGGACAGGTAATAAGTTTGTTTACTTTGAGTTAAGTCTCACGTATGAGTCAGCACTACAAGCCAAACAGACACTGACCAAGGGTATCTTTAAAGGGAGGGCTCAAGAGACTCAACACCCCCAACTTCTTATTTGTTTAATCCATGACAATGTATTGATAGAGAATATAGACATTGACCATTCTTAAGCCAGAATGGATTAACGCAAATTGTTAAGACATATTGAGACTGTCTAGAGGTCACTAGATGGTGACACTAAGTTTGTTTACTTGGAGAGAAATGTCATTTAGGGCGCTGAACACACGTTCGTTGCACAATAAAATAAAACAAATATGTAAATGTGTGCGTGTATGTATTTTTCCCCTTCTAAAACCTTTAGAAAGAAAACTAATTTCATTGTTTAATTCTATTGACTTAATATATATAGGAAAACCTTACAATTAAATTTAACATCGCATAAAATAAATTGATCTTAAGCACCACAATTAGATCTAGCAAACAAAGAAAAATATGTTGGAATGTTAAGAAACACTTGACCTCTGTAACTAAGGTACAGAGATAATGTATCTATATGCTTGACTGATCATGCCAATGTGTTATCTTTTTTCGCCTGCACACTAAACACTATTGCGTATGCCCAAGGAAAAAAAACGCGTTAAGGTCAACACCATCAACTATACACACTACACTAGGACTACATGTGTAGGCTCACTACGTCTATCTGATCAGGTTGTTACAATCAGTCAAACACAAAGTCTATTTATGTTGTTGTTTTTTTGGTAGGGAGGGTGTGGGTGATTTTGTTTCTTTTATAGTTGGTTTTCCTAATTCTCTTAGATCTATATAACAGTAGATCAAAACATTGATAACAATAATAGGCCTACAAACTACAATTAAATCTATGCTTCGCAACATTTAAAGCTCAGGCTATGAGTAGGTATAATAGATGTTCCTGCTGTTAATAAAATATCGTTATATGACCTACTACGCTTTAGATTCCAACTATTAACTAACAGCTATCAGTATTAAGCCCTTGAAGCCAGAACCAGAAGCAGCCTTTGGACTTAAAATTACAAGTCTGATGACCAGTTGTTGGTCAGAAATTATTGAACACATACATCCAACCACCATACAAGCCAGATGAGAGAATTACATTAGTAACTAGTTAAATATATACTAACATATTTTACATTGACCCTCCAACACACAGCCTTTATAGTTGGTGGCCTCGTACATACACACAGACACGCTCATGCTACACAGATTAATTTATGTTTATAAATACTGTTAATCTTTAATAAATCAATCAGCAAAAGAGTTTAAAACAATAAGGTATATAAAAGGAAAAAATAATACCAACAAATATAGGTATGTTATTTAACAGTTTCGTAAAATGCTCAGCAATACAAGCAATTTACAAAACACTTAGGTATTCGGCTCCGGCTCCGGCACCGGCCGAATATCAAATTTTACTATTCGGTCATATCCGGCTCCGGCCGGATATCAAAAAGTACTATCCGGTGCACCCCTAATATATATATATATATATATATATATATATATATATAAGTAAGCTTTAATTTTGCTCAAACCTTCTTTGCCCTCTGACGAACAAAGTAAGTCTATCGTCTGAATCCCTCCAAGAACCATGTTTGACAAAGTTAAATCTTGACAGTCATCTTTGTTGTTGTCAAAACACTTTTGTAGGTCACCGTTCTTTCTGGAGAAAGAAATGTTCATAAACATAATTTTAAGATTTCTTAAGAATTTATCAATATATAGTGTAACATTTTGTTCTTTTTTGTTTCATTGCACAACACGTGACTTTGCCTGTGTCAAAGATAATAGCAGAGCGGGCTTTAAGCAATGGTAAACTAGGCAGCTGCGAATGAAAACAATTTTGTTTCGAAATGAAACGGTAAAACGTGTCCCAATGTAATGTTAGAGTCACTAGCCTGACTAAGTTTTATATATAATGTATATTTTTATTTTTTCGCTATTAAGTTTTTTTTTCTATTTTGTTCCTGTGGTCATGCCCACATTTGTATATGCTTGCGAGTCTTGGACGTTGAATTGACAGACGGACAGAGTGAGTTTGCATTTTTCTTGTATTGGCCTCCATGTCATTGCATAAACCACTTAGAAAAACATAAATGTCCTCACCCCATACCAACATGGCTTTAGGAAATATAGATCATGTGAAACACAACTAATAGGACTAATTGATGATTTTTCAAAAGGTTTAGATAATAGTGAACAAATAGATGCTATCTTACTAGATTTTTCCAAGGCTTTTGACAAAGTTCACCACAACAGTTTGCTTAAAAAATTAAAATATTTCGGCATTAATGGTGGATTAAAGATTTTCTGATAGGGAGAGAACAAACTGTAATAATAAATGGCTCTAAATCAACAGCAATAACAGTAAACTCAGGTGTACCTCAAGGAACAGTCTTGGGTCCACTACTATTTTTAATTTACATAAATGATTTACCAAATTGCATTAGTTCAGGAACAAAAGTCAGATTATTTGCAGACGATTGCATAATATATAGAACAATAAAAACAATACAAGACACAGATATTTTACAAAGAGAATTAGATGAATTACAGAAATGGGAATCAAATTGGAGCATGTCTTTCCACCCAGAAAAATGTCAGTTGTTAAGAGTAACAAAAAAACTAAAACAAATTAATTCCACTTATCTTATTCATGGCGAACCAGTAACACAGACTAAAAACGCAAAATACCAAGGTGTTATAATAAATGAAAAGCTGTCATGGAATCCACATATTTATGAAACTATAAAAAAATCCAACAAAGCATTAGGGTTTATTAAAAGAAATTTCTATAAATCAAATAAGAACATAAAACTAAAATGTTATTTAACCTTGGTTAGGCCAATAATAGAATATGCATCCACCGTTTGGGACCCCTCAACTCAAGAAAACATTAAGAAACTGGAACAAACACAAAATAGAGCAGTCAGATTCATAACAAACGAATATTCACATTTGACTAGAGTAACACCATTAGTAAAATCACTAAATTTAGGAAGCCTTCAGGACAGAAGACTCAAAAGTAAAGTAGCAATTATACATAAAACACTGAACCATAATCTTCAAATACAAAAACAAAACTTAATAAAATACTCTGAAAGACACAAAAATAAAGGCACATTCCTCGTCCCATATGCTAGGACAAATTTGTACAAATACTCCTTCTTCCCTAGTGCTATTAGAGCATGGAATGGGTTGCCTGAGCTAGCCAGAAAAACCAGTGACTTGGCAGAATTTAAGTCATTGGTTAATATGCATGACTAAATGCAAGACGCGTAGGACGTAATTATTTTTTTTGAAGTAACGTCTGTATTATATAAGATAAGAATACATTCTGTCAGAGAACAGGTCCTGCAAACCTCATGCGAGTCACAATTTTCGGCATAATATTTCTTTGTTTGTGAGTCCGATCGCTGTGACTTTTTAAATCCGTTCTGCTGAGCATTATCTGAGAATGTAGCTTTTACTCCAATTTGTTCTGTTTTATTTCATAAGGATTTTTTTTGTTAAGTTAAACTTTTTAATTTATAGTTACAGAAAAAGAAGATAAAGTCATATAGAGCATTAAAATTTAAAATTAAGAATAGTTTATATAGATCTATGTGGGGGGAATGAAAAGATAATGGTTAAGAGAAATTTTGAAAGAGACTATTATATTGTGACAATGCCTAGGACGTCATATTAAAACATATTGAACATGTGAAACAGTCTGTAGAATTGTGGGGAATGCAGTATTTCCATTGGTTGCGCAGTCCCAGCTGGGATCTACATATTTTGCCTCATCCAGGGCAAGCATAACCATTGTCCGCAGATGGTAGATTTAGATTTTCTTTTCTGTGCTACTGTGAACTGCATTTAGTTAAAAGAGTAATATTGGTCTGCGCGAGCCCATTAACACCTTAAAAAATACACTGCCCAGGCTGGGGGCAATGCAGTAATTAGCCCATATTGAACATATTAAACGCCAACTAAATGGAGTAAAAATAAACAGTTATTGTGCTTCAAAGCTTAGTAATATGATTATGCATAACTAAAAAGTTGAAAAAAAAAAATATATTTTTTATTGAATGACAATCTGCATGTCTGTATTTGTAACACCATAGTCATCAAATATTAAGCTACTTAAAGATTACTTTTCCTTTAAGAAAATCTGAGTACAAAAAAAATGATTACAGAAAAAAAAAAGGTGAATTAATATTTAGAAAAAAAATTTTTAATGAGTCTTACTGGCATAGCTGTTCGTATTGTTCTTCATCCTGCAAGGGACCAAGGCTGGATGTTTCCATTTCCGAAAGTAAAGCAGAACACTGTAAAAGACTGGTGCATTGCTCACATCTCTTGGCTACATTCGCAGCTTCTGTATTTTTGTAAATAATCATAAAACATATATTTCTGTGGGAGTTGTCTTAAACTAGGTCACATTTGAAACATAAAGGAACTTTAAAAAAAAAACACTTAATCTTATGTAATGAAAAACTATTAACAATATTCTATTTTTTCAGAAGTATCGACAAATTAAATCGAAGAACTAGTGTCGATATCGCAAAATGATATTTGAAAAATAAATCTAAGGAACTAATGTCATTTGCTTTCTCTCTGTCTTTGGGTTTCATTTTCTGCTTCTGGGTGGGCATTGGGCAACTAACATCAGGCAATAATGCTTGTGTAATGTAACTGTGTATCAGGAAATCAAGATACGAAATTTAAATGTACAATAAAATTATTTTCATGAGCTGTAACTTTTAAACAATTATTCCTAAATAGTTTGAGCCAAAGGCGTATCTTCCATAGCTTGTCTGATTTCTCTTCATTTGTAGCTAAATTGTTATTAACAAAGTGCAAATTTGAAAGGAGTGACTGAAATTTATTCCGACTCATTACTCCAGCAACTGGATCATAACGAGTGTCTGTTTCCCAGTAACACTTAACACCAGGCATCTTGGCTAGGCCCATTCTCAGAAACACTGTACTCATTTGTCATTAGTAAGAAAGTTTTTGAAATAATGCATTGGTGACTAAGCTTCATAGTTTTCAGGAAGCTCTGGAACTTTGCCCCGGAAAACTGAGTCTGGTAGATTGTAATTATCTTTTGTCCACTCATAGACTTTCTTTTTCTTATTTCTAGCAGAGGCACTAGAAGTAGATGGCACAGGTTCTGTCTCTTCTTCATCGGAAGAGGATTCAGAAGAACTGAGTTCTTGCGTTCCTGTTTCCTTATCAGGTTCTGGTTCATAGTCCTCATCATCAGTTGAATCATTTTCCAAATCACTTTCATTGTAGTCAATGACTTCTAAAATATCTAGTACTTCTTGAGCAGTGAATTTCTTAGGGAGTGAAGCTGACATTGTATATTCTGTTGAAAAAAAATTAACAAGATTAGACATATATAGAAGACTATACCAAATATAGTAAAAAATAACAACGTTACATTGTATTAAAATCAAGTTCTTTAGATATCTAGTTCAAAATATTGTAAATTAAATACTAAAATCAAATACTGACAATGATACTGTTGATCTACATCTAGATTTGACAACGTCTTAGATGTAACTTCACTAGATCTAGAATTTGTTTCCCCTAAAGACAATGAAGTGCCTACTAAAGTGGCTAAAGCCCCAATGCCTGCCAATGGCCTGAATGGGTCACCCATGACCCAATAACAATGATTTCAAAAGTATAATTAATACTAAACAGAGAACTAATTCGTATTAAATACTATATATAATAATTAAGTACATTATTTAGATATATAATACTAACAAAAAGCTTGTGTCTTACCTTGTATAAAGCAGTAATTAAATTATTTTTTTTAGTCAATATCTGAGTTTCCAACTTCACGTGGAGGTAACAATTATGCAAAAGGGATATTATTCAGTAATCAGAAAAATTTAACATAATAGTTACTTCCCTTGTGTTCCATAGGTCACTGGGTATTAATGGTAAAAATTACATAATAAATGAAGTAGACATTTACTTAAACGTATTTTTGTGTTATGGGTCACCCGTGACCCACTGGGTCTTCCAGATAAGTCATATTCATATGAAAGTACTGTGTTACAGACCCCTTCTGTGAGACGAAGCATCACTACATTGAAGGATCTTTAACTAAATCCTGCTTTGATCCTCACCCTGGAGTTTGATGTTTTTGGACACCCCTTACTTCTTGATGATGTGCTTGTTGTGCTAAGGGATGTGGAGCTTAAGCCTGGAGAACGGTTTTTTAGGACAGAATCTGTCTTAGCGTCATGTTTTGTTAAGGTTCCAGAAAGGCAGTTAGATGACTATCTAACAGGGGATCCTGACGGAAGCTATGATGCAACAAACGTCATCTGCCCCTTTACATAACATTCATAGTGAGAGGGTGCTGGGGATGGTAGACAGTCAGTTTCACAGGGCCCCTAATGCTTCTTTTGGTTTCGTTGATGCCAAGGTTAAGTGCCAAGCCAACAAAACAATGGACTGGTTGCTGGCAAAACCTGTTAAGGAGCAGGGCAGCTTGATAAAATTTGCAGTAGGGCAGGCTAGGAAGCCGAGAAAGGTTTTAGAGGAGAGGGTGCAAGTTATGAGCAAGACTATAATGTCTAGACATAGGTCAGAAAAGGGATAAGACAGAAAGGAAAAAGGTTGAGAAAAAAGTTTTGGGGTAATTAGAGAAAGAAGCAGGATTTGGAAATGATATTTTTGTTGCTCTTTCCACAGAGACTAAGCTAATATTGTCTTCTTTGCTTTCAGAGAGATTTGACTGCCTTCCGCTGTCTATCAGACATGTCTGGGATGTTGATGGGAAAGACCAAGTGTTTGATGGAAAGATAGTCAGATATGTGAAGAAAGGGCAGAAGAAGTGCTGCAGGATTGTATGGGACAGCGAAGGCCAGACAGACATCCCTACAACTCAAATTATTACAGATGTTGTAATGGGAGATTTCCATTTTGTATAGTTGTATTTGAATTTGTTTTCTATTTTATTTTGTTTCATTCTAATTTTAGTTTTAATTTTGTTTTGTTTTCATTTTTTATTTTATTGTTACAATATTAACCATTTAAAAAAAAAAAAAAATAATTATTGGATTTATCTCAAATTCTATTAAATTAATTGAACACTCTTTTAATTCAATCAAATTTAAATTAGCTATCCATAGTTGTAATACCAGGACTTTTTAAATAAACTTTCAGAAATTTCAAATAATAATTACCTATATCAGTATATATTTTCAACCATTTGTTATTCATACTTTTTCTTTTGTTCATATTTAATATTAATTTAAAATATATAAAATAAATCTACGGTATTTATAGTAAAAAGTAAAAGAATTTTTAATTAAATCATAGCAATTAAAATTATTGATTAGGTTTTTTTTTTCTTTCAATGATAGCATTTTAGAAAATAATTGTAAAAAGATTTTTCTTAAGAATAGTGTTTTATTTTTATAGATATAAATAGTCTGTTTAAACCCTTTTGTTAATATATGTATTTATTTCTGAGAATTAAAAAAAAAATAGCTAGGAAACATTTTTAGCTTCAGTGTACAATTTTTCGGATTATTTTCCTTCCGACATGTAAGTACAATGTTTTTTTAAAGGCGGACCCTATTCCCAACCAGTTGTGAATAGGCTTCAACCCTATTCCCAACCGGATGGATGGGTCAAATAAGGTCAAAACCCTATTCACAGTAAACAGGGTCAAATCAGGTCAAAACCTTATTCCCAGTCGACTGTGTTTAGGTCAAATCCTATTCAGTTAAATGTTTTTTTTTTAAGTGATTGATTTAAAAGAAGATAATAAAAAATAGCTATAAAATAAAATTGGTTTGATATTGATAAATTTTTACAATTTATTAAACTTCTATTATTTTTTCCCCTAATGTAATTAAAGGAACAATGTATACTTTATAGGTTATTTTTTTATAGAATTTTTAGGTCATATTGTTGTTAAATCTTTGAGCTGAATATTTGTAATAGCTATAAAATAAATAAAATATATTTATTCTGTTTTTGTTTTCATTTAATTCCTGGTCACATTATCTCCAATGAAATATATTTTTTGACTTGGCTTTGACTTTAAGCACTCAATTCAACAAATTTTTTTATAGGCCTATATACTGCTTCTTGATATTTTTGACATGTGTTTTCTCTCCCATCTTCATTATAAAACTTAGTGCATTGAGGATGGCTATAATAAAAAAGAGGAGCTATCAAAACAAGGCAGAGAAAAAAATATAATTGGGGTGAGGGTGGGTTTAAAGTTTGTTGCAAAGCAATAACATGTGTAGCTGTGAGGAGAAATGTAACCATATGTGTAAACACTTAGTAAAATGCTAGGTATATTGTAAAGCTAAGAGTTTTTTTCATTTATGTTGATTCTATTCAATGTAGGGAGGGGATATCAAACTTTATTGTTCTCACCAAGGTGATATAGGGGAGGCAGGTGGGTAGGATATACCTACACAGGATGTTATAATCTAAGGCCAAGTTGTGGCAGAAGTAGTGGACATCTTTGAGAGATAGTACCACAATAAGAATCAATGGATCATGTTCTATACCTATGATCATTATCCAACCTATCTTTGCACCATTTCAATAAATAAATATTTCTCTCTCATTTGATGTCAGTAATATACTTGTATGATTTCTAGGTTTGAAATATTATAAATAGAAATCATTACACATTACTTTGTTAATTTACATTTTTCTATGTCATTTATGTTTTTTTTTTATATCAATAAATTATAATGCTTAAAATTTTCTCTTACAGCCCCTTCACTGGCCTCCACCCACAAAAAAAAAAAAGACATGTTCAGTTATAGTAACCATCCTACAAGCAAAAAGGGTTGATATCATCATCTGTGGTTAAGCCTAATAATAGTATCATTCTGTAATAATGAAGAGAATTTAAGACACTTAAAAAGTGCATCCCTTAATTCTCCTACATGAATAGCACAACACAATCAACAAAGACTTTTTTTTTTTTGGTCATATGTATGAAATAATTTATTAAAGCAAGAAATAGAAGAAATTTTATGTTCAACTATCACTGCTAGAAATATATAGCATATAATAATACATAACATTTTCAGTCAGTATATAAGTAGACATGTAAACAATGTAATATGCATCAAAATGAATTGATAAACAAAACTTTATTAAAAAAAAGTGACTTATAACAAATATATGGTGAGTAAATAGCACATTATTGAATGATAGTATTACTGATGCAATAGCTATGCTTTTTTATCCTTGAATGATAGGATTCTTCATGATTTGTAGTTGTGATATGTAGAGATGCAACATCTGTATTTCTACATGCTGCCCACATGTCAGAAATTGACCACCAATTATTTTGAAAGCAGCTTTCAACACTGGGACATGCTGAAAAGATGTCAACTTTTAACACCTCAAATGCTTCTTCATTCAGAATTTTCTCTAATCCTTCACTATCAGTGCAGGGGTCTTTCAGTTTTCTCCTGTAGTTCTCCGCATCCTTCCCAAGAACACATTTATTCTGTTTCTGCGAGATGATTTGTCGCAATTCTGACTGTGGTATTTTGGTGCCAACCATCAGATCCACAGTTTCATCAGGCTTTACTCTCCTATTTTCAGGATACACAAGTGCAGTCTGAAAATAATAAATTGTATATATATAGCTATTGGAAATCGATATTGACAGTTGAAAATTCATGAGAGATAATTGTTAGGAGTAAATATGCTTTTTAATAACTTACCAAATGATCTGTGGGGTGATGACAAACTGGTAGCCAGTAACATCTGAATGCCTTATCACAGCACGTATCACTGCACCACAATCATGTTTCCATGACCTACAAAAAAAAATATAATAACAATATTATACATATTTTTTTTTCATCACTCTACTCTGTTATTATTTTGATTTGAGATATGGGAGAAAGGGGGGAAGGGGTGTTTTAATAATACAATTGCACTGAATACTATTATGGAACTGGCTACTGTATCATTAGTATCAACTATTGCATTGTAAATAAAAGTTAATTACCCCTTTCAGACTTTGGGATCTAATAAGGCAAATGTTGTAAAGGGCATCTATTTCTATGGCTGTTGGTTAACTAGGGTGGACAGCACTTCACTCAACACTTGGCCAATATACCCCAACTACACATCTTCTGTAATACCCCAATATTTTTTCCATTGTTATGAAATATTGAAATAAATACCTTTGATTCGGCCGGATGCCTTTACTCGATGTTGGTTTTGTGGCTCTGCCTTGTTTGCATACTAACTTTAGCCACTCATACTGTATGGATTCTTTTGCTGGATGTCCATTGATAAGCTAAAAAAATAATAAAATTTAGCACTTATAAATTGTGTGTAGGGAAAATTCATTCTCTTTTTTTAAGTGTAATTAAATTTAACAGCTGTAAACGGAAAAAATATATAACATTTTAAACCTAACTTCTTTGTGTATAAAAAAATTAATAAAAATTTCTTTTTAATAAATGGAGAAAGTTTAAAATAAATCTCTCTATATGTATTTCCAACCAGGACTACGTTATTTTCATTCAAAATTACAAGCTACTTTACATGTAATTATTATTTATTATTTTATTTATATCTTATAATAATACAAAAACTTACTACACTAGAAAAGAAATAAAAAGCTAAGCTTAAATTAAATAAATAAGAATCTAACGATCTATTATAGTCAATATTGAATATATTATTATATAGTCATTGTAAAATCAACAACATACCTTTTTAGAACCATTAGTAACAAACAAAACATGATGTTCCTCTTTATGCTTCTTGATAAATTCCTTGAATTCAGTAAAATTTGTGAATGATTTTCCTTCCATGTTTTTTTTAAATAAATGATAGTGAAAGTGACCAGAAGATAATTGATTATATAAAATGCCATGGTCACGTTTACGCTGGCCTTTTATATAGCAACACTTCCGGTCAACAGGGGGGATTGGCAGGAAGTCTATACTGGGGATAGACCGGAAGTCAACTAACTGTGAATATGGTTTTGACCTTTTTTGACCCATCCAAATGGTTGGGAATAGGGTTGAAGCCTATTCCCAACTGGTTGGGGATAGGTACCTCGTTTTTTAAAAGTATTTCTTAGAAGTATTTTATAAATTTTTACTATTCATTATGTTGCTAAATGTATGATCTATGTCTCCTGAAAATTTGAAATAAAAATATAGAAAAATAAAAAAGTTATTCAAATTTGTGTAGCTTTGGCGAAAATTTTTGGATTATTTTCCTTCAGACATGTAAGTACAGAATTTTTTAAAAGTATTTCGTAAAAGTATTTAATAAAGCTTTACTATTCATTGTGTTGCCAAATGCATGATCTACGTCTCCTGAAAATTTGAAATAAAAATATTGAAGAAAAAAAAAAGTTATTCGAGTACCAATTTTTTTTACCGTAACAAAGGCAAATAAGAAAAAAAAATCGTAACTTTTTTCTATTCAAGTTATAAAAATAACTTAAACACTTTTAGAAATGGGATGGCAAGCTCTAATAAATGTAATGCATCAGAATGCAATCTGAGTATTTTAAATTTTAATGTCGAAGTGCCTACTAAAGTGGCTAAAGCCCCAATGCCTGATATTCTGATAATAATCATTAATAATGGCCTGAATGGGTCACCCATGACCCAATGATTTCAAAAGTGTAATTAATACTAAACAGAGAACTAATTCGTATTAAATGCTATATATAATCATTAAGTACATTATTTAGATATATAATACTAACAAAAAGCTTGTGTCTTACCTTGTATAAAGCAGTAATTATTATTATTTATTTTTAGTCAAAATCTGAGTTTCCAACTTCACGTAGAGGTAGCCATTATGCAAAAGGGATATTATTCAGTAATCAGAAAAATTTAACATAATAGTTACTTCCCTTGTGTTCCATAGGCCACTGGGTATAATCGGTAAAAATTACATAATAAATGAAGTAGACATTTACTTAAACGTATTTTTGTGTTATGGGTGACCCACTGGGTCTTCCAGATAAGTCATATTCATATGAAAGTACTTTGTTTTTGTACCATTATTCGAAAAAAAAATACTGAATAAAATATTATATTGGAAAACACAATACTTAGATTAAAGTTTTTTGTGTTTTTTTTTATTCCGAAAATCTTACAAGATTATAAAGAGATTTTGTGTTTTTGCACACATTTAGAGAAAGCACACCATGATTCAGTTCATCTCATTTACTTGTTAAGAAATGAATGTAAAAGGTTGGCTTCGATATGTGAAACATGAATTCAATACGTTGATCTTAAAATATTAACTAAACCAATGCACGAGATTCTGCTTGCATACAACATATGATTATCACGTTTTAGTGTATGTAAAACTTTTCACACTCTCACTTTAACACTTATTATGGAAACATTTCATGGGCATACATCTAGTTCTTTAATTGTATATTCAAGTACTTACTACTACTAGAGATAGCATTTAGGTCTAGAAATTTTACAATTAATGTAGAAATTTAAAAGTATAGATCTAGTATTAATAAACTTTAGATAGATCTGAAATTTAGATCTACTCAACGTAATAATAAAATCTTCTAATGTCGTGTATAATATGTAAAATATTATAAACGCATTTCATACAGACAAAATATAGATCTATTGCATTTTATACATATAAATATACAAGCAAATCGGAAGGCGTGAGCGAATAAAGTTACGCAGGAGTTAATCTATATCCTTTTTTTTTGTTGCCATATAATGACATTCTTGCATATTTCATACGTTTAATTAAGTACACAGAAACGAACCTGGGTTTTTCTATGTTCCGATACTAGGTATGTAATAGGGAAACAGTATGTAGCTAAATAAATTGTTTACAGAACATTAATTTTCGTATCTTCTTTCACTACCAAAATTGGGCTATTTAAATCTGAGACAAACAGAACTTTCTCTTTCAGAAAATGAGTTTTGACGTTCAAGTGAGGAAGCGTGACTGCAGACTTTGTGATAACTGATTTTATGCATTAATTCCACAATGTAGATATTTGATGAGCTATTTAGTAACGAATTAATGTTCTCCAAAATAAGTCTACACGGTCACATTAAAAAGAGTTCGGGATGAACCATAGTCGTTCCACGACTGAAGGAGGAAAATATAGTTAAGGAACCAAAAAGCATCTTGCGGTATTTTAAAAGATAACCAAATTTATTTTACCAATTAAAAAAAAACAAGATTTAATATTTTATCTTACTAAACCTGATCTTTTTTTTTCACAATCACTAGCTTCCTGCGTAAGCTGTTTCTAAAAGCCACGAAGATGTCTTCATATCTCATCTGCGTAATTGCCATGACAGCAGTCGTTGGGTGTTTAGCGCAATCGTCATGGGTCAATGAGTACGACGGGACAATGACATCTAAATGTCCTGACAAGCAAATCCTCATGTACTTATCCAGTATCCTCGACAATGCTAGAGAAGATCGAATTTGGGAGATGTACTGTCGCACTGCCAAATTTAAAGACTACTGCATTCAGTTAGGTAGGAGAAGAATGTTGATAAGAAGAATTCGACTATCGGACAACTGATTGTAATGATTAACAATTTCTTTAAAAGTTTTGCTTTCATCGTTTTTTAAATATCTTTTATTTACAAAAATCGTTAGTAAGAAATTTACTTTACAATATTGATATATCGGCTCAGCGTGTGGGGAATTCGTCTAGGGGAATTAGTAACAAAAAAACTTTCTCCTGGCGTCTCCATTCTGGACGTCTAGGATGCAAAGTGGAACAAACACACCACTCAACCTTGGTTCTAATCAGCATTCTTTACTAGCTCCCTTGTCATTCCGATTCAGCAGTTAATTGCTGCACATTTCCACTGTCCCCGTGGAATCCAATCAACTGGCTGCCTTGCGACATGGTATACGGGCAGGGGCTGTTCCTAGGCAGCTTCATATTCGCTTTTTTTTCATCGTCTTGTGCTATGATTTTCCGTTCAGTTCTCTCCACAAAAATGAACAGAAGATTATCTGGCGTTGGTAACTGTTGGTGTAATTCTGGAATTTTCTTTTGATATATAATTTTGTGAATCTCCTTGTTTTGGAACCACATAGAAGAATGGCACTTAACTGTACCTAATTCGTGACATTTGTGAGCAGGTCAGGCAGGCGCGAGTGGGAGAGACCTTTTCTCTTCTGCTCAACATTAAAATTTACCAACAGTAGGCAGATGTTAGCGCTACTGGGTGGGCTCAATCTGTGCACCTCGGTATGGTGACCAAGGGGCTAGAGTCGCCTAAGTAACCAGACAACTAGCTATAACTAATTTAAACTAAAGGAAAACAAGATAACGAAACTTCAGTTAGGATAAATAAACAAACGAAACTTTATTAACATACAAAAATATAAATCAATAATAAAATATATACACTACAACGAGAACAACTAATACTAACTAAAACCATCTGACTCAACGCCACTAAAAACTAACCAAACCAAACAAACTGATCAACCCAACTATCTAACTAAATCACTAAAACTAATACACTAGTCTAGACCTAGATCTACACTAACAAACTACAATAAACTAGTCTAGATCTACAATATTCTACTACTACCAACTCATAACTAAAACTAAAAAAGAACACCTTAGTTAGTACTTTACTATAGTATTTGTAGATCTATTCACTAAGAACAGAAACAGACTATAACTAAGTTTACTAATAGAACTCTAAGGCAACACTACACTAGTATTACCTACAGAAACAAATTAAATCTACAACAGCAGCCTGGCTAGAACAGTTAAAATCAACAGTTAAAACAGCAGTTACTTTATGCAGCTAAAAGCAGTAACAATAGCAAACTTACAGACCGTCCCAGGTACAGGAATAAAATAAGTACACGACAGACCACAAAGATCTTCGGCTGTCACACAGACATACTATACTGACCACTGGTCAACTGTACACTGGACTGTTTTTAAAACAGCGTGGCGAATTTTTTATACACCCCACCCTAACTTACACAAAAAGCGGAAGTACAAATAATACATTTGGCACTAGCCTATAAAAAAATAGAATACACAAAAATATATATAAAACTAGCTCAGGGAGCGCAAGCTCACATTCATCCCGCCTTAAATTTTTGCGTCCCCGCAAAACAAGATAATAACAAATTACTTAAAATGCATTACATATGAGCTGCTGACATATTCTACCATCAAAGAAAATACACAATAAAATCTATTTGACACAAAAATATTACAGCTCCATGACATGACTTAAATTACATTGCTTTCAAAGGACAAAAGAAAAAAAAAGAATATACTACATCAGCTAAAACACAAAAAAAGTACTATTGATTCTGTACATTCTCAAATAGGTATAGCAACTACTAAGCTTTAAAAAAGCTTTTCAAAAACATGTAGATAACATGTACTCATAGAGTGACTACAAACTAATACATCTTGATAAATAGAAATGCAATCAACATATTAAAATAAAAAAATTACAAATGCAAGAATCATGCTAGTAAGGGGAGGAAACGAACTTCATTTCCTCCTCTCGTACATATCTGTAAGTACTCCCATCTTCTGCTTCTACGATGTACCACCCAGAAGCATACTTGGGTACTGCAGTAATTACAAAACACGAGGGTTCATACTGCATGAACATTCTGCCTTGGCCTCTGACTCTCTGTTCGACAAGAACTCTGCATCCAATGTTCAGAAGGTTGTTCCTTTTCCTACGGCCTTCTGAATCATCCTGAGAATTAAGGGAGGATTCAGGCTGACGCAAATCTAAGAAGGTGTGTGTTTCCCTATCACCCTCCGTATGGTTTTGGGTAGCATCAGCTGAGGCTACTTCTGCATGCATTGACAACATTTCTGCCACTGCGGGTTGGCTTGTGTGGACCACTGCAGTGTTGGATCCTCTGGGATTCAGTGGCACATCAACTGACAATTCTGCTGACTTGGGGGCAGGTATAAGTTGTACTGCCTGTGGTTGTTCCACTGAGGCAACCTGAACGTGACTCACTGCTGCAGTGACATTAGGGCAAGCCCGGGTGAAGTGGTCCCGGCTTCCACAGTTAGAGCAGTTGCGTCTGTGGTGTTGGCGATTATCTCGGTTCCCACGTTTCCCTTGTTGGCCTTGGAACATGTTCTTCAGCCTGCAATTTCTAGCAAGATGGCCATGTTTTCCACATGTGTAGCATTTCCTGTTCTTCATCAAAGGCCTCCTCTGGCTAAGGGTGCGCTTTGGTTGTGAGGCAATCTGTCTCACGCTACCGCTAATTTGATCAGGTTGATGGTGGTTGCAGTGGGGACAGTTAGAGTTCTGTGGCCCCGAAAGTTGTAGGCGCACAATCTGGGCTGCAAGCTCCCCCACTTGCTTGGAGAGAGTAGCTAGCTGACCTTCAATCTTTATCTCACTGCATGTGAGATTGACTTGCGGTGCGACATCCTCATCCTGTGCCCACCTAATGGCCATGTCTCTTAATGCGAGGAATTCGGTTTCTGGCCTATCAAGTAGTCTCTCTCGCAGGTCTCTTCTTAGGGTCCTGTCACTGAGGTTTTCTACGAACTGGTCCCTCAGGATAGACTCGCTGAAAGGAGTTTCCGATAGAGCTCTCTGCCTGTCAGTGAGTGCTTCGAATGCCTGAAGGAGACGGTGTGAGTAGGTGCGGACAGACTCATTCGGGTGCTGGCTTATTCTGAACAGCTGCCCAATGAGGAAGTTGATGCTCCGCCTTTCTCCATAAGTGGAGCGTAGAACTTGTACCAGGGCATCTGGACATGCCCTTGTTGTCTGAGGGTGACACCTAAGTTCGGCCTTCACTGCCTCACCTAGATGTGCAAAGAGGAAGTCACATTTTTCCTCTCGATGTACCATGTGTTGAGACTTCCAGGCTCTATCAACACTTTGAAGGAACTCTTCAACTTCCCTGGCAGGACCATCGCCATGGAAGCGCCGGATACTCATCTCTGTCCTTGGTACCACAATCACTGCCTGAGACGGCTGCATTATTGCTGCTGCTGCTGCCTCGCTGTTCATCTACGTAACTACTCAACAAAAAAACCTACTAACCTCTCTAACAAACGCTCAAGGAAAACTAAACTTCCACTATCACTACTTCCTATCACTGCCTAACTTAACTCGTACAAAAACCTAATCTATACTAATCCCAAAAAAAACGCGTGTCTGGTCACTCAAGCACAGATCCCACTTCTGACACCAAAAATGTGAGCAGGTCAGGCAGGCGCGAGTGGGAGAGACCTTTTCTCTTCTGCTCAACATTAAAATTTACCAACAGTAGGCAGATGTTAGCGCTACTGGGTGGGCTCAATCTGTGCACCTCGGTATGGTGACCAAGGGGCTAGAGTCGCCTAAGTAACCAGACAACTAGCTATAACTAATTTAAACTAAAGGAAAACAAGATAACGAAACTTCAGTTAGGATAAATAAACAAACGAAACTTTATTAACATACAAAAATATAAATCAATAATAAAATATATACACTACAACGAGAACAACTAATACTAACTAAAACCATCTGACTCAACGCCACTAAAAACTAACCAAACCAAACAAACTGATCAACCCAACTATCTAACTAAATCACTAAAACTAATACACTAGTCTAGACCTAGATCTACACTAACAAACTACAATAAACTAGTCTAGATCTACAATATTCTACTACTACCAACTCATAACTAAAACTAAAAAAGAACACCTTAGTTAGTACTTTACTATAGTATTTGTAGATCTATTCACTAAGAACAGAAACAGACTATAACTAAGTTTACTAATAGAACTCTAAGGCAACACTACACTAGTATTACCTACAGAAACAAATTAAATCTACAACAGCAGCCTGGCTAGAACAGTTAAAATCAACAGTTAAAACAGCAGTTACTTTATGCAGCTAAAAGCAGTAACAATAGCAAACTTACAGACCGTCCCAGGTACAGGAATAAAATAAGTACACGACAGACCACAAAGATCTTCGGCTGTCACACAGACATACTATACTGACCACTGGTCAACTGTACACTGGACTGTTTTTAAAACAGCGTGGCGAATTTTTTATACACCCCACCCTAACTTACACAAAAAGCGGAAGTACAAATAATACATTTGGCACTAGCCTATAAAAAAAATAGAATACACAAAAATATATATAAAACTAGCTCAGGGAGCGCAAGCTCACATTCATCCCGCCTTAAATTTTTGCGTCCCCGCAAAACAAGATAATAACAAATTACTTAAAATGCATTACATATGAGCTGCTGACATATTCTACCATCAAAGAAAATACACAATAAAATCTATTTGACACAAAAATATTACAGCTCCATGACATGACTTAAATTACATTGCTTTCAAAGGACAAAAGAAAAAAAAAGAATATACTACATCAGCTAAAACACAAAAAAAGTACTATTGATTCTGTACATTCTCAAATAGGTATAGCAACTACTAAGCTTTAAAAAAGCTTTTCAAAAACATGTAGATAACATGTACTCATAGAGTGACTACAAACTAATACATCTTGATAAATAGAAATGCAATCAACATATTAAAATAAAAAAATTACAAATGCAAGAATCATGCTAGTAAGGGGAGGAAACGAACTTCATTTCCTCCTCTCGTACATATCTGTAAGTACTCCCATCTTCTGCTTCTACGATGTACCACCCAGAAGCATACTTGGGTACTGCAGTAATTACAAAACACGAGGGTTCATACTGCATGAACATTCTGCCTTGGCCTCTGACTCTCTGTTCGACAAGAACTCTGCATCCAATGTTCAGAAGGTTGTTCCTTTTCCTACGGCCTTCTGAATCATCCTGAGAATTAAGGGAGGATTCAGGCTGACGCAAATCTAAGAAGGTGTGTGTTTCCCTATCACCCTCCGTATGGTTTTGGGTAGCATCAGCTGAGGCTACTTCTGCATGCATTGACAACATTTCTGCCACTGCGGGTTGGCTTGTGTGGACCACTGCAGTGTTGGATCCTCTGGGATTCAGTGGCACATCAACTGACAATTCTGCTGACTTGGGGGCAGGTATAAGTTGTACTGCCTGTGGTTGTTCCACTGAGGCAACCTGAACGTGACTCACTGCTGCAGTGACATTAGGGCAAGCCCGGGTGAAGTGGTCCCGGCTTCCACAGTTAGAGCAGTTGCGTCTGTGGTGTTGGCGATTATCTCGGTTCCCACGTTTCCCTTGTTGGCCTTGGAACATGTTCTTCAGCCTGCAATTTCTAGCAAGATGGCCATGTTTTCCACATGTGTAGCATTTCCTGTTCTTCATCAAAGGCCTCCTCTGGCTAAGGGTGCGCTTTGGTTGTGAGGCAATCTGTCTCACGCTACCGCTAATTTGATCAGGTTGATGGTGGTTGCAGTGGGGACAGTTAGAGTTCTGTGGCCCCGAAAGTTGTAGGCGCACAATCTGGGCTGCAAGCTCCCCCACTTGCTTGGAGAGAGTAGCTAGCTGACCTTCAATCTTTATCTCACTGCATGTGAGATTGACTTGCGGTGCGACATCCTCATCCTGTGCCCACCTAATGGCCATGTCTCTTAATGCGAGGAATTCGGTTTCTGGCCTATCAAGTAGTCTCTCTCGCAGGTCTCTTCTTAGGGTCCTGCCACTGAGGTTTTCTACGAACTGGTCCCTCAGGATAGACTCGCTGAAAGGAGTTTCCGATAGAGCTCTCTGCCTGTCAGTGAGTGCTTCGAATGCCTGAAGGAGACGGTGTGAGTAGGTGCGGACAGACTCATTCGGGTGCTGGCTTATTCTGAACAGCTGCCCAATGAGGAAGTTGATGCTCCGCCTTTCTCCATAAGTGGAGCGTAGAACTTGTACCAGGGCATCTGGACATGCCCTTGTTGTCTGAGGGTGACACCTAAGTTCGGCCTTCACTGCCTCACCTAGATGTGCAAAGAGGAAGTCACATTTTCCCTCTCGATGTACCATGTGTTGAGACTTCCAGGCTCTATCAACACTTTGAAGGAACTCTTCAACTTCCCTGGCAGGACCATCGCCATGGAAGCGCCGGATACTCATCTCTGTCCTTGGTACCACAATCACTGCCTGAGACGGCTGCATTATTGCTGCTGCTGCTGCCTCGCTGTTCATCTACGTAACTACTCAACAAAAAAACCTACTAACCTCTCTAACAAACGCTCAAGGAAAACTAAACTTCCACTATCACTACTTCCTATCACTGCCTAACTTAACTCGTACAAAAACCTAATCTATACTAATCCCAAAAAAAAACGCGTGTCTGGTCACTCAAGCACAGATCCCACTTCTGACACCAAAAATGTGAGCAGGTCAGGCAGGCGCGAGTGGGAGAGACCTTTTCTCTTCTGCTCAACATTAAAATTTACCAACAGTAGGCAGATGTTAGCGCTACTGGGTGGGCTCAATCTGTGCACCTCGGTATGGTGACCAAGGGGCTAGAGTCGCCTAAGTAACCAGACAACTAGCTATAACTAATTTAAACTAAAGGAAAACAAGATAACGAAACTTCAGTTAGGATAAATAAACAAACGAAACTTTATTAACATACAAAAATATAAATCAATAATAAAATATATACACTACAACGAGAACAACTAATACTAACTAAAACCATCTGACTCAACGCCACTAAAAACTAACCAAACCAAACAAACTGATCAACCCAACTATCTAACTAAATCACTAAAACTAATACACTAGTCTAGACCTAGATCTACACTAACAAACTACAATAAACTAGTCTAGATCTACAATATTCTACTACTACCAACTCATAACTAAAACTAAAAAAGAACACCTTAGTTAGTACTTTACTATAGTATTTGTAGATCTATTCACTAAGAACAGAAACAGACTATAACTAAGTTTACTAATAGAACTCTAAGGCAACACTACACTAGTATTACCTACAGAAACAAATTAAATCTACAACAGCAGCCTGGCTAGAACAGTTAAAATCAACAGTTAAAACAGCAGTTACTTTATGCAGCTAAAAGCAGTAACAATAGCAAACTTACAGACCGTCCCAGGTACAGGAATAAAATAAGTACACGACAGACCACAAAGATCTTCGGCTGTCACACAGACATACTATACTGACCACTGGTCAACTGTACACTGGACTGTTTTTAAAACAGCGTGGCGAATTTTTTATACACCCCACCCTAACTTACACAAAAAGCGGAAGTACAAATAATACATTTGGCACTAGCCTATAAAAAAATAGAATACACAAAAATATATATAAAACTAGCTCAGGGAGCGCAAGCTCACATTCATCCCGCCTTAAATTTTTGCGTCCCCGCAAAACAAGATAATAACAAATTACTTAAAATGCATTACATATGAGCTGCTGACATATTCTACCATCAAAGAAAATACACAATAAAATCTATTTGACACAAAAATATTACAGCTCCATGACATGACTTAAATTACATTGCTTTCAAAGGACAAAAGAAAAAAAAAGAATATACTACATCAGCTAAAACACAAAAAAAGTACTATTGATTCTGTACATTCTCAAATAGGTATAGCAACTACTAAGCTTTAAAAAAGCTTTTCAAAAACATGTAGATAACATGTACTCATAGAGTGACTACAAACTAATACATCTTGATAAATAGAAATGCAATCAACATATTAAAATAAAAAAATTACAAATGCAAGAATCATGCTAGTAAGGGGAGGAAACGAACTTCATTTCCTCCTCTCGTACATATCTGTAAGTACTCCCATCTTCTGCTTCTACGATGTACCACCCAGAAGCATACTTGGGTACTGCAGTAATTACAAAACACGAGGGTTCATACTGCATGAACATTCTGCCTTGGCCTCTGACTCTCTGTTCGACAAGAACTCTGCATCCAATGTTCAGAAGGTTGTTCCTTTTCCTACGGCCTTCTGAATCATCCTGAGAATTAAGGGAGGATTCAGGCTGACGCAAATCTAAGAAGGTGTGTGTTTCCCTATCACCCTCCGTATGGTTTTGGGTAGCATCAGCTGAGGCTACTTCTGCATGCATTGACAACATTTCTGCCACTGCGGGTTGGCTTGTGTGGACCACTGCAGTGTTGGATCCTCTGGGATTCAGTGGCACATCAACTGACAATTCTGCTGACTTGGGGGCAGGTATAAGTTGTACTGCCTGTGGTTGTTCCACTGAGGCAACCTGAACGTGACTCACTGCTGCAGTGACATTAGGGCAAGCCCGGGTGAAGTGGTCCCGGCTTCCACAGTTAGAGCAGTTGCGTCTGTGGTGTTGGCGATTATCTCGGTTCCCACGTTTCCCTTGTTGGCCTTGGAACATGTTCTTCAGCCTGCAATTTCTAGCAAGATGGCCATGTTTTCCACATGTGTAGCATTTCCTGTTCTTCATCAAAGGCCTCCTCTGGCTAAGGGTGCGCTTTGGTTGTGAGGCAATCTGTCTCACGCTACCGCTAATTTGATCAGGTTGATGGTGGTTGCAGTGGGGACAGTTAGAGTTCTGTGGCCCCGAAAGTTGTAGGCGCACAATCTGGGCTGCAAGCTCCCCCACTTGCTTGGAGAGAGTAGCTAGCTGACCTTCAATCTTTATCTCACTGCATGTGAGATTGACTTGCGGTGCGACATCCTCATCCTGTGCCCACCTAATGGCCATGTCTCTTAATGCGAGGAATTCGGTTTCTGGCCTATCAAGTAGTCTCTCTCGCAGGTCTCTTCTTAGGGTCCTGCCACTGAGGTTTTCTACGAACTGGTCCCTCAGGATAGACTCGCTGAAAGGAGTTTCCGATAGAGCTCTCTGCCTGTCAGTGAGTGCTTCGAATGCCTGAAGGAGACGGTGTGAGTAGGTGCGGACAGACTCATTCGGGTGCTGGCTTATTCTGAACAGCTGCCCAATGAGGAAGTTGATGCTCCGCCTTTCTCCATAAGTGGAGCGTAGAACTTGTACCAGGGCATCTGGACATGCCCTTGTTGTCTGAGGGTGACACCTAAGTTCGGCCTTCACTGCCTCACCTAGATGTGCAAAGAGGAAGTCACATTTTCCCTCTCGATGTACCATGTGTTGAGACTTCCAGGCTCTATCAACACTTTGAAGGAACTCTTCAACTTCCCTGGCAGGACCATCGCCATGGAAGCGCCGGATACTCATCTCTGTCCTTGGTACCACAATCACTGCCTGAGACGGCTGCATTATTGCTGCTGCTGCTGCCTCGCTGTTCATCTACGTAACTACTCAACAAAAAAACCTACTAACCTCTCTAACAAACGCTCAAGGAAAACTAAACTTCCACTATCACTACTTCCTATCACTGCCTAACTTAACTCGTACAAAAACCTAATCTATACTAATCCCAAAAAAAAACGCGTGTCTGGTCACTCAAGCACAGATCCCACTTCTGACACCAAAAATGTGAGCAGGTCAGGCAGGCGCGAGTGGGAGAGACCTTTTCTCTTCTGCTCAACATTAAAATTTACCAACAGTAGGCAGATGTTAGCGCTACTGGGTGGGCTCAATCTGTGCACCTCGGTATGGTGACCAAGGGGCTAGAGTCGCCTAAGTAACCAGACAACTAGCTATAACTAATTTAAACTAAAGGAAAACAAGATAACGAAACTTCAGTTAGGATAAATAAACAAACGAAACTTTATTAACATACAAAAATATAAATCAATAATAAAATATATACACTACAACGAGAACAACTAATACTAACTAAAACCATCTGACTCAACGCCACTAAAAACTAACCAAACCAAACAAACTGATCAACCCAACTATCTAACTAAATCACTAAAACTAATACACTAGTCTAGACCTAGATCTACACTAACAAACTACAATAAACTAGTCTAGATCTACAATATTCTACTACTACCAACTCATAACTAAAACTAAAAAAGAACACCTTAGTTAGTACTTTACTATAGTATTTGTAGATCTATTCACTAAGAACAGAAACAGACTATAACTAAGTTTACTAATAGAACTCTAAGGCAACACTACACTAGTATTACCTACAGAAACAAATTAAATCTACAACAGCAGCCTGGCTAGAACAGTTAAAATCAACAGTTAAAACAGCAGTTACTTTATGCAGCTAAAAGCAGTAACAATAGCAAACTTACAGACCGTCCCAGGTACAGGAATAAAATAAGTACACGACAGACCACAAAGATCTTCGGCTGTCACACAGACATACTATACTGACCACTGGTCAACTGTACACTGGACTGTTTTTAAAACAGCGTGGCGAATTTTTTATACACCCCACCCTAACTTACACAAAAAGCGGAAGTACAAATAATACATTTGGCACTAGCCTATAAAAAAATAGAATACACAAAAATATATATAAAACTAGCTCAGGGAGCGCAAGCTCACACATTGGTTTAATTTTTTGTCTTGCCTTGCTTTTTATCAACTCACTCTGTCTGTCTGTCTGTCTGGTAATATAAGTTGAACACGTTATTTCTCCCACACTCATTCTTAAATCAAGTGGAACATTTGCACAATTATTCAGTGGCAAAGTACGATTCATTAAAAAAAGTTTACAATTTGTTAATTATTTACCTTTTAATAATTTTAATACTAACCAAAAAAAATACTTTAGCAATTAAATATATGGCTAAATGTGTAAATGCGTCCCCATATTTAATTGTGCTTTCTTACACTGTTTCTCAAATCAAGATGTGACTTATAACATTGATTTTTTGTATCGAACCAAAAACGAATCACTTTAAAACAATCAAGTAATCAATAAATTATTGGTAATTAGTTATGTTTTTGTAAGATCGAAAATCTAAATTGGAGATATATTTTTGTATATATGATGAAATTCCTCTAATATAAGTTATTTTTTTCTGTAAAATAATTTTTCTATTTGGATTGTCTTCTTAATGACCCATTCTCTCCTACCAGAGCTTTTTTTTGTAACGAAAAAGGTGCCAGTATTCAGTGATTAGGTGCCGGTACTCAGTGATTAGGTGCCGTTACTCAGTGATTAGGTGCCGGTACTCAGTGATTAGATGCCAGCACTCAGTGATTAGGTGTTAGTACTCATATATTAGGTGCCAGTACTCATTGATTAGGTGCCAGTACTCATTGATTAGGTGCCAGTACTCAGTGATTAGGTGTCAGTACTCATTGATTAGGTGCCAGTACTCAGTGATTAGGTGCCGGTACTCAGTGATTAGGTGCCAGCACTCAGTGATTAGGTGCCAGTACTTATTGATTAGGTGCCAGTACTCAGTGATTAGGTGCCAGCACTTATTGATTAGGTGCCAGTACTCATTGATTAGGTGCCAGTACTCAGTGATTAGGTGCCAGTACTCAGTGATTAGGTGCCGCCGTAGCGGTGCGTACCTTTACAATAAAAGCACTGCTCTCCTTATATCTGTCTTCATCTCCCCTCTCTCCTTACATCTGTCTTCATCTCCCCTCTCTCCTTTCATCTGTCTTCATCTCCCCCTCTCTCCTTACATCTGTCTTCATCTCCCCATCTCTCCTTTCATCTGTCTTCATCTCCCCCTCTCTCCTTATATCTGTCTTCATCTCCCCTTCTCTCCTTACATCTGTCTTTATCTCCCCTCTCTCCTTTCATTTGTCTTCATCTCCCCTCTCTCCTTATATCTGTCTTCATCTCCCCCTCTCTCCTTATATCTGTCTTCATCTCCCCTCTCTCCTTACATCTGTCTTCATCTCCCCTCTCTCCTTACATCTGTCTTCATCTCCCCTCTCTCCTTACATCTGTCTTCATCTCCCCTCTCTCCATTCATCTGTCTTCATCTCCCCCTCTCTCCTTATATCTGTCTTCATCTCCCCTCTCTCCTTACATCTGTCTTCATCTCCCCTCTCTCCTTTCATTTGTCTTCATCTCCCCTCTCTCCTTACATATGTCTTCATCTTCCCCTCTCTCCTTTCATCTGTCTTCATCTCCCCTCTCTCCTTACATCTGTCTTCATCTTCCCCTCTCTCCTTTGATCTGTCTTCATCTCCCCCTCTCTCCTTACATCTGTCTTCATCTTCCCCTCTCTCCTTACATCTGTCTTCATCTTCCCCTCTCTCCTTACATCTGTCTTCATCTCCCCCTCTCTCTTTACATCTGTCTTCATCTCCCCCTCTCTCCTTACATCGGTCTTCATCTCTCCCTCTCTCCTTTCATCTGTCTTCATCTCTCCCTCTCTCCTTTTATCTGTCTTCATCTTCCCCTCTCTCCTTTCATCTGTCTTCATCTCCCACTCTCTCCTTTCATCTGTCTTCATCTTCCCCTCTCTCCTTACATCTGTCTTCATCTCCCCCTCTCTCCTTACATCTGTCTTCATCTCCCCCTCTCTCGTTTCATCTGTCTTCATCTTCCCCTCTCTCCTTACATCTGTCTTCATCTCCCCCTCTCTCCTTTCATCTGTCTTCATCTTCCCCTCTCTTCTTTCATCTGTCTTCATCTACCCTCTCTCCTTACATCTGTCTTCATCTTCCCCTCTCTCCTTACATCTGTCTTCATCTTCCCCTCTCTCCTTACATCTGTCTTCATCTTCCCCTCTCTCCTTACATCTGTCTTCATCTCCCCCTCTCTCCTTACATCTGTCTTCATCTCCCCTCTCTCCTTACATCTGTCTTCATCTCCCACTCTCTCCTTTCATCTGTCTTCATCTTCCCCTCTCTCCTTTCATCTGTCTTCATCTCCCCTCTCTCCTTACATCTGTTTTCATCTCCCCCTCTCTCCTTACATCTGTCTTCATCTCCCCTCTCTCCTTTCATCTGTCTTCATCTTCCCCTCTCTCCTTTCATCTGTCTTCATCTCCCCTCTCTCCTTACATCTGTCTTCATCTTCCCCTCTCTCCTTACATCTGTCTTCATCTTCCCCTCTCTCCTTACATCTGTCTTCATCTCCCCCTCTCTCCTTTCATCTGTCTTCATCTCCCCCTCTCTCCTTACATCTGTCTTTATCTCCCCTCTCTCCTTTCATCTGTCTTCATCTCCCCCTCTCTCCTTACATCTGTCTTCATCTTCCATTCTCTCCTTACATCTGTCTTCATCTTACCCTCTCTCCTCTGTCGTGCCGACACAAACAACATGTTTTTCCCATCTTTCAGATTACGTGAATGTCTTTGACGCGACCTTCAATTACACCTGTCCTGGAAACAAAGTCCTGACTGGCATCTCAAGTTACCATGACAACACCCGCGAAGATTGTCGATACAGATTCGTCTGCTGCAGAGCCTCTGACAAACTGGTGCGAGACTGCCGCAGTACAGACTTCGTGAACGACTGGGACCTGAAGCCGACCCTCTTTGTCCCAGAAGGCCAGGCCATCAAGTCAATCTACTCCGTCAATGACGAGAGCAGAAGTGATCGTCGATTTAAATTTGTGCTGTGCAAATTGTAAAAAAAAAAAAATATAAAGTAACGGCGCCAACTGTATTCCTAGTGAAACAGATTTACACTTAATACATAATATGATTTTGTTTGAAAAATTTAACATACGACTAAAGAAATTTTTTTTTTTTTTTTTTTTTTATTGTTCTCACAATAATTCATCTCATTAACTTTCAAAACTTTCATGGGTTCAAAAAGTTGGGTGGAAAATGACTGAAAACAAAACGAATATTTTGAAAACTGCTCTAATGATTTTCCTTGAAAACACTTTATCTAAATCTTTCAGATAAAAAAAAAAAATCCAATTAGCCTAACTGTGAAAACGCTAATTATACCCTTTTTTTTATTTCTAGGGCATAATCTTAAGTTTAATTTGGCTTTTTTTTTAATGGGGCCTTAAAATAAGTTTAAATTTGGCTTTTTTTAAAAACATGTCTTCATCGGGAATAGCAGCACTCGTTTCAAATGTTTCTATCTATTAAGTATATTGTTGATATTTGGAGAGATTAGGGACCGATATTTAAAGCCCACCATCATAGAGAAGGCTTTTTGCAATTACATTGTGTCTGGAAACGTACTTTTGAGATCATGCGTCGCTTACAGAGCGCACCTTAGCACACGGAAATGCTTAGCAAACCTTGATGCATAGGCACCCTCAGATTGACTGGAGAATTATATCTCTGGAGAAATCGATCTCTGGAGATCTTTCTATCTATCTTTCTGGTAGAAGCTTCATTCATATTATGTCTCCGACAACCAATCTCGGATTAAGCTAAATGTTTGCACAAACACCTCTTTTATCTTACCACACAAGTTTCAATTAAAAATATCTTTACTTAATTAACTTTTGGTCATTAATTATTTGGTTTGGAAGGGGAAGATATTGTACTGGACTGAATAGGTGGTATAAGCTGAATTAAATCCCTTTTGTAGGTCGCCGCTTTAAAGTAAGTTTAAAACAAACAAAAGAAATGCTTTATGGACACCCTCATAGCGTTCAGCATTAACCCAGCCACCTGGTAGACAGAAATACATGACAGAGCATCAAAACGTCGCGCTGTTAAAACTGGCGCACAGATTGCAGAGGAAAAGAGAACAGCGCTAAGGCAAAGGCAAGGCGCCAGACAAGAAAGGCAAGGCCAATGACACTAGCTCCAGCTGGAATAACCTGCCCAGTGTGCAGCCGATCTTTCCGGGCTCACATAGGTCTCGACAGCAACAAGAGGACGCACAAAACCCCAGTGCAAATTCCTCAGCTCTCTGGATGACAAAAGTGGTCGAACTGTATATATACAATCTTCTGTTTTCAAAAGCACTCACAAGCAGAGTGTTAGTTGTGTCGGCTTGAGAGTGCTTGATTTAGAAAACTCAGGTCCTTCTCACGTTTTTTGTATAAACTCACCCATTTTCTAACTGGTCCAGATAAGTGATAATATTGAGAAAGCTAAAAGCATGGAATGGCGCTAAACAAAAACGATTGTTAAAAACTTTCTAATCGCAACGTTATATTGTTGCTGATGTATTACACATTTAATTACACGACTGATCCAAATTAATTTCACAATGGCACTTCGTTGAAGTTTTTTAAAAAATATATGCTCTTCTAATTTATTTGCTCAATTACTAGCTCCGACAAAAGTAGAGCCTCATGTCAATGTCTTATTTGATCTACTCTCCTCGTAAACAAAGCTCAAGCATTTATGGAAGAGTTGCGTCGAACACTTGGTCCCAAGTTTTGAAGGAGTTTTTGAAAACATGGTTCAGTCTTTACATATTGGGCAAGAAATGATAAAATAGACACAATCAACAACCATATAACAGTCTGACCGAGAGGCTATATATTTACTAGTCGGAGTGCAGGGTGCACCTTTCTCTTGCTCAAGAATAAGAGAATCTCCTCATTTGGGAAAAAAGGAAGCTTATCTTTTAAGAAAGTCATGTCTCAGCCTACTTTTAAGCACAACACTGATGCACTTTCTAAACACAGATGCAGAAACATAGTCACAATAATATTAAAGAAATTAAAAAAATTAAAAACCGAGTATCCTACAAAAGATAACCTGAAACCGCCAGGAGTGAAGCAAGACAACACAGCAGAAGAGGGTGAAACATTTTCTGTTCTGAAAACACAACGTCTTCCAGGACTGGTTCTGGAACGTTCTTGTCACGTCTGTCTCAAGCACCAACTGACACGTATTCAATTAGCTTGAGCAAAAGTTTAATTAATGAAACAATGGCATTGAAAATCTGTACATTGACGGAGAAGTAGATCTCAAATGTTTGAATGTGGGTCCACGGTTAATTTTTTTTAAATACTATTTTTTTTGTTCCAATAGTATAAAATGAGTGGTGCGGTTTTGTTTTGAGACGGTTGTCCTTTAGACACTTTTTTCAGACAATGCTGAAAATGAAATCAAGTACACCTATCATAATGTGAGTTAAGCCTAGAACAGGGGTGGGCAACCTTTTTCTATCGAGGGCTGCATAAAAGAATTAGGTTTTGGGGGCTGTATATATATATATATATATATATATATATGTTCTTGTAACTTAGAATAATACGCTAGCTGCTTGTAATGTATACGTGTACTCATGTCCTGTATTATACAACTAGCCTATCAGTTTTCATTGTTGTGACTGCTGGCTAATTACAATCAGTCAGCATCGACCTGCTCTTACACTTCTTTCTTTTTTCAAACTAGAACAGAAATATGTGGATCAAATAATGTAAAAGATTAGCACCAAAGTTTTTTTTTAGATATGGAAATACAGCTTCTGGCACTAATAAAATAACCGCGAAAGAACTGATTGAAACTTTTTTTAGATCATAATTTGCCTGGAAGTATGTCCTGTGGAACTGAATCAGCTTCTGCTCTAATTGGTGAACTGAGGATATTGAAAACTGGTTCCAAGTTCTTGACGTCAAAAAAATTAGCCTTCAAATTCCACAACAAGGAAGTCAAATAAGTCTTGTACTTTTCAACAATTTTACTAAAATATATTCACATTTTATGAAATGAAAATGATAAAACATGTTTTCACTTGCTTGCTAGGACAAATGGGAAAGCCTCGTTTAAAACGATTAAACGTGTACATACATTTCCTGTGCAAGCAACCCATAGTAATACTTTCAATGAAAACATGAAGTCTATCTTCCTCTTTTCATTACAAATATTAGTAAAAAAAAAACGCAGTTAATATCCTTCAAAGAAGACGACAATGTATTCCTTAAGATCTCATATTCTTCTCTATACCTTGCCCATGCTAAGCCAGTGGATACTACAATAGTACTGAACATAGGACTGTTTTACTGCTTGCAACTGAATGATGTTAAGTCCCTTACTTCTGATAGGCTTGACCGCTGAGATAACATGGTCAATAATATGTTCAATATTTATGTGCATCTCATAAGATACAATTATGCTTGTTACAATACGTTAGAAACCCGAAAATAAATTCGGATGAATAATAGCCACAAAAAAAATAATTCTGATTGTCTTAGGTGACCCCTGGCAAATGGTCATTCGTCCCCATGGGGGTCGCGATTCACAGGCTGAGAACCCTTAATGTAGAGAGTGCGACACGTGTTCTAAACAGCATGAGTCTTCTTCCTAATGAACTAAGGGGCATCATTCTGAAAACAAAGAAAATTTGGATTGTCTAGTGTTCTTCATTTGTTTGTTCTTGTGTCTTCAAGTGGTGAACTGAATCATGATTTTAAAAACAAGATTTAATTAAACATCTATAAATAACATTTTAATTAAAGTTTGTATTCTTTGCATTTTTTTTCATTTATAAATACATACATAGGCCAACATCCATGCATCCATCCATTAATCACCTGTTTATCCATCCATTCAATTATCCATCCACCCTGTCAACCGTCCACATTCACATTTATCTTTTCTGTCAATCCATCCATCCATTAATGCATCTGTTTATCAATCCATTGAACTATCCACCCTATCAACCATCCGTTATCCCATTTTCTCTTTTTTCCATCCATCCACAACTTTCCACTTCCATGTATCCATACAGTCATCCCCCTTCCCATTGGTCCATCCAATCGTCTATGTTTGTAAAATGTTGAAATGTTTTGGATGTTTCTTTAAGAGTTGAAGAAAATGCACCTCCTAGTTAAAAACCTCCCGCAGGACGACAGGGGATGGCAGCGAGCAGGTTATGACCCTGGGACCATCAAGACGACCTCATGACTGTCCAGTGTGCATACAGCACGACCATGCGGTCATCCATATTACTGTGTCACTCTGACCCACCTGTGGATCTTGACCATAGGAATTAAAGCTATACACACATTTTACAAAGTTTGTTTTGCTAGAAACCTTTATCTGTAATTGATTTTAAGTAAATCGTAGTTTAGTAAAAAATTGTTCCCCCTAGCCTGTCTCAACTGAAAAACAAAAAAATAAGATTTCTTTTGTTTGAACAAATCGAGCACACGTTTTCAAGTACGTCCAGAGACTCCACTCCCTATACTTACTACTCTAAATAGTAACACAAGAAATCGTGTATTGATAGGTTCTGCGAGCTGGATTTCATATGAATACATATTCTTTATGAGGTGTAAAGCATTTATAGATAAAATTTAGAGTTATAAAAGTGAGATCATAGATAACATAAAAAGGCTTATCTTCTTATAGGGCTAGTGCTCATCACGCAGAAACAGAAACAGGAAATATTTGTAAAAAAATAATTTATTGTCGTTTTTAAGCATGGTTATTTTTATATATTTATATATAAGAGAGAGAGAGAGATAGAGAGAGAGAGAGAGAAAGAGAGAGAGAGAGAGAGAGAGAGAGGAAGCGCTGAATTAACTGGGCACCCTTAAGAATGGAGCTTCAATGTTAAATAAAAATTTTGTTCCAACTATAAAACTATAATTTGGCAACCGGACAGGAAAGTCTGACTTATATTTTATACATCATCACATTGCAAATGAAATGATGTTCTTAATTTTTTAAAAAAATTAATTAAGTCGCTGAGGAAAATAATATATCATAGCTGTATAGACAGTGTGACCGAGCATTTCATCCCCCGGTCACTTCAATGTCTGTCACTTCATCCATTGTCATTTCATCTCCGGTTACTTCGTCTTTAGCCACTTCATCCCTGGTCACTTCATCTTTAGTCACTTCCTTCCTGGTCATTTCATCTATAGTCACTTCATCCCTGGTCACTTCATCTTTAGTCACTTCATTCCTGGTCATTTCATCTATAGTCACTTCATCACCGGTCACTTCATCTTTAGTCACTTCATTCCTGGTCATTTCATCTATAGTCACTTCATCCCCGGTCACTTCATCTTTAGTCACTTCATTCCTGGTCATTTCATCTATAGTCACTTCATCCCCGGTAACTTCATCTTTAGTCACTTCATCCCAAGTCATTTCATCTATAGTCACTTCATCACCGGTCAATTCATAGCCAGGGAGGTCAGGAGTGGATTCGAATTTCAACCCACTACCTCCGAAATACAATCTCTCTCCCATCGTAAATGTGTTCCCCACTAAATCTGTTATCCTACCAGACGCTGGACTCCATCAAGTAAATCAGGAGAACTCAACCAACAGCCGAAGAAATAGGCAGAATATTTAAATATATATATATATATATATATATATAAAAGGTTTATCCAAGGAAAATAATTAATAAAAACACTGCTAAATATCACTATACTGCAGGAATAAGCTCCTTTTTTCTATACTAAAAAAATCTAACAAGCACGCATTGGTTTACTTATTGGTTAATTTTGTGTTTGATTCATCTTTTATCATCGACAATATAAAAATTGTGTGAAATTACTGTTTGATCCTACAATGGGAAGGGTTGGGAAAAAAAAAACGTGTGAAAGACGTAAAATGCGGAATGACTGCATATATACAGCCACATCTCTCAATAAGTTGCATTTATTTCATTTTTTTTTATACCAAACACAATAATTAGTTATTAATAATTAACAAGCAAATTGTTTATATTTTTGGGTTGATTTATGTTTTGATAGGTGCAATAAATAATTGAGACACAAAGAAAATCCCTTATTGAGGAGAGACCCAGGAGACGTAAAGAAAAAACTTAAATAGACCACCGGCGGACAACGGCTTCGTCTGCAAGAGATGCAGAAAAAATATGCGGTCAATTTCGGGTTTTCGTAGTCATGGTAATCACTGCATCGTTAATCTTCGCATTCGAAGACATTGCCATTCAAATTGTCCACTTGATCTGTAAATGAGGGAGAAATAACGTGTGCATTGTGAGTTGATATATGGTATGCAAAAACTAAATCAAAATGACCAGTCATCAAATTTCACGAACGTAGTCAAAAGGCAAGGGGGCTTGATGTTAAAAGTCAATACCGAAAAAAAAAATTAAGCAATACAAATTCCAAATTCCATAAGCGTAGCCAGGGGTTGGGTGTATGTTAAAGGCCCATCCAAAGAGGGGGTAGACTTAAGTTTAACCATTTCCATAACAAGCGAAATATAAAAAATCCTATTTAAAAAACACAGCTTATATAAGGGGAAAAACTCCGACCATAAAACTATATTTATCAATAATGTGCAAGTATTTCCCTTAGTCGATATCTAACAAAATAATTAATTACTAAAAATGTATTAACTAATTGTGTATTTTTTTTTTTGATTCGTGTTTTGTTTGGTACAATAAATAATTGATTAAGGTATCAATATTATCGGAGAATGCGTGAGGGAGAAATAGCGTTAGCAATTATTTAAAGGGACTACACCCAAAAAATTTAGCTTTATCTCTAAATACTGAACAAATAGTTTTCATTGTTGGTATCAAAGAAAATGACAAATTATCAGTAATTGACTATTTAGTTACTTTTTAAAAATTGTTTTATGTCTCGTCTACACCAATGATGAATGATTGTGGAAAGTTTTAGCTTGATCCGAGAATGGAAGTAACGTCTGTATTATATAAGATAAGAAGATAAGAGAATAATGACGTGAACATACTTTTTACAAGACAGTCATACTGAGAGACATTTATGCAGACAGACAGAGTGAGTTGATATATGCTTTGTAAAAATAGAGTGCTGTGAATAGCAATGTGATAATTGGCCAACCCTTATTTCGTTAGAACTGTTCCAACTGTTGCATATGGTAAAAAATAGTCAAAAATTTGTTGCGAATGACGATAAGACTTAATTAAGAAACTTGACAATCTGCTAATTACTTAATCAAACGAAATTGTCAAGACGCAGGATTTTCACACTTCCTCCTTTTAGGTTGCATATATATATATATATGTTTCATTGATGCGATGTACGATTATAATTCTCCGTATCAAACATCCTCATTAAAAAAAATGGAGATGTATTTGTTTTGTTTTGTTTTAGCTTCACAAAATATGAATTTTATATTTGTCACTCAATTGGAAATGTTCACAAACAAAGAGGAATCCATAAATGGATATATTTCTGGTGTATCTCCGGTGAACAAAATATAAGAGTAGTTTTACGGAAAGTGTTTTAAAAGCCGTAGAATATTTAAAATCGACTTTTCTACACTTTTCAAACAACTTTTAAAACTTTTTTCCCTTGTAACCAAAAACTACTAAATGGATTTAGTTATTGAGTTGTTCACAACGTTGTGGTTGTTGTTGTTGTTTTAATATGAGGACCTTTTGTTATGTTCTATGTAGTCTAGTTATTTCCAAATCTTTACCATTCTTCAGAATCACTTTTTACGCCTTACTTTGGCTTTCCATTATATCGCCACAGACATTCTCTATAACGCTTTCTCTTCTAGAATCCTAGAAAAAAAAAGCTGATTATTGAGATTTACTTAACCCTTAAATGCTGAGCTGTTTTACAGTGGAATTACAATGCTGATATTTAGAGGCTAAACTACCACCGCATTTTAAGAGTTAAAGTGTCAAAATTATCAATAGACAATCAAAGCTCGTGATAATCTTATCATGTAAATGACCCAGAAATAAGATGCTTTTCTTTTTGAAGTATGCGTAATGTCTATTAATAGAAAAGCTATTTAAAATCGCTGAGCAAGACGTTAAAGAACTACCACAATTATATTAAATACTTTGTGATTGTTTATTTTGTGACGTATCGAACGAGGGAAAAGAATCGTACTTAACAGATGTGGTGGTATATGTTGAATTAGTCTCCCGTGTGGAGGCTTCAGTCGTAAGTTGGAAAATCAAGTAGTATACAACCTTTTTTAAAACGATCACGGTATTTTGCGCTAATAATATAGACATTTATGCTTTACATATCGCCAAAGAATTTCAATATAACGCTTTATCTTTTTATATCTTTCTTTCTGTAACCGAATACTTAAAAAACAAAGCTGATTACTGATTTGTACTGTAAGTGTGGAAACTCTCAATAGACAACAAAAGTCTTATGTGGGCTGTTATCAGGGGATTCTTTTTTTTTTGTTCCATACGCCCCGCTCTAAGTTCAGACTAGAACACAGAAACTAATAAAAGAAAACAACAAAAATGACTCCATTAGAAAAAAAAAACGTGGTCGAGGGGCTAAGTGCTCTTGAACTTGGCTTGACTTGGCTACCTAGATGGGGCTCGAGGTTCGACACCCGACTCGGGCAGAGTTGTGTTTAATGAGCGCCTAAAGGCAGTTACTAACCTAAACCTAGATACCCCCCCCCCCCACTGGTCCACAAATGAGATTGGACCAAAAGCCCTCTGAGCATGCTATAAGCATGAAAGTAGAGCTATATAAAAGCCATAATAAAAAAAAATAGCCTTTCTACTGAAAATCATTACGTATTGTTGACTAAAAACAACTTGTTTCGCATGTCCTAGTCCGAACATCGAGTGGGACTTTAGAGAACGAATGTTATTATTACAAAGAATCTATTAACTCACTACGTAATTAATTTTTTTTGGTATCAAAGAAGGGAAAGCGATTGTACTTGACAGATGTGGGGGTATAAGTTAAATGACTTCCCTTCATAAATGCTTAAGCCCTGAGTTGAAATTTAAGTAGTATGCAACTTTTTTTGTGGGGATCTAGAGAAGAAGGTATCTGGGAGTGTGTTCATGATTTGCCTTAAAGCACTCAGCACAATGCAGTTCTAGTCCCGATTCTAGCTCGAACCCAAGTCTGACTTTTAGTCACACATCCCATATTGTTGATGTACATCATCTGTCTAACAGACCGCAATTTCTGTATGTGAAAGTTGGTAATGGAGTCCAATATATACTGTACAACATCCGTTATATAAATGCTAAATGAAAATATCTATACTGACTTAGTTTTCATATTGTTGTTCCGCATATGGTTTTATAAAATATAAATTACGGTTATTGATTATTTGCAATCTGTCGTTTAAATTTATCAAACCCTGCCATCTCCCATCCCCCTTTGTCCAGCGAGAGGTTTGGACTAGGAACTAAACTAAGTAATCTACTATGTATGTATATATATATATATATATATATATATATATATATATATATATATATATATATATAGCACAACAAACATTTTACAAACACTAAATAGCAGATTTGGCGAGTCAAAGCTTGAAGAGCTGGTCAAGTTCACTTACCTTGGCAGCATCATAACAAATGATGGAGAAGCTTACCATGATGTAGAGTGCCGAATAAGAAAGGCAGGAAGCATTTTCCAAAGGCTGCAGCCTATTTGGACAAGCCAAGTCATTGGACTCGAGACAAAAATACACCTTCTCAACACAATCGTCATTCCAACTGCTACATATGCATGTGGAGACGTGGAAGTCATCTGTCAAAATTGAGAAAAGACTAATTGTGGCTCAACAGAGATGGCTGAGACGGATTTTGGGAGTCAGTTACACAGATCGGGTCTCAAACAAGGAAATCCTATGCCGAACTGGGAGTCGAATACTTGGTGAGGTTGTGACTGAGCGTCCCATGAGGTTTGCGGGACATGTTTTACGTCAAAATGAATTACGCACACCAAGAGTTGCGATAACATGGAAGCCAAAACAAGGAAAGCGCAAACAGGGACGCCCTCGTACTACTTGGCGACACACCTTCATGGAGGACCTCAAAACAGTGGACACCAGGTGGAAGGAGGCTTCTGACATTGCCAGTGACAGATCTTTATGGAGACAGCTTGCCGCCCAATGCGCCGAATGGCGCGGGAGGACCTAAGTAAGTAAGTCTAAGTAAATAGCAAGGCCGGACTTACGCATTGTGAAACGGATAATAGGTGAAATTTAAGAGTTTGTATTAGAAAATAAATTCGTCTATGTATTTTATTCATTCTTTACTGTGTACAGAATATCAGAATAATTCTGTTTCCTACATAGAATTACCTAATGTTTCAATCTATCTTTGAGAAATGTTGACCTCCTGGTAAATCGACATGAGGGCGCGGGAAATCTGTTTTAAGTTAAAAATGGTTTAATTTAATAATTCATACACCTTGAACTAGTGCGGGTCCTTTGAAAGTGCGATCCCTTTGAAAGTGGGACTAGAGTCAGTCGAATAGGTTGCAGTGGCCTAAGACCGGCTAAGCGAAATTGCGGCGTATGCTACGCCGCTGGTCAACTAGTTGACTTATATTTGTTTTATATTCTTGGACAATACGTCACTAAAGTTAAATTATCAATATTAAATAAAAATTAAAAAAAAAATAATGTCAAATGACTTTTAAAAAAAAATATCAACAATAGGTTGTTCAGTATTTTAAAATAAGAAAGTAAATTTATTTCGAAACTATTTTTGAGAAACACTATTAGACAAATTTTACATTAAATCTTATGGCTGAAACCTTCCAAAAGACTCTTTATCGGTAAAGAATGTCCCGGATTTTGTTTTGAAAAAGATATCGACATAAATTTTTTTTTTCTTACAAATCGTCGCCAAAATTCCATTGTTCCGAATTTATTTTGAAAACTAACGCCAAAAAACTCTTTTAAATTTCTCTCTTAATATATTCAACAATAATGTTGTGGTTAAAACGTCGCAAAACGTAATATCGAAAATAATTTGTTTTGTATTAAAAACATTTTAACTATAGTTGTTTAAAATTGCACTGGTATCTTACTCTACATTTAATTTTCAAGCTAAAAAAAACTTTAGAAAATTGAATTATCGTTGATATTATAATCCGGATTTTTAAGAAAAACAACTCCCTAACACCAGAGTATGGTATGAACATTAATCAACAATGCTATGGTACATCTAATTTTCAAAATAGACCATCCAAAAATGTATTTTACGGTATTAAGATTTATATATATATATATATATATATATATATATATATATATATATAACTATTGTGATGTATTTGAAGGGATTTTTAAGTTTAAATCTTTTTTCAACAGCTTTTAGTCTCTTTAAGAAAAAATAATGTAACATTAAAACAGACTGACAAAAAACGCACAAAATAGCAACTATTATCCTGATATAAATATATACGAGAAATATGTACGTACCGTCACAAAAAAGCACTGTGTATATTTATAAATATATCCCACGGGTCTTAATTTGCGTACCACTGATATAGTGTATTAGATACAATTAAACTAAACAATAAAGCTATTATAAGTAAAGCGAATGCGTGAAAATAAAAATATAATAATACTAATTATACATTGTGCCATCCCAAAAATTTAATTAACGGTTTTGAGATTAATATAAATATATGTAGAAAATATTTTTTTTATGTCATAGCACCTGTGTAATTTTTTAAAATACAAATTCGAATACATAAAGGTTTCAGGTTTGGTTACTTAAAATCAACACCTACTTGGCTAGTGGTCACAACTGGCAATCCGACAACTGACAGTGTCTTGCTCCATACATTTGTTTAATTAAAAGACTAACAAACAGATTAAACTTGCTTACTAAACAAAACATTTCATTATTTGACACAAAAAAAGCTCGCTGATGACAATTATTTTCAGGAATTCCGCTTTAAACTATTGAAAAACAGCGCATACCGCAATTCTAGACATAACATAATTCATGCCGCACCTTAGAGTGTCATGCCATCACCTGGCTAACATACTCCTTTACTCACATAAAACTCATGTCAGTCTGCGTCCTTCCAAAAAAAAATAATAAGAAAATAGCTTCAAAACCAGGCTGTCCGAGCTAGCTATACACCGAGTTGAAGATATGGTCCAAAAGTAAATCCTTAACTAAGACCATTAAACTAAGTCCGTAACTAAGACAATGAATCTATGTCATAACTAAGACTATAAAACTGAGTCTAGAACAAATACTAATAGTTCGAAAGCATGTTCTTTTTCTAAATCTTTAAAGAATACCGGACTAAAATCTGTAGCCTTAAGAAATCTTACATCACTAGAATACAGCCTTCAGCCCCAATCGATAGTACTACATAAAGCCTAAAGCATTTCTCACATTTCGTAATTTTGTAGAGACCTAGATGCCGTAGCTAAAGACGCTTATGTGCCCCAACTAAGTCTGTTAATCTCATGTGAGTTCCGACAGATTCTCTGCTTCTCAGACGCTCTTCAGCTAACTTGATATTACTTTAATGCACTTCTAAGCATTTTATTACAAAAGGAAAGTGTCTATTTTAGGCGACCATATTGTCACCAGTCTTTAAGCTGGTCGTGTTCCTGTCTTATTCTATCTACTCTCTTGGTTCTAAGAATAATACTCTATTACTTTTGTAAATATATATCCTAACCATGTGTAAACAGGTTTAGTTTAAATAGTCTAAATATAAGTTTTGGCATTAGATGTTTGTAATAAAAATAACAAATTATTCATTTCATGGTGGATACTGTTATAAAAAAAAACTACTAAATTATTATCTGACACTTTTAAGTAAAAAACCTATATTTTAATACAGCTTTCAGTAAGAGCAAATTTGAAACAATAGACTAATTTTTGGTATCTGATTAATATCAAGTCTAATTATTTTTACAAAGCTTATATCAAATCACTCTGTTAATTATTTTTGTTTGATATCAAAATAAAGGGAATAAAAGCTTATTAATGAGAGATGTAGACATATGTATGGATTTAATCCCTCTATTTCGTTTTGACATCTTTTCTCCACTTCCCATTTTTGGATCAAGAAATTTCGTATAAATATTTATAGTCGATGATAATACACGAATGAATCCTAAAAATTTATCATTTAGTTAATTAATTATTACCCATTAATTTAATTTTATTTTATTAAACAGAAAGGGAGCTAAACCCTGTAATTTTCAGATAAATGGCAGTAATTAGCAGTTCTTTCATTTAAATTAGCTTTGCTTTTTATAACTATCTTTTGGAAAACTATTTGGCCTTTTCCAACGTTTGTTAATGCCCAACAGGCCACAGCAGACCTGTTGACCAAAGAACCAAACGTTTTGTTGTTGACCAGGCCAGGTGCAAGAGTTAATAAGTTACATCTCCACCGACGCTCATAAAAGTTCCAGGTTATTCACTTACCAGCTCGACCTTTTCACTGACTGTCATCAGAATTAAAGTTACACTGTAGAGTAACATAAAACATCTCACTAAAACTAGAACGACACACAAATCTACTCTCACCCCCCTCACACACAGACATTTCTATCCTCACCTCCCCACATGTAGTTCTACCCTCACCCCCACACTCAATTCTACACTCACCCCCCACACACACAAACACAATTCTACCCTCACCCCCGTACACACACACAAATTCACTCTTACCCCCCCACACACACTATTCTACTCTCACCTCACACACACACACACACATCTATCCTCACCCCCCGCACGCACAATTCTACTCTCACCCCCACACGCACACAATTATACTCTCACCCCTACATATTTCTAACCTCACCCCCCGCACACATACAATTCTACCCTCACTCCCCAACAAATTTCTACCCTCACACCCCCGCACACATACAATTCTACTCTCACTCACACACACAATTCTACTCTCACTCCCCACTGACACTTCTACCCTTACTTTCCACACACACAATTCTATCCTCACCCCCCGCACACACATAATTCTACTCTCACCCTCCCATACAATTCTACTTTCATCCCCCCACACACAATTCTACCCTCACCCCCAGCGCACACACAATTCTACCCTTACGTCCACCCCCCACACACACAATTCTACCCCTAGCGCAACAAAGGGAAATTATGGATTTCGAAAACAAACCTGTGACGAGATGTTTAATTAGTTAATAATTGGCTTGTTTTTTTAAGTCTAGGGGAAATTTTATTAATTTATTCCGCTCACATATAAGATTTTCTACAGGCACACCGCAACTAACAGTAAGAACAGACCAATAGTATAAGTTTATAAATACAAATAATTTAATAAATGAAAGTTTACAAAAGAGAGATGATCAAATAAAATTATAATTAAGAAATGAGATGAAGGTGCTAATATCTAACATAACTGCTCATCATGGATTGCTAATTGGTGAGTGATTGGAAGAGAAGAGTGTCCCTATGCGTTGACTACTTAAATTCTTAGCTGCTAGCCCGGGGGTCGTCTTCTGGCGGTCGTAGGATTGGCACTCAGAAGGATGAGTCATCCGGCTCTGTCTCAGGACGTCGGCTCGGAATATTCTCTTTGATGTAGGCCTGCTGGCTCTAGGGTGAGGCCGCTGCCTGTTTAGCAGTAGAGAGGGTCGGTGCTGCAGACTAAGTTGTAGTGGGGTGATCTCTCAGTTGTGGTCTCTAGCTCGTAGAGAGCCGTGCTAACTCACACCAGTTTATCTTCTGCAGCGAAGGTTGCTCTAATCAGTCGGCATTAGGCAATAGCTATTGGGCAGCGAACAGTTTGGGTCGGGTACTGGGCAGATGATACTGGGCAGTATAAGGCACTGTGGACACTGGGGGGGGGGTATCTGGTGTGGTCTGCACCGGTTACAGCTTTGGGTGGAGATACAGCAATCAGTACAGCGATCGGGTGTAGCAACCAGGATGGCGATAAGACAGACAATTAGGAACCTTCTAAAGGCATTTAGCAGGGATTCCCGTATGCCTTATATCAATCCCAATAAGACATTTAAGACAATTAAGTATCAAATCTTAGAGCATGTAATGTAGGATGATACTAGTCAATATCCATCCGTTGACGGTGAGTACGCTGATAAGTAATCAGTTATACCAAAATGGGGAATGAGCATAGTGTACTAAAGCTAAAGATGAAAATAAAATACTAGGGATAGAGCTACAATAATAAGGGTTTGATATAATTAATCAAATTTATATTCATCCAAGTAACTATGATTTCACAAGGGTGTGAGGCATAATAATATGTATGAGGGATGTAATAGGAATAATTACATGCGCCCTGATGTGATGTAAGTTCTTAGACAGTAGTTAGATTCACGTAAGGTTATTGTTTGCATCAATCACTAAGATAAAGGAATTGGTGAAACATAACAAATCAAATATAATAACTATGGTTTCGAATGTAGACAACCATAGCGGCATTAATAATACTATATGAATATATAGCATCGACATATGTCGATGTCTTGCTTGGCATCTACTTCTAAATTGCGGGGCCATATATTCTTGGGCCGCCCGGTTTGTCTATTCTTTGACTGTTCCAAATAAAGGCTTGCCTTGTATTGTTTAATGCAGGCTTTCAAATGGTGTGTCCTATCCATTTCCTGCCTTTATGCAGGATATCTACATATCTACTTCAATGGCTGCTACTTTGTTCTTTGCAACAGTTTCTCAATCGAGATTTGTCTGGCCAGAATTATTAATTGCCACTTGTCTGGACAAAACAATTAATTTCTCATTCAAAACCGTGTCTGGACAAAACAATGCAGTTCCTCATTCGAAACCGTGTCTGGACAAAACAATGCAGTTCCTCATTCGAAACCGTGTCTGGACAAAACAATGCAGTTCCTCATCGAAACCGTGTCTGGACAAAAAAATGCAGTTCCTCATTCGAAACCGTGTCTGGCCAAAACAATGCAGTTCCTCATTCGAAACTGTGTCTGGACAAAACAATGCAGTTCCTCATTCGAAACCTTGTCTGGCCAAAACAATGCAGTTCCTCATTCGAAACCGTGTCTGGACAAAACAATGCAGTTCCTCATTCGAAACCGTGTCTGGACAAAACAATGCAGTTACTCATTCGAAACCGTGTCTGGACAAAACAATGCAGTTCCTCATTCGAAACCAAGTCTGGACAAAACAATGCAGTTACTCATTCGAAACAGTGTCTGGCCAAAACAATGCAGTTACTCATTCGAAACCGTGTCTGGACAAAACAATGTAGTTCCTCATTCGAAACCGTGTCTGGACAAAACAATGCAGTTCCTCATTCAAACCGTGTCTGGACAAAACAATGCAGTTCCTCATTCGAAACTGTGTCTGGACAAAACAATGCAGTTCCTCATTCGAAACTGTGTCTGGACAAAACAATGCAGTTTCTCATTTTGGAAGCGGAAAGGCTCAGACGAGAGCAAAGAGGTCATCCAATGGGCTACCACAGTTCTGCTCTAGCGAGTGTATTTGCACTTGGCGAGGATGTTAGAAAGGCTTAGTGCCCAGTCTGCATCCACTGCACCGTCCCCCAGCGGGGGTCATACAGTTGGTGATGACCCCCCCACAGGGGCAATGGCACATTATAGAAATATGGAGGGGCCCCTGTGGTCTCGGCTCTAGTCTCGCATGGGTCGAGGGAACCGTGACCCATGACCAAACGGATGTGTAAAAATGATTATGTAATTGCTGGCGGCCTCCAAACAGAAGGGTGAAAAGCCTATTCCTCATCCTGGCCACGGGATAAAACCTTTCTCGGGTCAAAAGGTTCATTAAATGGATTCGTTTTAATTCGAATCTTACGTGGACATCTGTACGGTCTTTAAAGCGTTTACGTGGGGCACCTCTGTTACGTCGACAGAGATATATTACTGTTGTCATTATTACATTGTTAATATTTACTTGTATTCAATGAACTGATTGTATTGAACAAATGGTTCAACGTAAACATGGCCTGACTTATATTTTTGAATGATTATCTAATTGATCGTTGCTGCTTGGTCGTGCGGTATGCGCGCTTTTTGGGACTTTAAGATGGTCCGGAGTTCATACCCTGCCCGCGGCCATCCCCCGTCCTCTTGCGGAAGGTTTAGACTAGGAAGTAAATTATTTTCAACTCTAAAGGAACATCCGAAACATGTCAAACATTTGACAAACAAACAAAAAGGGTAAATCCCTCATTCAAGGAAGAAACTTCGAACTTTTAGTTTGGCTACAACGTAATCAGTAGCCATGATACCTTGTGTCAGGGTGGGTTTTACAAGTCTAGGGTATGACTTATTATGCCGTGTTCCCCACCCCAACGATGGTTATTAACTTCCTGTCGGGGTTGTAACAATCAGTTTATGAACTGAGTATCAAAAGAACGAGTACTGCAAATAGTGGCGTCTACTATTGAGTAACCAGATTGTATATAACAAAACAAAAGGTTTAATGGAGTAATGATATGATGAAGAGAAAATGACGAATAAATATTGGTAGCGTTTACAAAGGCAACTACAAGTTATACATTCTATTTAAAAGAACTAAAGCACACCTTAATCTCGGTGCCACAGTAAATCAGAGCTCGCAACGCCCTCACCCCAACGCCATGGACGATAGTCAAATACCATACCAGATCCTACAAATCAGACATGACTCCAGATGAGTCCCAAGCCTGGGTCCCTAAACAAGAAAAATGAGCATTCCTTGAAATCGCCATTCACAAGATCATAGGACCAACGACTTTAGAGCTACACCGCGAAGAATCAAGTAAAATAAACTAACTTACCCAATACTGGAGAAGAAAACAAAAACAAAGCGCGTCCTTAGGAACTAGAGCGCACAAACCATTCTGATGCAAAACGAGAAACATCACACAAGGCGCAACTCTAGATGCGCACGACACCTTGCACGTATAATAGTGGGAAGTGTGGTCGAGAGGCTAAGTGCGCTTAAACTTGGCTTTTCTTGGCTACCTAGAGGTTCGACACTCGACTCGGGCAGAGTTGCGTTTACTGAGCGCCTAAAGGCAGGACGGAAAACCACTCCTAGATACCCCCCCTCCCCACTGGTCCACAAATGAGATTGGACCAAAGCGCTCTGAGCGTGCTATAAGCATGAAAGTAGCGCTATATAAAAGCTATAATAATAATAATAATAATAATAATAATAATAATAATAATAATAGGGAGCACTGCTTATTAAACTCTGTTTTCAGTTCTACTTAAATACATATTAAACTCCTTCCTTCTGATTAAAAACTGTACATAGTAAAGGAAAGCAACCGGTTAAATTCATACAACAGGTATAAACCTAACTACATCTAATCTAAGCAAATCTAAACAAATCATAGTGAGCAGACTAGAGGCAGCAGGTTAAAACGACAGCAGGAATTATCTCAAGTAGCCAATTCACTTCTGAAGGCGTCCAAAAGCACTACTGGCCCTGGCCAGACCTTTACCGACTTCCCTTGAAAACGATGCGTCATTCCATACCATGCTTCATAACAATATGAGAAGTGATCTACCACATTAAGCGGATCTCCATCTACAAGGATCTTTGGGACTGTTTAGGTTTATTGGGTTAATTCTGGAAAATGACTTCTGATTTTTTTAATGTTTATATATAAAATGAAAGAAGCGGCAGCTCCGACTTTTTCTGTCCAAAAATGTATTTGATGAATCCTTGTTTAGGGCAATGTTTTAAAGTCATTCTGCTATTTTATTTTGTAAAAAAGTATTAAAAAGTACACGTTTTACCCTAGAGATATTTCATCACTTGATGTTTCGTACTAAATACTTAATGAATATACTAATTGCAATATTAATGTCTGAACGTTTCCATTTGAGAAAGTAAATGCAAAGTTTTTTTCCAAACAAATAAAAGCCCAATACTTTTAGGTAAAAGTAGCAATGTTAATGACTCGACGTGAGCTGAGGTTTTCTAGACTGTATCTTATCTTTTTTTATTATAAAATACAGACGCTACTTTAAAAAAAAAGAAAGTGATTACTTCCTACGCGTATTCTTTCTGGGGACTTAAGAAACTTTCTATACTAATCGCTATTTGCTTTGACATTTAGAACTAAAGCAACTCTTTGGATTGAGAGTCTTTACCAGCTCATCATTACCAAAATATTTCCGGAATAAGTAAATATCTTTCCTCCGTAACATATTAAACCGAGCGAGGCTCCGGCACCTCATATTACTTAACTAAATGGTTAGTATCTATAAATCAAATAAGAACATAGAACTAAAATGTTATTTAACCTTGGTTATGCCAATAATAGAATATGCATCCTCCGTTTGGGACTTCTTTACTTAAGAAAACATTAAGAAACTGGAACGTACAAACAATAGAGCATTGAGATTCATAACAAATGAATATTCACATTTAACTAGCGAACACCTTTAGTAAAATCACTAAATTTAGAAAGCCTTCAGGACAGAAGACTGAAAAGTAAAGTAGCAATTATACATAAAACACTGAACCATAATCTTCAAATACAAAAACAAAATTTAATAAAATACTCTAAAAGACACAAAGATAAAGGCACATTCCTCGTCCCATATGCTAGGACAAATTTGTACAAATACTCCTTCTTCCCTAGTGCTATTAGAGCATGGAATGGGTTGCCTGAGCTTGCCAGGAAAACCAGTGACTTGGCAGAATTTAAGCCATCGGTTAATATGCATGACTAAATGCATGACGCGTAGGACGTAATCATCTTCTTTTTTGAAGTAACACCTGTATTATATAAGATAAGATTAATTCAAATTCTGTTAGGTACAAAGAAATAATCATTTAAAGTTATAACTTGATCCGAGAATGAGTTTGGGAGAAATAAGGGGTACTTTCATTTTGTAAGAGTATCTAGGTTTGATTGTATAGATATGTTCTAATGTTTATATATATATATTTATTTTTGTTTACTTTTCTCACTTGTTTTTCGGTCACCCCTTTAACAAGAAGTAGGTTAAATGTCTATAATTTAGTAATATATATATATAGCATAGGCGTAGCAAGGGTTGATTCTTTTTTTTTCGTGGATGGGCGACGGTTGTAAGTTTATTGGATTCTAGAATCGTTTGTTCCTGGAGTAATAAATGACTGGGGATAAAGACTTATAAAGTCTATACCAAGTATTACATCCGAGCACAATTCAGGAATTATATATAAAGTTTGACCTTTTCTAAGTGTTCTGACTTGTATTGGATATCATCAAATATTTAATCCTAGTGTCTTTTCAGAAAGATGTGTAGTGGCCATGAATGTTCTGTTAGTAGAAAAGCGGACTGGCCATTTTATTTTTCTTTACGATGGATTCTGATATGCAGCTTTCACAGCTTCCAGCATCTATGAGAGCTTGCAATACTAACCTATTAACTTTCACTTGGGCCGAGACTGTGTAAGTCCAGAGAAATGCGTTTATAACAAGGTACATGGAGTTATCACACTGGTCAAATATATTTTGCTGGCAGCTATGGTGGCTGTTATTTCACTTGATTTACAAACAGTTTGGAAGTGTCCCTTTTTACCGCACAGATGAAATAATGCCTTTCGAGCAAAGTATTCAGTCCTAGAGTGTTTCCATCTACCATAGAAGTCATAGCGACTTAATGGCATTCAATTCATTCCTGGTCTTCACTACATATAAATGTTTCTAGATGGGAGCGAGTTGGATTTTAATTGCTCCACAAGAGATTTCGTTCGTTGAATTGTAAGCCTACGCATGCGTTGTGGCTGTTTCTAACACTCTAGCTTCGACACAAGCGCTTTGTAGAGTAAGAGATGTCTTTTCCAGTAGCCGCTGTCTAATAGTGTTGGTAGCCAGACCATTTATGAAGGCGTCTCTAATGCAAATGTCTCTGTGCTGTTCTGCAGTTACTTCTTTGAAGTCACAGTCCCGGGCCAGGCTTCGCAACTTTAGCATAAAGGACTCGACCGTTTGGCCTGGCTGCTGTTTACATGTAGCATTCAAACGTCTAGCAAAAATGTCATTCTTTACCTTAATAGAAGTAGCCTTGAGTGTGTCTATAGTCATCGAATAGGACGAAACATCACTGATGAGCATGTACACTGTAGCCGATACGTAATTTTCGACAACTTTAGTTTAAAGTCTTCGTTAATGTCATTGATGGACGAAAGAAAATTCTGAAATGTGTCATACCAGTGAGTCCATTTTTCTGAGGCCAGAGGAGCATTTAAATCATAGTCCAACTCTTTCTGTCTGAGTAGCTTATCTATTGTTGATATCATATCTTATCTTATATAATACAGACGTTACTTCAAAAAAGAAGATGATTACGTCCTACGCGTCATGCATTTAATCATGCATATTAACAAATGAATATTTTATTTGATTTTGTTTTTGTATTTGAAGATTATGGTTCAGTGTTTTATGTATAATTGCTACTTTACTTTTGAGTCTTCTGTCCTGAAGGCTTCCTAAATTTAGTTATTTTACTAATGGTGTTACTCTAGTCAAATGTGAATATTCATTTGTTATGAATCTCACTGCTCTATTTTGTGTCTGTTCCAGTTTCTTAATGTTTTCTTGAGTTGAGGGGTCCCACACGGTGGATGCATATTCTATTATTGGCCTAACCAAGGTTAAATAACATTTTAGTTTTATGTTCTTATTTGATTTATAGAAATTTCTTTTAATAAACCCTTATGCTTTGTTGGATTTTTTTTATAGTTTCATCAATATGTGGATTCCATGACAGCTTTTCATTTATTATAACACCTTGGTATTTTGCGTTTTTAGTCTGTGTTACTGGTTTGTCATGAATAAGATAAGTGGAATTAATTTGTTTTAGTTTTTTTGTTACTCTTAACAACTGACATTTTTCTGGGTGGAAAGACATGCTCCAATTTGATTCCCATTTCTGTAATTCATCTAATTCTCTTTGTAAAATATCTGTGTCTTGTATTGTTTTTATTGTTCTATATATTATGCAATCGTCTGCAAATAATCTGACTTTTGTTCCTGAACTAATGCAATTTGGTAAATCATTTATGTAAATAAAAAATAGTAATGGACCCAAGACTGTTCCTTGAGGTACACCTGAGTTTACTGTTATTGGTGTTGATTTAGAGCCATTTATTATTACAGTTTGTTCTCTCCCTATCAGAAAATCTTTAATCCACTGATGCAGTGGACCATTAATGCCGAAATATTTTAATTTTTTAAGCAAATTATGGTGGTGAACTTTGTCAAAAGCCTTGGAAAAATCTAGTAAGATAGCATCTATTTGTTTACTATTATCTAAACCTTTTGAAAAATCATCAATTAGTCCTATTAGTTGTGTTTCACATGATCTATATTTCATAAAGTCATGTTGGTATGGGGTGAGGACATTATGTTTGTCTAAGTGGTTTATGATGTTGCTACATATTTTGTGTTCTAGGATTTTACATGTGATGCTGGTACGTGATACTGGTCTGTAGTTTCCTGGATCAGATTTTTCTCCTTTTTTAAATAGGGGGGGGGGTGACATTAGCTACTTTCCAGTCCTTTGGTACTCTGCCCTGGTTAAGCGATGCCTGAAAGAGTATTTTGAGCACTGGGGCTAGCTCATTGCTTAGTTCTTTGAGTAATCTAGCTGGAATACCATCAGGTCCAGACGCTTTATTTGGTTTGGTGTTGGCTAATAGTTTTTGAATTCCATTTTCTTGTACTACTAAATCTTCTATGTTGTCTACTTGGTTTAAATTAAGAATTATGTCTTTGTCTCCTGGGGCTGAGAATGCTGATGCAAAGTATTTGTTTAGGATGTTTGCTTTAGTTTCATTATCATTATGTATTATGTTATGTTCATCTTTTAATGGCGCTATGCCTGTTGTTTCCATTTTCTTAGACTTAATGTATGACCATAGGTTTTTGTTGTTATCTTTAGATATTACATTGTTTATGTATTCACTCTGAATCTGTCTGCTTACTTTTTGGGTTAGGTTTTTAATTTTTATATACTTTTTGTAAACTCTTTCTGCCTTGGTTTCTTTAAATTTTCTATATAGGTTTTCCTTTTGTTTACAAAGCTTCTTTAGTCTATTATTAAACCAGCATTTATTTATTTTGTTTGATGTGTATTTAGTTGGTATATGATTTTCTATAATGCCTTTAAGATGGTTTTTAATGAAATTCCAGAGGTCATCGACTGGTTGGTTAATGTCTTTTTCTAATAAGAATGTTTGTTGAAAGTTTAATTTTCACTGCTAATCCACAACGCGTTTGACAAATCCACTGAAAATCATCTATCTCCATTCCAGATTTGATGGCAATCTCCTAAATATTGCCAGACTGAGGGCCAAAACTAAAATCAGAGCCACCCTCGTAAAAGATATGCTATTCGCGGATGACGCAGCGGTAGTGGCACACACACAAGAGGAACTTCAGTCACTAATGTCCCGCTTCTCTCAGGCCTGTAAAGAATATGGCTTGACTATTAGCACGAAGAAAACAAATGTTATGGGACCACCTTCTACAGCACCACCCTCCATCCTCATTGACGATAACAAGCTGGACGCCGTAAACGAATTCTGCTATCTGGGATCCACAATTACAGATGACCTGTCCCTAGAAGAGGAGATGAAAAAACGCATAGGGAAGGCTGCCTCAACATTCGCTAGACTCAGACTAAGAGTTTGGGAAAACCATAAGCTAACCACGGTGACCAAAATGGAAGTCTACAAGGCATGCGTTATGAGTACACTGCTATATGGCAGTGAATCATGGACCACATACGCAAAGCAAGAGAGAAAACTAAACTCATTCCATTTGAGATGTCTCCGTAGGATCTTGAACGTCACATGGAAAGAAAAAGTGTGTAATACTGAGATCCTTGCGCGATCAGGTATTCCCAGCATTTTTACAGCCCTCAGACAATGCCGTTTGCGCTGGCTTGGATATGTTCGCCGGATGGAAGACAAGCGCATCCCGAAAGTCATCCTCTATGGTCAACTCGCGACTGGCACAAGAAAAACTGGTCGCCCCCATCTCCGTTACATAGATGTAATAAAACGCGACCTCAAATCAGTGAACATCAATACTGACAATTGGGAAGACATAGCTCTAGACCGCAACAGGTGGAGAGAGACAGTGACAAAGAAAGCTATGGACAGTGAAAGTATATAGGTCTCAGCCCAGGAAGAAAAACGCACAAACCGAAAAACGGCCAGCTCCTCTACCACCGAAGCAAAAGCCAAGGGGACCCTAACTTGCACTATCTGTGGACGGGAGTGTCTCTCCAAAATAGGGCTCCACAGCCACATGAGGAAGTGTGCTCTAAGATGAACCATAGTCGTCCTACGACTGAAGAAGGCAGTTGAATGCAGCTTGGTGTAGTTGTGTTAGGTTACATTTATTCCAGAGTAAGATTTTTATTTTGGGTTTTGTATTGGCTTCTGCTTTTATCTGACTGTGTATTTTTATGATCTCATGGTCTGATAGACCAGGGATAATATCATAATCAACTACAAATCCAGGTCTGTTGGTTAAGAAGAGATCTAATGTGTTGTTTAATCTAGTTGGCTTTTTAATTATTTGATCTAAACTTAGGTTGTGTAAAGTTTCTATGAAAAGCTCATTTATGTCCTTAAGGTTTTGGTGTTTATCTATGGTTAGTGTTTTCCAATTTATATCAGGTAGGTTGAAATCACCCATAATCCAAAAAAACTGCATTTTTATTTGTCTATTTAAGTGTAGTAATCTGATTACATAGTTCCTGCATGTATTCTAGACTAGAATTTGGTGGTCTGTAAATGCTGCCTATTATTAGGGATGTTGAGGTTGTATTAATTTTACAAAATGTAGATTCTATATTTTTTGAGTTAGGTAAGGTAATTTCTTCTGCTATAAGAGTGTTTTTTATTGCTAAAAAACTCATCCATGATTATCAGCCCTATCTTTTCTAAAAATTTCATAATTACTATTGAAAATTTCTGCATTATAAATTTCAGGATGTAGCCAAGTTACTGTTCCTGCAATTATGTCTGGTTTCTCACATTCTAATAAAATTTCTAAGTCTGCTGTTTTGTTCCTAATGCTTTGAAAATTTATTACTAAGGTTTTAAGGTATTTTGGTATTACTTCTTTAGCAGGTCTGTCTAGTGAGGCTGCTGTATTAATTTTAGTAGATTTAAGTTTAACAGGAGTGGATCTGGCTAGTGGTTGGTGAGTTTGTTTTGTGATGGTGTTTAGGATGTTGTATGGGTTAGAAGTGTCCGCATCAAAGGAATCAAACAGTCCTGATATAAACTGAGGTAACCCACACGGTACACAGTGCCATGATGCATCTTTGTTGCCTTAGGCATAATACACAGGTGTATTCATATGGAGACATGATGCATAATACCATTCATCACAGGTGTCACATTGAATGGCTTTCTGTTTCATGGTGCATACTTTTTTGCAGATGTTGCATCTATCTTTAGATCTAGGCCCTGGATTTGACTCTACATCTCCTGCTATTAATATTAAAAGTGATAGGTATTTATTTCTACTGTGTCTTATTGAGAACTTCCATTTGTGATGGGTAATCTTCTTTAATGTTATGGATGTGTATGTTAGGTTATTTTTTGAAGTTGCATTGATATCAGAATGCCAACACTAATCCAGACACATAATAAAATAACAAATACTAGAAAACCACTCTCTTGGCTTTATTCAACAAGACTAGGCTACACTAAACAGTCAACAAGTACGTCTCACATTATTGAAGTACTATAAACACCCACACACTAGACATGACCCTTCAGACACATTGAACACACGCAGAATATAAAAAACTAAGTTAAACTACATATGCATTCAATTAAATGTTTTGTAAGAGCGAGTATTTTTCTTTGCTTTTAAATAACTAATGAACGCTAAAGAAAATGGAACTTTTCCCCACCCAATCCACACCCACCCCCATAGAAAATCAGGTTAAAGCAAATGTAGAAATTTACTCAGGGCATAAAAAGTTCTCATGATAGGTCTATAGATATAGATCCATACCTTGAAGGCGGTTTGAGAAATAAACTTCTATTTTTTATTTAGCTCTTTAATTATGAATACATGCTGGAATACCCGCCGATTTTTTGTGGTCAAGATATATAACACCTTGAAATCCAGACCTCATTTAATTTTAAACATGTTTATATTTTAAAATATTATAACGGTCAAACCAGAGTTTTCACTGTTGGTTAATTACCTAATTATTATATTTCCAAAGATATACAAAAAAGTCTAATTTATAGAAAAAAATCGTTAGAGCTGTTTTTTGAGATCCGTGTTCAGGTTTCAGTTTCTGCTCATGAGTTTCCAATGAAGAATTTGCTATCTGAAAAGAGGAATAGTATTTTTAAAAAGCATGTCGATAAGACGTTGTATTTAAAAAAATAATTTTAAAATAAAAAAAAATTGGCCAATGTATAGTTATAACAACCAAGATATAAAAAATGAAAATAAAAAATATCTAAAGGGAAGAACTACGTCCTAAAAACTATATCTATCCAAAAATGTACAAACTATTTCACTTATTCGATTTCAAACAAAATAAGTTATTACCAATAATTATTGGACTAATATATTTCTTGGTTAATGGATTCCTATTTTGATAGGTACACTCAACAATTGTTTCAAGTATCAACTTGATCGAAGAATGCGTAAAGGGAACAAAACAATTCTTTCAGGGAACGAAGTCCAACATATTTTGATATATTTGTGAATCTGGAAGTATTAGTTTCCTTTTTGGTATCCCACAGGACATGCGTGACGCAACTATAGTCACAATATACAAGAACAAAGGGGATAGGAGTGACTGCAACAATTACACTGGTATCTCTCTCCTCAGTATAGTGGGCAAAATCTTTGCTAGAGTGGCACTATCCAGGCTGCAAGTGATAGCTTCTAGAGTCTACCCAGAGTCTCAGTGTGGATTCAGGAGTGGTAGATCCACTGTAGACATGATATCTTCTCTACGACTACTGCAGGAGAAATTCAGAGAGAGAGACAGACCCCTTTACATCGTTTTTGTTGATCTGACTAAAGCTTTTGACATCCTCAGCAGAAGTGGCCTTTTCAAACTCCTGAGGAAAATAGGTTCCCTCCCAAACTACTGCAGTTCATTGAGTGTTTTCACGAGGAAACTAAATGCACTGTCAAATTCAATGGAGCCCAATCAGCACCTTTTGAGGTTTGCAGTGGTGTCAAGCAGGAATGTGTGCTCGCACCTACTCTGTTTGAGATATTCTTCTCCTGTCTACTGCATTATGCGTACAACGACATAAACGAAGGTGTGTTTCTCCATACAAGATCCTCTGGAAAACTATTTAATGTATCAAGGCTGCGGGCAAAAACCAAGTTTAGGAAGCTACTCGTCAGGGAATTCCTGTATGCTAATGATGCAGCTATTGTGGCTGATTCTGATATTCAGCTACAGTGCCTGGTTGACAAATTATCTGCTACTTGCCAGAAGTTCGGCTTAAACATAAGTCAAAGCAAGACTAAGATACTTGTCCAAAACACAAACACTGCACCTCAAGTAAGCATTAATGGCCAACCACTAGAAATTGTTGATCACTTTTGTTACCTTGGCTCCATCATATCCAACAACACTCTACTGGATAAAGACATAAACAACAGGATAGCCAAGGCAATGGCCACCATGTCACGGCTGCAGAAAAGAGTCTGGGACAACATATTGCTGACTAACAGTACTAAAGCCCTAGTCTACCGGACCTGTGTGTTGAGCACCTTGCTGTACGGAAGTGAAACATGGTCAACCTACTCATGGCAGGAAAAAAAGCTGAAAGTTTTCCACCTCCGATGCCTAAGGCGGATCTTTAAAATAAGGTGGCAAGATAAGATAACCAATGAGAAAGTGCTACAAAGAGCAGGGTGCCAGGACATCCGCTCTGTTATCAGCAGCAGACGCCTTGGCTGGCTGGGCAACGTTCGTAGAATGCCAGAAGGTCGACTTCCACAAGACATCCTGTATGGCGATCTAATAGAAGGCAGGAGAGCCGCTGGTCGCCCACTTTTACGTTATACGGATGTATGCAAACGCGACATGAAACTCTTCAAAATCGACACTGGCAACTGGGAAGAGGTGGCACTGGACAGATGCTCATGGAGAGAGAGCATAAAGGAAGGGTCAAAGATTGCAGATGTCATACACAACAGAAGCAGAAAGTAGGGTGAAAATGCAACGGCGCCTGGTGATTATATATGCCCAACCTGCGATCGCAGCTGTGTATCAAGGATTGGCCTCTTTAGTCACACAAGAAGTTGCAAAGGGAAAAGATCGTCTCTCGAGACGTAAAATGCCACAGATAAAATGCCACAGATTCAACAAAATAATTAAATATCAATAGTTACTTGTCTAATTGATTCTTTTTTTTTTTTATTTATTCATGTCATGTCAGTGTCAAAGAAAAATTGTGCAAAGTTTTAGCTTGATCCGAGATTGGGTGTTGGAGAAATATCGTGTACACACTTTTTATCAGACAGACAGATATACAAAGTGAGTTGATATTAACTTTAAAAAAATACACACTGTTATGGTTAACATCAGTTTTTTATGATATTATTCATTGCATTTATTTTTAGTTGAGTAATCTACTAAGTCACTGTGGACGCAACTTTACCATCTAAGCAAGACATATTACCGACATTCTTCAACAGCCTGTTGGGTCAAGTTTTGGATGTTGGGATAATCGTAGAGTTTGTGGGATCCGTAAGTACTTTTATAAATCTTTTTGCTCCAGACAACTTTGTAGCTGTAAAACAGCGTCGTCAGACCATGTCTGGATGAACTGTACTTCGGGTTTTGTTGTTTTTAAAACCGGTTTGTACATGGGTGTAAGGTACATTGTGTGGTCCGACTCTCCGAGGAAAAAAAACGATAGAGGTGTGTAGGCCATTTTTAAAATGCTATAACACATGTCCAATGTCCAATGTTTTGTCGTGGGACAATTAACATATTGAGTATATGTTGGCAAGTGTTGAGCTAACGAAAATGATTGAAATCTCTCATAACTAGTCAGACAGCATCAGAACTCCACATCCTAAACATATATACAATGTCTGGTATATGTTTTGTTGCTTTCTCTATGTTGGCTGTGGGTGGTGTATACACCAGTATGACGTAAAGTTGTGTAAACTTTCTCGGCAGGTAGTATAGCCTGAGTTTGCTACATAATATTTCAATGTCGGTCGTACACACTTTAGTTTTTATTGAAATATTGTTGACACAGCAGTAGTGTTTTTTGACATAAATGGCCAGTTCTTCTCCTTTTGTTTTGCCACTATCTGTTGTTCTGTCTGATCTGTACAAAAGAAACGCATCAAAGTCTACTGATGCTTCTGGAATAATTTCATTTAGTCATGTTTCAGTGAGACAGATTAGCGAACTTTCACAGAATTGGTAGAAAAGTCTGCAGCAACAATCAAGTTCGTCCATTTTGTTATTTAGTGATCTAACATTGCCCAAGACAATTTGAGGCAGATAGCCCCTTTGTCCTATTTTCCTGCTTTTGACTCGAAATCCTCCTCTACGGCCTCGTTTGTTTCGCTTTGTCTGTGTGTTGATAGGCTCATGGCAGTTTGTTATGTATCGGCCATTTGTTTCCAAGATGGCGGGTGTGTACATAGAATCATTGATGATCATATTATTCATGCTATCCACTGAAACACTGGTTTTTAACATGCACACTAATAAATTAGTCCACAAAACTAGAAACACTTTCATTCCCTAAAACACAATAACACAATAGGAAAAGAATAATAGAAAACAAATGCTGATTATGTGACAATGTAATTAGTTCGCCTGCCGAGCGGCGTCCCGGAAGTACAAGTGATAGACAGCTTGGGTAAAGTTAGAGTAGACCTAAATACCACAAATTCATAATTATTGTCTTAACCAAGAGTTGTCTCCACCATAAACAAAAATATCAGGTATTCATCAATACCTACCTAACAAAAATTATTGTAATCCACTCAGTGGCGTAGCTAGGTTATTTGATGCTAGATGCGGCAACTCCTCATTATGCCCTTCATGTGTATACATGATATAATTATTACTATTTTTTTAAAATTCAATTTTACACAAAGTTAATTGTGTCGTACAAGCTTTCTTGCTTGCTAAATATAAATAATTTTCTAATTTTTTATAACTAATTTTTATCGAAATCAGTTTTTAGGGGAAACGGGCAAAGATGCTATTAGTTTAGTATGAAATGTATGTCCGTCCCGTTTAGATCTCGTAAATTAGAGAAGATAGTGAACATCTTAATAATTTAGTCCATTCAAAGTTCTGACGGTATGTAAGTTCTGTCCTACTAACTACTACATTTACCCAAAAATAAATGTTTACTTTTTTAAGAGAAAAAAAAACAATTTAGCATGCATATAAGCTGGACATAACTTTTAAAACAACAATTAATAAGTAGTTTTTCATATTATCCCGTAAACGACGTCGTTGTAACATGGCCATAGAACACTTAACTAAAGGATTTTTTTTTACGGAAATGCTATTTTGTTTCTTTTTTTTTTTTTATTTTGAGTATTTGAATAAGAGATTGACCCTTTACAAAACAATTAGATCAATTGTATATTCATTATAAGAAATCAGTTAGGCGACTTTCACATCTAACTTCACATTCACTTTCACCTATCTTAACAGCTTAACAGATTCTTGTTTTTGACGTTTGGAGGCTTCTGAAGAAATCGCTACAATATTTTAAAGCGTCCAGACAAAACTCGTTATTGTCGTCCGAGGACGGGTTCTAAAACTCTTAAACAGGAAGGACTAAAGGTGGCAGCTAGACAGAAAGGATTTTTAAAACGATTTCGAAAGGGACACTGTCCGATAAAAGCCAAAGTCGCTAGGATCTGGAGAATGACAATCCCAGATGTCGACACTGTCACACGAAAGAAGAAAAAGGAAACAACATTTTCTCTACGAATGAAGAGTGCTCGGAAAACAATTAAAGATACGTATAGTCTTGAAACAGAATTGGTGCATGTGGGCTTGTTCCCTGTAGGAAGACAGGCAAACCTTGCAGAACTATGCCAGATACCTGAACCGTGCTTTAAGGGATTAATCTCTGCACGCAGCCTTAGTGCATGTAGACTTACACATGAAAATGTGTTTTATAGTTATTTAGCAATTGTACAAACACTAAAGAAAATTATTCACTTTATACCACCTTATCAGTCAAGAACATTTTCATTTTGTTGTGTTCGAGATACCGAGATACCGAACAAAATATTTTATTGTCACTGGTTAATTAACTAATGTGTTAATTTTTATTGATTCTTGTGTTGTCAGCTAAAAGAAATGATCGTGCAAAGTTTCAGTTTGATCCTAGTTTGGGTTTAGGAGAAATAACATGTACAAACTTTTTACCAGATATTGAGTTGATAGAAGCTATGTAAATGTTTAGCACATGCAGCACGTACACGCGACTACTTTTTGTTCAAACTACTTTGTAAGTCTCTATTTTACAGATACACGTGAATTACGTCATATTCTCTCGGACATTGGTCGTCAGGAGGAGAGGTTCATGAAAGGTCATTGACCAGTTCTGTTACAATGAAACACTGTGAATGTGTTTTACCCTTGAGGAATTTCCAATCACTTTGCTTAACATAAGCTTTCTTTCAATATGATAATTCTGTTAATATTTTTAATTAAGGAATTCAATTATATATGAAGTTCAGTAGTTCGGCTCTATGGTCAATGGATATCTACCTTTAATAAAATATCTGCATTACAAATATCTTATCTTATCTTATATAATACAGACGTTACTTCAAAAAAGAATATGATTACGTCCTACGCGTCATGCATTTAGTCATGCATATTAACCAATGACTTAAATTCTGCCAAGTCACTGGTTTTTCTGGCTAGCTGAGGCAACCCATTCCATGCTCTAATAGCACTAGGGAAGAAGGAGTATTTGTACAAATTTGTCCTAGCATATGGGACGAGGAATGTGATTAGGTAGCCTGTCGCCTAGAGATGTATTTGTTTTGTTTTTTTAGATTTACAAAATATGAATATTTTATTTGACATTCAATACACAGCAGCGAAATCCATAAATAGAAATATTTTTGTCGTATCTCGAATTTTACAAAATTTTACAAAATATATGAGCAGTATTACGAAAAGTGTTTTAATAAGCCATAGTAGCTCCGGCACCGGCTCCGGCCGATTATCTGCCAGATATCAAAACGTGCTATCCGGTGCAGCCATAGTATATACATTTAGTATGCAAAATTTTTTTAAAAGTTTTTACATCTTTTACTGTGTAGAGGCCCCACACTGAGAGTAACCTACATTGCTTTTACTGCCGTAACGCTATCCCTCATGAAAACTCTTATTGCATAACACTTTTAAAAAAGGCAACATTTTTGTGAGGAAATCAAAACACTTAGCAAGAGCCAATATAAACCAGTTGATTCACTTCTGTAAGCCTCCCTTTTGTTTATATACTTACTAATATTAAAATTATATCTGTTTTTTTTTTCAAACTCTTAAAGAGTGAAGATAAGTACGTCCTATCTGTATCTATGTGTTCATCTAGTCGTTCAGTTTAAGTAGAGACTTCAACTCTGTTAAGTCATTTGTTTCCCTATTTAATTCTAACAAACAATGCTAAGCTCTATTGGCAGTATGGAAGAAGGAGCACTTCTACATGCGGTACTAGTACAAGAAATAAGAAATGCGCCTTTATCTTTGTGTCCTTCTGAGTATTTGATTAGGTCGTGTGTTGATGTTTGTGAGTTATGCCTCAGTTCTTTATGTATTATTACTTTTCCGTGTTGTGTCCTGAAGTGTCTCTAAATCAAATGACAATGTTTTTGATCTTAAAGAATGAGTGCAGTGTTTTACATGGCTACGCAGACCCAATTGCGACTTGCATAGTTTTTTTCGCATCATATACAGACAAAGCCGTTGTCCACCGGTTGTCTATTTAAGTTTGTATTACGTCTTCTGCGACTGTCGTCTGCAAGGGTTTTCTCTGGGCCTTAGATGCGTATCCCGCAGACTTCGTGAGAGCTCTCCGTCTCTTTCTGAGTTCATCTTCTGCCAGGGCAAAATGGCGCGGGGGTAGAGAGGTGGCAGTTCTGTTAAGCCTTCCCTTTTAAGCTCGTCAAATCTAGTAATTAAGTTGGGCACTTATTAACAAATACTTTTAAATATCTGTTTAGTAATGTAATTGTTTTTAAACATGTTAAAAACACAACAACAAATTATTGAACTATCAAAATTTTATTCCTTGATTAAAATAAATAAAAAGATTATTTTTAAAATATACTGGACACAGTTAAAAAGGAATATTTTCACAAAGTCATCATTTTTTGTTAAAATCTTGGACATCATGAGATTTGTTTGATTCGTGAAGCTGGTCGACATTTAACGTCTTCTTCTGACACCAGAGAGGATCAAGGGAACGAGTCTCGAGTTCAGTGTACCTGAAGAGGTTTTAAAAAAAACAACTTATTTTTACAAATCAAGAACTGAAAATTGTCTTACTTAATAAAACCTAATTATATATATATATTGTAAACTTTATCCACGAGCTAAATTATATTTGTTGCCAGAAATGTATAATGTAAAGCCTCTCCTGTATGTGTGGATATTGAAAAGTCTCAGGTGTATTTACATAATGATTATAGCGTTTAAAAAAAAATTGTATTTATTTAAAGTTATCTCAGTGCCTAATATAGTTTCTCATTATACATGCAAGTCTGTCATTGAGAGATAATGGCGTCTGCATACCAGTGACCTTTTTCTTAATACTGAATACGCTATAAACCGTTGGCTACTTATCTAAGGAGCTCCAGTTTAAATCCCAAACTTTATCTGAGTTATGTTTGTTGAGCGCCAAAATACTGCACAGAAACCTTCTTCCACCCACCCCTTACCTCACAAAAGAGATTTTAAACAAAATGATAAACGGTATTAAATCAAAAATCACGCTCTTCATAAAGAAATATACCATAGTGACTTTACAGTAAAATAAGACTTTATCGTTTGAATGTAACTCAATAAGCGCTTTCATTCCTCTTTAAGAATATTTTGTATGAGACTTCCTTTCATATGCGTTGTATTTTTTTTTTTTTTTTGTTATTGCGGATAGAAAATGTCTGAACATATTTAATTGTCTACATTTAATGAATCATCTTAGTATTTAAAATCAACTTACGTATCTGACGAGCTTGTTGACCACAGCCTATCTGATCAGCAAGCGGCTCGTAGTAAATGTCGACAAGTTTTTTAGCAAAGTTGCCAAAGTTTTGGACGCAATGATTTAACAGTGTTACTAGAATGCAAATTCTCAGTTGATCTAAGTAGCTGTGAGTAAACGAACAAAATATAACAATATTAAAAAACGGTTTATGTTTTTACACAAACTCATTAGCGGCCTGACAAGTCCATTCCTGGGTCCCGCATTTCGTTAAAGGAATACAGTTTAAAAAAAAGAATGCTTATATTTTAAGAACAAATATTAGAAGCTATTAGTTATGAACTATCAATAAATTCTATCTATTCCCCTACATTTCAAAAATTGAAGTTTGCCTGATCTAATTTCGCTTTCTTTACATAAATGGTGGTTTACTTCTGTATACACTAAAGGTATGTTGGCATCACTTTTTTTTAATGTTCAACTTAAACTAAAGTTCACTTACGAACAGACATTGACTGACTCCATCTCTTCGTCATTAGCCATGGCGGTAAAAGGGGCCAACTGCAACGCAAGCTGGAAATTGTTCACGCACTTGCTCATTCCTTCTTGGGCTGACAAGAGAGCGGTATGATCGTTGACACATGGAGAGTCTGAGATGGAATCTAGCCCTTGTAAAGAAAATATTAACTGCCTCAGACTTGACGTCAAGATATGAGGACATTATGTTTTACTCTACCACACGTATATTTAGGGATTTTTTAAGGGGGGGGGGGTATAAAACCCTTACTCAAAGTACAAGAAAGTACCCTCGTAGCACAAATACGTTTAAATGTAAAATTACTTTTCTAGTTAGGGAGTTTTACAAGCTGGCAAACATCAAGTTTCAAATGTTGTAGTTCTTTCTTTACAAAGCTTAAACCGTCTCAATCTGTCTGTATGTTATCCTATTTCCCATAACGGATCAAGTTAAAACATTGCACAGTTATTAATTGAACCTGACAAGACTTGAATCAATAAATAATTTTAGCAAACTAGTCAATTAACTATTGGAGATTATTTATTTTGTTTCATATCAAAATGTGGGCAATAAAGGCTACTCAATGAGAGATTTTGTTAAATGTATGGATTTACTCCCTTTATAAAGTTTTTGTCTTTTTTTTCTCCCACTTTCCATTCTCGAATCCATTGAAGATTTGCATATAATTTCTATGAGGACAATACACAAATCAATCCAAAAATACTAACCAGATTGTTAATCATTTAGTAATTAAATAGCTTTGCTTTATATAGCAGATAGGGAGCTAAACCCAGTAAATTGTCAGATTTTCATTAACAAGAGGTTCTTTCCCTTAGATGGGCTTTCTTTTTTAAAGTATTCTTTTTCAAAAAAGCGTTTGATCGATGTGCTGGCCATACGGCCTTCTTGTTTACCACCCTAAATACTGCAAGTTGGAACAGTGTGTGGGGAAATTTGACAAGATGTATTATAGAGTTAAACATATTGGACAGCATCAGCTGGAGACAACGCGCAAGTTGGAACAGTGTGTGGGGAAATTTGACAAGATGTATTATAGAGTTAAACATATTGGACAGCATCAGCTGGAGACAACGCGCAAGTTGGAACAGTGTGTGGGGAAATTTGACAAGATGTATTATAGAGTTAAACATATTGGACAGCATCAGCTGGAGACAACGCGCAAGCAAAATGTGTTCTGAGTTCAAGTTTGACATCGTTGTGGAAATGTCTCGTTTGAAGAACACATTTTTCCCCATTAACTAGTGTAGTAAGAGGCAGTTCAATGTATAGGAAAGCGAGTTCGATACATACAACTAGAAAAAGATTGGTAAATGACTTTCTGCATAGATATGATCAATTATTTTTTTTTAGCTTTCAAAAACTTTGTTAAGAAGTGTAATGGATATTGCATAAAGCTGTAATAAAGTTGGCTGTATTGTCACAAGAAACTAAATTTTTATGAGTTCTCTCTTAGGACTTCCAGTCTTATCGTTCCCCCCAAAAAAATTATTTTATTTTGTTTAATATGCCCCAATTAGTTTTAGACGGTCATATTATTGCCTGAAATCGACAAATCAACAAACTTAATAAGGCTAGTCTTTGAGTCCAAAGATTTGTGAGGAATGCAGTATTTCTCGTGGCTGCGCAGCCCCAGATGTGACCTACATATTTTGCCACATCCAGGGCAAGCATAACCATTGTCCGCAGGTGGTCGATTTAGATTTTCTTTCGCCGTCTACGTTTGTCCTTGGCAGCAGATTTTCTTTTGGTCTTAAATGGGTATCCCGCGGCCTTCGTGAGTGACCTCCAGCTGTCTCGTTCTGAGGCTGCATGCAGCCAGGTGCTCTTTTCTATGTCAGCCTAGGAAAGTTGACGCCTAAGCTGGTCTTTGAGCGTTTCCGTGGGGCGCCTCTGTTACGTCGACCACCTTTTAGCTCATAAAAAAACGCCTTTGGCATACGTTCGTCTCCCATACGGGATATGTGCCCTGCCCAGCGCAACTGAAAGTGTGTACGTATATATATATATGCAAGCTAGAATTGTTCACAAACCTTCTTTGCCCTCTGCCGAACAAATGAAATTTAACGCCTCAGCTCCTCTCATGATCATGTTTAAGAAAGTCTTATCTTCGCAGTCATCTTTGTTGTCGTCAAAACACTTTTGAAAGTAATTGGTCTTCCTGGAGAAAGAAATGTTTGTAAACAGGTTTGTAAATTGTTTGTTTAGAATCTATCTATATATCTGACATATTATTATTTTTTTCTTGCACAACTCATTACTGTGCCTGTGTGTCTATGTGCGGGCTTAGTAAAAGGCTAACTAGGCAGCTGCCTGGGGTCTCTGGTTAGGTGGAGATTTCAAAAAGGACTGGAAAACAATATTGTTTCCAGATGAAATGGTGAAACTTAGCCCTTGTGTTGGAGTACACTAGCCTGACTAGGTTTTATTTAAACCGCGTACTTTTATATTTTCGCTGTTATTTTTTTTTATTTTTCTATTTGGTTTGTGGCCACCAAATTCAGTTCACTTAGGGCATTCAATTATTTTAGGCCGGCCCTGTCGGAGGATAGATTCATATTATTTAATCACGTCATTATTTGGCAGGCAAAACGTTTAATTATACATGACCCACAATAGTCTTATCTTATATTATATAGACGTTATTTGAAAAAAGAAGACGCGTCATGCATTTAGTCTTCTAAGTCAATGGTTTTCCTGGCTGGCTCAGGCAACCCATTCCATGCTCTAATAACACTAGAGGAGAAAGAGCTTTTGTACACATCTTTTCTAGTATATGAGACGAGGAATTTGCTTTTATCTTTGTGTCTTTCAGAGTATTTTATTAGATTTTTTTGTATTTGAACATTATGGTTGAGTGTTTTTTTTATAATTGCTACTTTACTTGTGAGTCTTCTCTGCTGAAGACTTTCTAAATTTAGTGATCTAGGCCGATTAAGGATTTGCATTAGTGCTTCTTTTTTCCCTCGTGCTATTACAGCATAGGATTTGTTGCCTGAATCAGCCAGGAAAACCAACGACTTGGTAGATTTTAATCACTGATTAACAAGAACAGCGCTTCTCAAACATTTTAGCTCGGCGACCCCCTATTACGATTCACCAGTAGGCATTGACCCTCTAACGTACATAGTGCTAGTTAGGTGTAGACCTTAAATGTGATTTTGCTAATGTAGTCAAATGATACATTTTAAAAGGTATAATGTATTTACATAGCAAAAGGTTTATAGAATAGTCTGCAACATTTATTTTTGAATGACAATAATATTAAAAAAAAAAAAAAAGAAGTAACTATCAATATAAAAACGTTTCTTCAATACAAGCAATGATGTTACACTCACTAACAGATCCTTCTGTTTCTTCAATTCAAGCAATGATGTTACACTCACTAACAGATCCTTCTGTTTCTTCTGTTACTATGTTGTTATTGAATATTTTTTTCAACCGCCCCCCTCCCCCACTATTTTATATTTCATTTTATTGACGACACACGATCATTGTATGAGTTATTTTGTAGCGTTCTCATCTGAGTACTATTCCTTGACTTCGTACATTAGAGTGTCCGTGTACCAGGTTATGGTAAAAGTGTGCTTGTTACAACACGTAAGAACGGAACAAAAATAAAATTGACAATGAAAAATAGACGAGAATCTTAAGTCATTAGGTGTCCGTTTGGCATAATATTTCTATGTGATCTAACCGCTGTGTCTTCTGAAATCCGTATAGCAAAGTCTGCTGAGCCACATTTACGATGGCGTAGCTTTTATTACAATTTGCTCTGTTTTCTTTCATAGAGATTTTGTATCGTAAAGTTAAACTTTTTAAATTTGTACAGAAAAAGAAAGATAAAGTAATATAGAGCAATACATTGTGATAGTATGTAGTAAGTTTTGGAGCTAGTATAGAACGTAAAAAAAAAGGTTAACTCTTTCTCTCCGTAATTTTTTTTCCACGCGTAGAGTGAATTTTCAATCTTGCTCATTACTTTTTCACTACCTTGTTATGATTGGGCTTTAATAGCTTTGTTGTCTGTTATCAGAAAATGCTGTATTTGGTATAGAATTAAAGGAAATTGCATGTTCTTTTTATATAGTTCAAAGTCAAGTTTAAAAAAGTAAACAATATTTTAATGTATCGAGATCAAATCAACGATGGTATCGTCAATTAGGAGAGAAAGAGTTAAGAAAGATTTAGAAAGAAATGGACATAAAAAGACAATGTCTAGGATGCTATATTAGACATATTAAGCATACTGATTGCCAACTAAATGAAATGTAAGTGTCATAGTGCTTCAGTGCTTAGTGATATGATTCTGCATAGCTAAAAAGTTGAAAAAAATGTAATGCCTAGCTGTGAAATGTCAATATTTGTATAGCCGGATGCGTCGACAATGAAGCTACTTCTAGATCTCCTTAAGTCGTTGGCTAACATGCATGGCTAGATTGACTTGGAACACGCGTAGGACATAATCACCTTCTTCTTTGAAGTGACGTCTGTATTGAATAAGATAAGAGAATCTTCATACGAAAAAGAGTCACAATAAAAAGACCAATTTAAATACTAAAAAAACATATTTGAAATGTCTGTCTTACCGGCATAGCTCTTCGTATTGTTCTTCATCTGGTATTAAATCAAAGCTGGATGTTTCTACGTGCGACACGTAAGAAGCGCACTGTATCAACCCAGTGCAATGATCAAGTATCTTGGCTACATTTGCTGCGTCTGTATTTTTGTACAATATTAAAACACATATACTTCTGTAGGTATTGTCTTAAACTTGGTCACATTTGAAACATAATGGAACTTTAAAAAAATTAACAATCTTATGTAATGGGCTAGTTTCAACAATATTCTAGTTTGTACAAGTAAAGACAAATGAAATCATAGAACCAGTGTCGATAACACGAAATACAGTTAAAGTCCATACTTTTTGGCAGAATATTTGATATAATCTTCTTCTGTTGCATATTTATTAATATAATGCAGTGATGCATTCATTTTGCCACCAATTACTATCAAAGGGAGGCTACTGATAACACACATATTTAGGAAAAGCTGAATTTTTGAGGTGGATCTTTTTTTTCTTCCATGAAATAACATGTTGATGCAAAGAAGACATCTACTGCTAAAAAATTATTAGCGAATAGATTCCCTTAAACAACTAAATGTTTAGTTGGCCTATTGTGAGAAACACTTTGACATCGAACAAGAATGATTCCTATCGCAAACACTACCCATGTAGACTATATAACACATAAGCCTTAAATGTTTCAAATACTTCTTCAGATTTCAGGATTCTAGCACAAACCTACCGCAGAAAGGATGGGTAAGGCGGCGGGTTATAACCTGGAAACACTGAGACGACAGTTCGGAGAGCATATTTCACAACCAGGTAGCCATCATTCAAATTACAAAGATTCTCTCAGAAATAAAACTCTGTGGCTGTTTACACCTTCATACAAACTGAAGCTTATTTTTCCCTACCAAGAATTGTAAGTCAATGTTTCATTGTGACATAGAACTACAACACACGTGTACATCACTGACCCTGGGAAAAGTTGATCATTTTTGTGTTACCTTGGCTCTTTTATATTCAGTGATGTGAAGACATCAATTACACTTTCTTGTTTTATTACAGGATAGTAACTTGTTATAGCCGCTTCAATTAAAGAGTATGAGAATATCAGTACTAAAGCCCTAGTCTTTTTCCCCTGTGTGTTGGGCACTCTGGTAAAAAGTAACTACTTTTAGTTTTAAACAGCTAATTTATTAGCAACAAAAAAATATGAGAATTGTTAAAATACGACTATTTAGCCACTTTACTAGCAATAAACCATACGATGCATAATGATATATTAAATACTATTCAAGTCCATTTTAAGTCCTTTTCTATATAAAAAAAAATGTAATTTTAAATCTAATTAAAATATTTTTACAACTGTACCTTTATGCCTTTTTTTTTTTTTTTTACAATTCTAGTGTTTTGAGACTAAACCACCATACGCGTTTAAAGGGTTAATAACCTCAAGTAGACATTAGACATGAAATGACTTAGAAGAAAGCAATAAGAAAAAAAATAAGTATAAAACAAAATATTACTATATCAATTATACTATATTATAACATCTTACCACAAAAAGCAAAAGCTGCTACAACTAGAGTAACTAGCTTGTACATTTTATAGTACACAATTTTTTTTTCTCAACTAGAAGCTCCATAATTAATAATAATTATGCACTGGGAATTTAAAAAAAGCGGAACCTTTTTTTTACTGTGACTCTCGTGTACTAACACTAGAAATGAAAGCAAACAATTTCCATCTATTGAAACTCATACAATGTCAAATCTCTAAGCATGCTTTTAAAGTATTCAAGAATTATTGCAAATCCTCCTATTAGCTTGAAAACTATTAATAAATTTAGAAAGTACAATGGGTGGAAGCCGGATTCGTTTTTCGAATACGGCTCAATCTCTTTATCCTAGAAATCTGACAGTTTATGTATATCTTTAGGAAAAAAATACTATCTGGCCACATAGTGTAAACTCTGGTTTGACCGTTTTAATTTTTCAAAATATAATCATCTTAAAATTTAATTAGGCTTACTTCTTTTATTTCGAACAAGCTTCAGCGGAAAATGCCGCTCTTAAATGTTTCTTTGCAATCAGTAAGGAGCTCATTTTTAAAAGATAGCTATACAGGGAAATTTTGCGCATTGTCTTCTGTAGCAGTTCCAGTCCACATTTCCTTATGGAATCATGAGCTGAACTATTAATTGATAAACTTGATTGTGAAATTCTCACTAGTAAGATTTCTTCCAATATTGAAGCATTACAAAAAATAATTAGATATAGAAGTGATTAACTTTTATAAAGAAAGGAATCGATTTTCAATTTTTTAAAAACTATGCTACGTGTTTCTATCAGAATTAGGGTTCAATCCATTAAAAGCAGAGTTTTCTAAACTTTTGGGCTCTACAGTACAGTACCTTCACTAGTCAATGTCATTTGTTATAAATTCTTACAAACATGGTACTTTCTCATAGTAAGTTTTAGTCTTCTAGTTTGATTGCTTTTTTGCTTAGTTGATTTAAAAAAAAAAATTTCCCTTTCAGAAAAAAAAAGTAGCCTTTGCATCAGAACATTGAATGGTCTAAAATATCATGATGTAGGATTTTTAATATCTTTTCTAGTTTATGAGATATTTTACGAGATATAAACGGGACGGACGGACGGACAGACCACACAAAACTAAGAGCGTCTATTCCCCGTTCTAAAAATAAGCAGCAAAGTTAAAAACTGCCCGAAACTACTGAGAAGGGTTAATTGAAAAGTTCCAAGACAGTATATAAGGAAACTATAAAAAAAAAACTGTTGAATAAGAACAAATGTAAGGGCGTCAATTAGTATGGGCGTCCGTTAGACAAAAGATCACGCGAAATTAATAGATTGCAATAAGCATGTTCTTAAGTGGTTCTATGGATGTGACTAAATGAATGGGGAGACAAGACGAGGAAGTGCGATGATGGAGGTTGTTGATATCGGCCCTGCTTTGTTTATTTTAAATGTGTATTGTCATTGTTCCCTTGCTGTTGAGTTGCTTCCTATATACTGACAAAGACAGACAGACAGACAGATAGATAGATAGATAGATAGATAGATAGATAGACAGATAGATAGATAGATAGATAGATAGATCTCTACAGTACATACTTTTAATATTTCGCAATTTTTTACATTTTTTATTTACTACCACTAATAGCGGCCTTCATACACGCATTTACTAGGTTGAAATGTCACCCAGCTGTGAGCAGGTCAGGGTGTGGCGACTACTGAGTGAGGCCCTTAGCTGTTACGTGCTGCTCAACATTTGTTCATTTTTTTTTTTACAGTAGGCAGGTGGTAGCTCTACTGGGTGGGCCCAATCTTTGCACCTCGGTATGGTGACCAAGGGGCTAGAGTAGCCTAAGCAACCAGACAGCACAATTAAACTAAGCTAAACTAAACTAAACTAACTAAAGATAAAATAACCAACTAAAATTATAAAACAAACTTATATACACTTTATTTATACGAGAAAAAACAAATCAATAAAAATATGTGTGCAAACAAAAATATACGTAAACAGCTAGACAAAAACAAATAGATAAACAAAACCTAAACAACTAATCAACTCTACTTAATCTATACTATTACAACTACAATCACTATCCAACAAACCAAACCCAATTAAAACCACTAGTTACCCCGATTCACCATAATCCACCAAGATACCTTACAAGACAATAAACCACTAAAATAACCTACAAAACAATAACCGCTGTAACTGACATTTTCTAATCTAAATCTCACAACTACCAGATCAACAGGGCAGAACTATACAACAGCTCGATAGCTATTTGCAGCAGCAATAAAAGCAGCTAGACAGTAAGACAACTATACAGTAATAACTGCAGCAGACAGTTAGACAGCTAAACAACTAGACAACTAAACCGCTAATGCAGCAGCTATGCAGTTATGCAGCAGCTATGCAGTTATACAGTAGCAGCTATGCAGTAGCAATACAACAGCTATGCAGCAGCTATGCAGGAATTATAGCAGGCGGTCCCAGCCGAAATTGCACTACACAAAACTAACTCTACACAAACACCACTGTCCGCACTGACCACTGGTCAAGACAAAAAAGAGCTCAACGTGGTCCCGGAGCTAGCTATAACTGGTCAGCGCGAACGTATCGGAGAGCATGACGTCACACTAATTATTTAAAACTAAACTGGACTACCTATTTCCCTAATTTGTACCTAGCCGTACACAACAATAAAACCTAGCAAATTACTACAGACTACAACACATTATATACCAAATTAAACAGCATTAAAAAGAGAACCTCAAAATTTAAACCTATAAAAATAAAAAAGGAATATAAAAAGTTATTTCTATTCTAAACTCATATGGGGGCTCTATACCGTTTACAGACCTGCACATAAACTGATATAAAAAAATAACAACTAATCCAACACTAATGCCAAAGGCAAAAATAAGCAGAACTAACCTGGGACAAAAAATAGAAAATAACATCCACACCCCTAAGGCTAGTTAACTATTTTAAAAACTACTTTTCCTCCACGAGTAAAACACAAATAACAGAAAAAGACTAAAACTAGCAGAAAGTTATAAATAGCGGAAACTACAAAATAATCAGCACTGAACTATAAAAATTAAAAAAGGACACTAAATAACAAACATCATAGCCCTGGCCTATGTAAGTAATATAAATTAAATTAGATCTAGGAGCGCAAGCTCACACAGCCATTACTAACCAGGTCTAGAATACGTTAACATTTTGGTATAAAGTCGCTTCTCTTTACATTCGGTGATTTCATATTAGACCTTGTTCAATGCTATCTGTGACCTACACTTTTAAACACCAGGTAAATAGTCAGCTGCAACACTGTTATTATCCTTTAACATTTAAAAAAAAACCAGGTCGTAATTTGTGGATGCTTTGTCCTTAAGTTTTTTGTTGGGTTTTGTTTTTATAATGGTGGACTCCCAACGACGTTGGTATTTATACACAATATTTATTTTAAAATGTTAGACACAAATACAAAATTGACTACAGCGAGACTTCTGTATGATGTTACCGTGATAGCTTTTTAAATCCATTTTTTTTAATCGACTTGAATTTAAACTTTTGGCTTAAGCCCCTTCAAGGGCACTAATTCCCCTTATACACCACATCTGTCAAGTACGATTAGTTTTCCTTGTTTGATACCAAACCAAAAAAAAAAACAACAACAATTGTTATTTATCTAATAGTTGTTGTTGTTGTTTTTATTGATTCATATGTTGTCAGGTTCAAGAAATAATTGTGCACAATTTCTGCTTGATCCGAGATTGGGTGACGAATAACGTGTACAAACTTTTTATCAGACAGACAGAAAGATGATAAAATGTTTATAATGTGTTTTAAACTAGAGGCAAAGTAACCTGTACTCGGGGCATAGGGCGAGTGACACATGCAGTGCCTAACTCTAACCCGAAATATTTCAAGCGCTTGTATCTTAATTTGTATAGATCCGAGAAAGGCTTCCAAAAAAATTGAGTCAAAAGTTATCACAACAGTTAGGCAAGAAATGTGAAACATAGTCTTAAGTTATCACAATAGTTAGGCAAGAAATGTGAAACATAGTCTTAAGTTATCACAACAGTTAGGCAAGAAATGTGAAACATTGAGTCTTAAAATGTGTTTTCATTAAAAAAATGGTTATCCGATGTTATCTTCTGTAGGTTTTCTTCTTGTGTTTTTCTAGGAGATATGAACACTATAGCAGGGATATAAAAGTTATTTTTTTTTTTAAATCAATTCCTCGTGTATGAGGCTGATTTCTTTTTGTAAGATCGATTACCCTGAACTTTTGCCTCCTGTATATTTTAGCCGCTTTACAGCAACACCAGAATTTCCTATCCGGGCGCATTCCTGGCCCTTAGATAAAGAGATCATGGGTGACCTATGTGTTATGGTCCCTCTCAATGCTCAATAACTAATATGTAATTCATTTTTTAAAGACTTTTTTTACCCTGCTTCAACTTATCCCCACCCCCCACTCAAAATAAAACCCTGTTGTCGCTTAAGTAGAAATCTATTCTAGAAGATTCTTGTCCACGTGATACGTATATTTTTTTTTCCAAACAGCCATTGAGAGAGGTTTGCATATAACTATGGTATAATTATAGGAAATGAGCGGGGAACTAATTAACTCAAAACTCGCGTGTGAGAATATATTACGTTCCAAGCATGGGGCATTTAGTGAAACCAAGTTATAAAGCAGAGGCGTAGTCTTTTCGAATGTTCCTTGGAGTATCGACGATATTTTCTTATAAAATAGTTATGGAATGTGTGTGCGGGTTGCTATTAGATTCTCATGAAACCATCAGTAAAACTATAGCGGATAATTTGTTCCTATTGGCATACGGATATTCTCGTTTAAATCTTTTTCTCCTAATTGACGATACCATTGTTGATTAGACCTCATTAAATTAAATTAATGTTTCATTTTATAAACTTGACTTTGTGTTATATAATTGAAAGACACAAAAATAAAGGCACATTCCTCGTTCCATATGCTAGGACAAATTTATACAAATACTCCTTCTTCCCTAGTGCTATTAGAGCATGGAATGGGTTGCCTGAGCTAGCCAGACAAACCAGTGACTTGGCAGAATTTAAGTCATTGGTTAATATGCATGACTAAATGCATGACGCGTAGGACGTAATCATCTTCTTTTTTGAAGTAACGTCTGTATTATATAAGATAAGATAAGGACATGGATTTTCTTTTAACTCTATACCAAATACAACATTTTCTGATCACAAATGACAAAGCTGTTGGGGCTTAATCATTACAGGGGAGGGAAATAATAATAAGCAAAATAAAGAATGTATTTCAAACGTGGAAAAATCATTACGGAGAGAAAGAGTTAACTATATGTAAGTGCACATAGTTGGAGTTATAAATAAGGGGGGGATGGGAGTTGAAGAAGGTTGACAAGCTGGGGATTCGTGTTTGAGGTGATGTAGTGCCCCATGCGTGATATATTTATATACAATATATATTCAATATGCAAGATGTATATTAGGTTTAGATTGTTCCCCATATAAATAGTTCATTTGTGTATTCTACTTGCATATAAGTTGCAGATGAAAGCTGTGTATTAATAGTCAATAAAGATATGTTTCTATCTGTTTAAAAAGGAGTTTGTTTAACGTAGAATCAATTTGGAAAGTTTTTCCAGATCTTCAAGGAATTCAAGGGACTCGACGATTTCAAAACAATAACTCATGTTGAACTAGTCTTCCAGCAAGACCTCAACTATTGTATACAATTCTGGCGTGCGTTCTTAGAATCTGCTTTCATCTTTATAGACACTAAAGATTCTAATTTGATTTTTAATACTTTTATTTAAATCTATAAGCCTTAACATGTTTTTTTAGATCTAAGACTTTGTGGTTGAAACAGCTGTCAATGTTATCAGACAACATACTATAAGGTGTTTATGTTTTTAATACTATATAATTATTTAATTGGAGTGAAATTATGAATTATTACCTTAATATCGTGTCATATGTATTTATATGTATTTTAGATTCACATTAGTAATTTGTCATGTCATTGTATAAATATCATTGAATTAAATGTACAGTTTAATTGTAAATCATCATACACATCGTTGATTAATGTATGTACAACAGGTGTGTATGGTGTGTCTATTAGGCTCAACTTCGAGGACTGATATAATTATCAAGCAAAAAAAACATATAATTAAATTTAATACACGCACATATTGCATTTAAAGTGACTGTATTACCTAGACAATTTAATAGCTATTAAATTATCAAAGTCCTGACAACCTTATAGCACCACATATGGCTACATATTTTAAAAGTTTGTTCAGTGATTGGTTGTTTGTAGTTTGGTTTGTTAAATATCAAAAGCTTATTGTATTACTGTCAGTTTTGCCCAACATCGGAATAATTACAGTTTTATCGGAATAAATCAATATCTTTTTAAAGACAGAGTTCAGATCATGAAAAAAAGAATAAATGATATTAATCAGTTTTCATAACAAAGCATACCACGCAGGTTTAAGAGCCTTTTTCATAATTTTAAATAAAGCTTTGTTGTTTTTTTTCTTTTTTATTTTAATTAAGAAAAAAAACGTAAAATTTAGAGAAAATTGACTATTGCAGTTATAATCGAATAAATGAAAATCAACTTCTATGGACCCTGGAGGAACTCTCTGGGTATGTTAAGGAATGAAAATGTTCACCGTGGGGACGAGCGAAAGCTGCCCTTGTGGAGCATTATTAGAAAATGCTGAACATGTCCTCAAAGCTTCATACTATATCAAGAGGCCCGAAGAAGACATACGCCCCAAAACCCTCCTATATAAGAAAAACTATACGGAGAACTGCCTGATCTGGAAACCAATAAGTAGTTAATCTAAGATAGAGGATAACTGATCTGAGCCCTCTGACATGTAAAATGAGAACAAAGAAGAAGTTCACTGTAAAGAATGATTGACAACAATGCTTACCAGAAATAATTTGTTCTGTAGATATACAACACAGCAGTAGAAGGCGAAACATAATGTTTTTCAAGCAACACAACCAAAAATACACAGCTACAACTTGAAGGTGAAGCCAACGTTTGCCTCCCGTGTTAGTTTGACTACATTATATATAGAGTTTCAATTGTGTAATTAATTGAAAAATAGGATTAAAAGATTTGTTCATACAGAAACAAAAGAAAGGGGGAAAAACAACAAAAGAATGACAGAAAAGAGGACACAGTCTAACACAAGAGGAGAGAAAATTAGATAAAGTCTAACACAAGAGAACAGAAAGCAGGACAAAGTCTATCACAAGGCAACAGAAAGGAGGACAAAGTCTAACACAAGAGGACATAAATGAGGTACATTCTAATACAACATGTCAGAATAAAGGACAAAGTCTATCACAAGGCAACAGAAAGCAGGACAAAGTCTAACAAGAGCACTGAAAGAAATACAAAGCCTAACACAAGAGGAGGGAAAACAGGACAAAGTGTAAGCAATAGGAGAAGAAAGGAGGACACAGAATCTAACACAAGAGGACATAAATGAGGATAAATTCTAATACAAGAGGACAGAAAGGAGGACAAAATCTAACACAAGAGGACAGAAAGGAGGACAAAGTCTAACACAATAGGACATTAAGGAGGACAAAGTCTAACACAAGAGGACAGTAAGGAGGACAAAGTCTAACACAACAGGACAGTAAGGAGGACAAAATATAACACAAGAGGACAGAAAGGAGGACAAAGTCTAATACAATAGGACAGAAAGGAGGACAAAATCTAACACAAGAGGACAGAAAGGAGGACACAGTCTAACCCAAGAGGACAGTAAGGAGGACAAAGTCTAACACAACAGGACAGTAAGGAGGACAAAGTCTAACACAACAGGACAGTAAGGAGGACAAAGTCTAACACAAGAGGACAGTAAGGAGGAGTGTGACAGACGGGCAAAAAAGACTGATAGGTGGATATTTTGCACAAACCTAAAAGCGGCTTTTGCCCATTACGGCGGCCGCTAAAAAAAGACAATATATCATTTTTACAACTAATAGAGTGATTGGTTTTCTGTTAATACGTAATGAATGCTAGATTAAGAATAATGAAACATTTTTTTACTAGAAAAATCGTAGGCGTCCAGGTTCCTCCGCAAATTTGCAGTTTCCAGGTTCCATGATGTTATGACTTGAATAGAGATATTGTAAAAAGAAAATTTATAGTCCTTTAGGAGTTTGAAGTAATAGGTTTGACTTAAACATTTTTAATACCACTAATTACATCACTTTATTGAAAATGGTTTTAAGTTACACAAACTAATCAAAGAAATGAACAAAATTCATTTCAATAACATATTCACACAAGTTCTTTATGCATGACACTGTTTTATTTATAAATGATTGCGTGTTAATGCCAGAATGTATTAAGCTGTGCTTTTAAAAAAAAAAATAGGTTCCAGTACTCAGTAGTTGATTGCCTAAATTTTAACTATTTAAAAGTAATAATATACGTTAAAATACAAGAAAAGTATTTTTTTGTTCAAAAAGGTGCCAGTACGCCGTACAAGTTGGGTACCGTCACAAAAAGCCCTGGTATTAAGAATTGAATTTTATTGATTAATAATATGCCATTTCATCAAACAACGCTGTAGATGCAATTGGTAATTTGATACTATGCATCTTAAAATTGAATACTGTAAAATAAAGAAAAATCTTTGATTTTATTTTTTTTAATTATTATTCTAATATTTATTCTTACAGAAGCGGCTATACAATATCTCGATGACAAACTAGCAAACTGTAATATGAGCTCTGAGGTGTAACACGTTGAACCTGCTGCTTTAAGGATTAACAAACAAAAGAACGATATTTTTTTAAAACAAAGAAATGGTAAATAGCCTCATCTCTTTATCTCATCCAAACAAAAACCAAATTTAAACGTTGTGCCTAAAGCAGTGGTCGGTTGAAAGCATAGCAGCAGTAAACATAGGCCAACGTATCCTCTCTTTCTATAAACTTAATAAGCTTCGCAGCATTTAAAAGCGCAGCAACTCCTATTTATCCCTTAACACCCCCTCCCGCCCTGCGTATTATATGCTTAAACATCCATCCATCCAAATTCATTCAAAAAACTAGCAAGAGACCGTGGAGAGTGGCGTGTGTTTACTTAGGCCTTATGTTCCATGAGAAGCTAACAAGAAAGATGAAGAAAGATGATGATGATGAAGAAAGATGATGATGATGATCCAACTTCATTCGTCTATCCTCCATCCATCAAACCTTCAGTCATTCCATTACTCTACTCATCTCTTTATTTACCCTTTCATCCATCCATTCACCTTTCTTTCGTTTATCCATCTTTTTTTTTTGTCATTAATCCATCCGTCCATAAATCTATTCATTCCTCAATCCTTCCATTTATCCATCCATCTATTCTTTCATCCATCCATTCATTCATAAATTATTCCGTCAATCCATGGTTCCATCTTTTTATAAATAAATCTTTCTTTTCCTTGCATCAATACATCCATCCATCCATTCATTGCAGCTCTGCATGTAAATCTCATTCAAAATGTTAAGTTTCATTATTATTATTTATATTAACACGACTTATCTTTATAAAAAAAGATGTTTTGTGCATATTCATACAGGCCCTACTTTTTAGCACATTATTATGTTTTTGATATAAACGTCAATATATTCTTTAATACACATTAATGGAACGAGTTCCTCTTAAAGTAGGTACAAATTGTACTATTTATAGTAAAAAATGACCGAGTATTTGGCACGTCGACATTTTAGACTAACACTAAAACGTACTGTGAAATGAGATATATATGTTATATATGAGCCGCCGTCATTCCTAGTAGACCTTCAACTAGGGCGTAATTATCTTCTTTTCTGAAGTAACGTCTGTACTATATGATAAGAAGATAACTATTGTTCTCCCCTTAGAAGCTGGATTTAAAAAAAAATTAATGGGCATTAATATTCTTTTTTTAACATTGCTAGGGTTGGTCCAAAAAGATAAAGTTTAAGATTAAACAGTGTCGCAGAATCTACCACCTGTTATCACTGTATGGTCCAGACTGCCACTGGATCACAAGATGATGATATTACCTTAGTTGTACACTCCAAAAGTTGTTGGTGTTTATCCGCAAGGAAGCTGAAGAGTATATTTGGAGTTATCTTTCTCCAAAGTGCAAACTGACCAAGGAACTCATGCTTAAACCCAAAAGCTTTGGATAGGAGTAGCTCATGGGTTTTACGTTATTTGATAGATTTGGCGCAACAGGAATATATATATATAGTCAGGTAGGCCATAATGGTACAGGACAACAAGGAAGGGCGGGTCAAAATTAAAAACATAGAAAATTAATGACACACTTTAAAGACCTTGTGATATAAAGAGGGAAGATAATGTAAGGCTCTTATGTTTCTATGACTCAGTTAACCAGGGTTTCATGTGGCCTGCACAACAACTAGGCACTTTCACTCCCATGAGGTATTTCAGGTACCCTATTAGAGTTAGGTGGTCTCAGGAGAGTCCAAATTGTTAAAAATTCCGATGGCGTGGTCTTCATCTGGATTTGAACCCCAGATCCTCGATTTAGTAAATATGTGTTTTATCACACGCCTCGTATAGAGAATTAAAACCCAGGAGTATTTAAAAAGTAATATTGTTTTTGGAGAAACAAAATATGATTTTAAACCATACAGGCGATGACACACCTATCAAACATTTGGTTGGTCAAGGTCTAACGTTATTGCGCTTGCGGGACATTTTGATGTGAAAAACTAAACAAAAATATGTTAAAATTGCTTGTTTGTAATCTTAACAGCTAATTACAACATTAGCTTTTTAACAATATCTCAGTTTAGTTATCTCTATTCCAAAATGCTGTGTTAGCTACAAAACGCCCTCGTATTACTTGGCGACACACCTTAATGGAGGACCTCAGACAGTGGACAACAGGTGGGAGGAGGCTTCAGACATTGCCATTGACAGATCTTTATGAAGTCAGCTTGCTGCCCAATGCGCCGAACGGCGCGGGAGGACCTAAGTCTAAGTCTAAGTAAGTCACCAGGATTCGAATCCGAGACCTCTTAGCTCTGAAAACCAAGCACTTTACAATTCAGATTGCGCAAAATCTATACCCTCAGTACATTTTTTAAAAATTAAAATAAATATTTGTCAAATAAAGTAAACATAAAATGGAGATCTTGTATTATGTTAGCTCTCATCAGTCGTTAAACGACTCAAGGTTTTTCTAATAGTACCAATAAGATGAAAGGCTCGATAGCAGTTATGGTCGGACGATCTCACTAACATAGACCAATCAGTTAAATCATCTCCATGCAACTGATGTCTTCATAAGAAAGACACATGTCCGATAGGCTTCATTTTTTTATTAGCGGCGTCAAAAGTTCTGCCAGTGTGTAGCACTGTATGTGGCAAACTGCGCAAAGGTTATTTTCCTCATTTTTACCCACGAAGTTTTTCTTATGATTGGTAATTCACAAGGCGAACATAGTTTTGCATTCAGAATCGTCATAGTCCTAGGTTGATTGACATCTATTGTTTGAATTCTCGTAGATTTACATAAGAACTAGAGCCCAGCAATTGTTAAGAAAACATGTCATTGTTTACAATATTTTGATTGGGAGGGAATTTCATTTCAAGGTGGGGATTTTTTTAACCCCAAACTCCTTTTTCGCTACGTCCGTGTCTTAAGTTTATATTAAATAAGTCTGCTGATCTTTGTCAGAAACTAAAACTGAAAAACAAATATGTCCATATCACAAGGTGTTCAGGGCTCGTAAAGAGAACAGTACCAAGAAAAAGAAGAAGTGGCAGACAGAGAAAGTGATGGGAAGACAATGGACGGGCTTGTCATTGAAAGGCATTTTATTCCAGGCGAAAGACAAAAGTAATGGAGAAAGACAGCAGAGAGATCATGTGTAGTGCCCCGACGCTGCAAAAGACAAAGGGGTAGGTGAAGTTGAAAACTAAAACACACAAACACCTCGCATTTTTTTAACCGTCTGTGCAGGGCCGGATTTATCTAGACAAACTACAGCTTAGGGCCAGCAAGAATTAATTAATCAATACTGCGCTGCATTTGTATTGTTCGTAGATTTAGACTGTAATTAAAGTAAATTTTTAATTAAAACGCTGTTCGTCCAGCATAGGTGCTGGGCAGAAAACACACAATCATTTTTTAACTATATCAAGTATATCTATCTATCTATTCATGTATCTATCTATTTAATCATTTCTTTTTTTTTTTCTTTCTCTCCAAACTTTCTATATTTTTTTTTTCCTATTTCTCTATATCTTTCCTCTCTTTTGGGTTTCTGCCATGGGAAACCTATCTCGAGTAATGGTGAGTGAATTGTGACAATGCTGTGTGGGTAATATTTCAATCTTTTCTCCAGTACAATAAGTTAACACATCTGTAAACACAACAGAGGCTCTGTTTGGCTTCTTTATGTTACTACTAGTTTCCTCTACCAAACGTTTCCCTTTGAGAACCACTTGGAGGCCGAGAAGCCTCTCTAGGCTGGTAGTAAAAAAACGTTATGCACGGAGAGAAGATTCTACTTGCATTTTTTTTTTGGTCGAATCTTTACAGCAGAGACTACAGGTGATTGTCAAACATTCTTTAGCTGTTTGATTGGAATAAAATATTTCCATATTAACATCGTCTATCTTTTAGGCGCAAAATTATTTCATCACGGCAATTTAGAAAAAGCTAGTAGAGATAGCTGCCAGGTCGCGTGATATGCACCTTGTCACGATGGTCCGAAGTTCAAACCCTGCCAGCTACTCTACCCCCCCCCCCCACACACACAACAACCGTCATGTGGGATAATCTTCAATTTTGAAGGAACATACAAACATGCACAACAAACCAATATTTTTTCTCCCCACAAAAGTTATTCAAGAACAAATACGTGCCCAACCCTCAGAAATCTTTAATCATATTTGAGACAAAAATCATGTAAAACAAGTTCTAAAGATATTTGTAAAAAATGAAGTCATACTTATCACAGTGCTTAACAAAATAAAATAAAAAAAAAAATATGCAGGTGCAGTGAATAGGAGTGCTTTATATTGAATGCAGTACAATGGAAGGAACAAAGGAGAAAACAACACATCATCACAACCAAATTAAATACCATTGTAAAAAAAAAAACAAAGCTTCTAAGCTTAATACAAAGAACACAACTAGTCTGTAGGATGGAGAGCGTAAAGAGTAATCAACAATATGATAGTCAATATATTTGTTTTGTCGGGCTAGTTACCTTATTGCAATGTACAGATAGACAATCAGTGATCTATGTTGTACACATGTGACATGAGTAAGCTAATGAAAGGTGTAATGGTTAGTTAATTTTCAGAAGAAAAGGAGGAAAGGGGGGGGGGGTTTGAAAGCCTTGTTGGAAAATTAAAATTTAGAAATAGATATAAGTTTTACAAATGGAAACGACTTAGATAGGCAAGTGCTACAAAGCTTCAAAAGTCCCTAAATACATAAAAGTAGAGTAGTGTAGCATTAAAACAAAAATATATTTTTTGTTCTTGGAAACAATGAATGAAAAGCAGTCTAGATTTCAAGAAAAAAATCCTTTGTAAAGAAAAGCTTAACTTAGGGGAATGATTCTGCATATACAACTGTATCACTCAGGAATGTAGAAGTTATTTCCCTTTTTTAATATTACACAAAATAATTAATTACCAAAATTTAATTGACTAATCTGTTGATTTTTAAATTGTTTCATATTTTGTTAGGCACAATAAATAATTTAATTGTTTCAATTTTCAACTTTATCCCAGTATGGGTTTTGGAGAAAAAAAGTGTACAATTATTTAAGGGGGAAAAAACAAACATATATAACAATATCTGTAAATACTGAAGGATTACTTTCCCTTGTTTGTTTTTCACCATAGTTTAACTACAGCCAGCATTGAGTTGGAAGCATGATGACTGTGTGTTAAGCCACTAGGCTTACATAATGGGGTTCCAGAGTTCAAATCTTGGTGATGACTGTGATTTTTACTTTTGGGATCTTTAGGGCACCTCTGATGGGTACCTGACATTTTGTGGGGAATAATGAAGATGGTTGATGGTTTTGGTGGTCATATAAAACCCTCATAAAACATGGGCCACAGAAACAGATGACCTTTACATCATGTCCCTTAGATCACAAGGTATGAAAGGAACTTTACATCATGTCCCTTAGATCACAAGGTATAAAAGGAACTTTACATCATATGTCCCTTAGATCACAGGGTATAAAAGGAACTTTACAACATATGTCCCTTAGATCACTAGGTATAAAAGGAACTTTACAACATATGTCCCTTGGGTCACTAGGTATAAAAGGAACTTTACAACATATGTCCCTTAGATCACTAGGTATAAAAGGAACTTTACAACATATGTCCCTTAGATCACTAGGTATAAAAGGAACTTTACAACATATGTCCCTTAGATCACTAGGTATAAAAGGAACTTTACATCATATGTCCCTTAGATCACTAGGTATAAAAGGAACTTTACATCATATGTCCCTTAGATCACTAGGTATAAAAAAAAACTTTACAACATATGTCCCTTAGATCACTAGGTATAAAAAGAACTTTACAACATATGTCCCTTAGATCACTAGGTATAAAAGGAACTTTACATCATATGTCCCTTAGATCACAAGGTATAAAAGGAACTTTACATCATATGTCCCTTAGATCACAAGGTATAAAAGGAACTTTACATCATATGTCCCTTAGATCACTAGGTATGAAAGGAACTTTACAACATATGTCCCTTAGATCACTAGGTATAAAAGATACTTTACATCATATGTCCCTTAGATCACTAGGTATAAAAGGAACTTTACAACATATGTCCCTTAGATCACTAGGTATAAAAGGAACTTTACATCATATGTCCCTTAGATCACAGGGTATAAAAGGAACTTTACATCATATGTCCCTTATATCACAGGGTATGAAAGGAATTTTACAACATTGAGCTAACAATATGATGATGTAAATGCTAATATAAATGTTATTTGACAGACCTTATCAAGAACATTGTTAATAACTTTAATATTATGGCAGTACATCTACAATATGAAATATTATTTTGTATATATAGTTTGATTTAAATAGCGGTTTCTTTGCTCATAGGAACTGCATGTCTTTCTTAAACTGATGGACATTTTAAACAAATATTTAGTATCAACAGGAGCAAGGACTATTTTTAAAAAATGACATCTAGATTTTAACAAAAAAGCTTAAAAATTTCAACAGATGGGAGTAGATTTAACTGACAAAACAAAAGATGGTCAGACAATACATACAAATTATTTTAACAGATAAATTCTTATTTTTATATAAAAAAAACAAAAGAAAAAACAATGTCATGGATATCTCAGGCATATTAGTAAACAAAATTTTGAAAAAATAATTGCAAAAATGAATGATATACAAAAAATATGATTTTAAAAAAATATTTAAAAGCCTTACCAAACATAAAAAAGCTGATTCCAAAAGATTATAATATCAGGTTACGTGGACTTCAAAAAAAAAAGTCCACAAAATTATTTTATTGAAACTCTTGAAGGCAGTATTGCTAAAGGCTATTCATTCAAATAAAAAAAAAACACTCATCCGACCTCAACAAAACCATTTTCCCTTCAAAACTTTTCTTTTGATTCTTCCTAAACTCAAATAAATGCTTTAGCTCAAGATGAATTTGCTGGGAAAAAAAATTAAAAAAAAAACAATAGAAAAACTAATAGTATGTGTTATCTATCATATTTTGTAGCTAGAACCATTATCATAACATTGATAACATCAGATGTTTTAGGTAGAGTAGATTAAGCCTGAAATGGTATCTCTATGAAATATTTACTTTGACTAAGACTTTAAATCTACTCTGATTTTCCTTTGTGAGGCTGCATAATTAACACTTTTTTAAAAAGCAAAATTATATGTCTATAAAAACGTGATCAGGCAATTACAGGTAATAAATACATTCAGTCAAGAGTTGTCTTTTAATTGATGTTTCTTTCCCTTAGTAGTCTTTTGTCTTAGGAAACCACGCAAGCCCATCCCCACCAGCCAAGATCTTCAGGATCTGATGGGTCTGGCTTGGGCTCTTCATAGGTACAAGGAAAATAAAGCCTGCAAAAAAACAAAAGCTCTATACTTCTTTATTAATGCTATGTCTAAAAAAATCAACAACCAATGGTCATTTTAATATGGCTATGCAGACACAGTTGCAACCTCCATATTTTGTTACATCTAATGCAAAGAAAATATACAAAAGTATAATAAGACAATGGGTCACAAAAACAGATGACCTTTATATCATCTGTCCTATAGATTGCAAGCCCTGAAAGGGGAACTTTACCTTTTTTATAATAAGACCAGTAGCCATGTATGCAAGTGAGACATAGACACTGATAAAGACAACCAAAAAGCTACTGAATACTTGGGAAAGGAAAATACTTAGAAATACCAATAATGATATACAAGAGAAAACTGGGTGAAGGAATAGCATTCTGTTTGACTGCCCCAGAATTGCTGATCTCCGTCTCAACAGGTCTGGGAAACCAAAAATTCTCGACCTGTATGGTGACATGTATGCACTACGCAAGACAGCAGGGTTTCTGTCCAGGGCTTTTGCAAGAGAGGATTTGAGCCTCTCAAGCCCTCTCTCAGATGAAGTTTGATGATGATGATAAAGACAACCAAAAAGCTACTGAATACTTGGGAAAGGAAAATACTTAGAAAAATCTGTGGTGCTATACAAGAGGAAACTGAGTGAAGAAAACTCACTAGCCAGAAATGTATGAAGACCCACCTATAGTGACAAAAATGAACAAGAACAGAATACAGAGAAGCGGTTCAGCTTGAAAGAATGTTAGAGAACAGAGGAGCAAACACCAAAAGTCAGGCAGCCCATAGGCCAACCATGAATACAATAAATTGATGATGTAGAGACAGATCTACAAAAGCCTAGTGTTCAGGCATGAATATGAAAGGCTCATGAAAGATCTGAATTGAGAGATGTGCTGAGCAGGTCAGAACCTTCCAAGGGTTGTCGCGCCACTGGGAAAGAATGCAGACACAGACATTCTGTGAGTGTATTTTTCTCTAATCAACATGTTTGCCTGACTTCGGCAATGTTTTTTTTTTCCTTTGGGTTTCAAACGCATGTCTTGCAAACCTCTTAAAGAGGCCATCAGAGTTGATCTTTATAGCACTTCCCAAGGTACCTCGGAACAGTTCTGTAATGCTGACGCATGACAGACTTCTTCTAGGTAATAATCTAGAAAGGGATGCCTAGTAATCTTGTGACATGGAGGAACACTTGAATTTACCTTTGAAGATTCTTTGCCAGGACCTTATGTACCTTAGGATTCTATCCTTTTCTTTCTAATTTGAGATCATTTGAGTTAAAACTAAGCATCCCAACTTCATTATTATTAACTCTTTCTCTCTGTGATTATTTTCCACATACAGATGAAATTATTTATTTTGCTCATTAATGTTTCACTAATTAAAACTTCAATAACTTTTTTTGCATGTAATCAGGAAATGCTATATTAGGTATATAATTGTAGAAGAATGCATGCTCTTTTTATATCGTACAAATTAAAGTTTATAAAAACAAAAATTAATTTAATTTAATTGGGTCCAATCAACTTTAGTATTCATCAGTTAGGAGTCAAAGAATTAAATTACTCTTTCTGGTTTGGTAATGGGCATATAATATGATTGTATATATAGCTGAAGTATATCAGTGGAGACATATAATTATATATTTATAAGAAATACATTTCTATCAAACAACAATGATATATATATATATATATATATCACATGAATAAAAACTATCAATAATCTGCTTTAGTCAGTGGCCAAGATTTGCAGCCATGCAAGATTTCATACATATCTGAATTAAATCAGTGGAAAAAAATTGACTTACTTATATTATATATACATTTCTACTTAAATCATATGAAGAAAAACAGTTTCTATATATGCTATAAACAGAGTTAGAAGGTTTTGATAAAATCTAAAAATAAAAAAAAAAAATGCAAAACTAAAACTCCTTAGTAATATTACAAGTTCCTCAGAAGATGTAAAGACTTTCCTTCAGGGTACAGTATCAGTAAAAAAGGAGAAGAGACAGACAGTGATGGAGGACAAAAGAAAATAACTGACAGCGTGTCTTTAAAGAGATTCTGTCGAAGGCAAAAGACATTAAGTATGGGGAAAGATGGTCAACAGATTTTGTGTAATGCCCCAAAGGTTCATCAAACTAAAGAATAGATGAGGGTGAGTTAACCAATGTGATGTACTATAGAATTATATTATTATCAGTTTCTCGAAACTCACAAGGACTTTAAAATACATCAAGCTTGTCTATCATTTTTTACTTGACAACAAAATATACAGGTCATCTGAAATGCTACACTTATTCTTAATCTTCAGAATCAAAGACAGGGCTTTATTATTAATCACAAGAAGGGATCAAGAAATGTTAAACACAAAAATTCTATACTTAGGGGCATAACTGGTGGGAAGCGTGGTCGAGAGGCTAAGTGCACTTGAACTTGGCTTGTCTTGGCTACCTAGAAAGGGGCTCGAGATTCGACACCCGACTCGGGCAGAGTTGTGTTTACTGAGCGCCTAAAGGCAGCACGGAAAACCAACTCCTAAATACCCCCTCCCCCCCCCCCACTGGTCCACAAATGAGATTGGACCAAAGCGCTCTGAGCATGCTATTAGCATGAAAGTAGTGCTATATAAAAGCTATAATAATAATAATAATAACTATTGTTAATATAAGCATGAACATGTATAATGTCTATCTAAATTAACAGCCTAAAGAAAGACATTTTAAGACATTGCTATAATTACCTGATGCATGTAATATAATGTTGACCCTGAAAGCTGTTGATTAAAGCATCCAACCTTTCAGTGTTAAACCCTTGTCCTTCACTATCACTGGTCAAATGATATTTGACAGTTTCACAAGCAAATACTGGTAACTCTGTAATAGGTATAAAAACTATGTATTCATTATCTACTTTAAGAATCCTTAGTGAGATAGCTATAATATGACTAAAAAAAAATGTAAAAAATGTAACAGTAATATGTGTTAAGACTTTGTTACTTATATTTCAGTCATCAACCATGATTCCCTGATGAAAACCAGCACTTTCCAAGGGTCTCAACTGACAGAGTTCTGAGGGTGTTAGCAGAAAATATTTTCTTCTCCCTAACCTGGTATCAGAGGCAATCAAGGAGGATTTTCTCTACAGTGAGGCTAAACAACAATTTCACAATGGGGATCCAAACTTTAAAGGAGTGTGTATTGTAGGTGTGGCCAGGAGATGCACTGGATATGGTTGCATAATGGTTAAATGTTAATCGTAGGTACATATAAAGTAGTAAAAATTAGTTAAGTTGCCCTTTCAGACCTTGCGATCCATCGGGCAGATGAAGTTAAGGTCATCTGTTTTTGTGGCCCACGGTTAATGAGGGTGTCATGTGGCCAGTGCAATGACATACTGCCTTTATATTTACCCAACTAGTATTAATATCCATTAGAGCTGGGTGGACTGGGTACATGTATAGGGTCAGATAATAAGTTAGATACATCAAACAATCAATAATTGTGAAGAGACAGCTGTTCAGTTTTAGAAAATAAACACATAGATATGCACAGGACATAATTATCTTCTCTTTTGAAGGGAGGTCTGTATTTTACAAGATAAGTTTGATCTAAAAGACTAAAATACACAACATAAAAGGTAATACCAAGTTCAAGCATAACATTATATTCAATGAATATTTGAAAAAAAAAAATGGCCACAAACTTGTTTTGCTGAGCCACCTGACCACTCTCATGACAGTCTTTGAAAGAGGCTCAAATAATCTGCCTTCTATCCTACATGGAATGAAGAGTCTTGATGTAAGGGTGACTTGAGAGTACGGATTGGCTTGGTTCAACTTTTGATCTTTGATATAAGTGAATCTAATGACCTGAAACACACAAACATTATATATAAATATATATGTATAAAAGTAAAGTGTTAGGTGCTTCTTTCAGACCTTGTGATTTGTAGGGAAGATAATGTACAGGTCATGTCTATGACCAACAGTTACTGAGGGTGTCATCTGGCCAGCACAATGACCAACCACTTTTACTTTCCTCAAGTCAGACACCCATTAGAGCTGGGTGGACTCAGGGGAGTTACATGACACCCAGCTCATTAACCATGGCCATAGAAAGAGATAAATTTAACATCATCTGCTCCATAGGTTGCATGGTCTAAAAGGGAAACATTACTTTATCTCAGTTTCATTACAAAGATTTTCTTCTCTAGTTCTGAAGTTACCATCTGAGATTTGCAAGAACACAGAATGTGGCCAGAGGAAGCAAAACAATGGACATGTTAAAGGAACTTTTTCAAAGGGTGGGAATGTAGATATATATATTTTTTGGAGGGGCAGGGGAGAGTGGTGTTGCTAGTGAAAACTTAAGAAACACTTAACATTCTTTTAAATGAGCAGGAAAGTTTTTTTTCCCAATTAGACATAAATCCCATTTCGAAAAGAATTTGATTCATTAACACTCAGACATACCTTTGTGTAACGAGACTCATTCAGTCCAGGATTTTCAGCATAACCAGGGGCATGAGAGTCCAGAATCCAGGGACCTAAACATAGATTGAACCAAATTATTCAACTTTCATTTCATAAATAATTTGAAAGGATAAATTTCCATAGTAAAAAAAAAAACATAAAATATTACCTGATCCATATTTTCTTTCCAATTTTACATATACAGATTGAATGTTGGATATCCGGCAGCCCTGAAAAGATCACAATTTAATATTAACTGTGCACCTACTGCCAGTATTATATGTCAAGAGATAAGAAACTGATATTGTTAGATGTTAGGAAATAAGAAAATGATATTGTTAGATGTTAGGAGATAGACACTAATATTGTTAGTTGTTAGTTGTTAGGAGATAAGACACTAATATTGTTAGGTGTTAGGAGATAAGACACTGATATTGTTAAATGTTAGGAGATAAGACACTAATATTGTTAGGTGTTAGGAGATAAGACACTAATATTGTTAGGTGTTAGGAGATAAGACACTGATATTGTTAGATGTTAGGAAATAAGAAACTGATATGTTTAGATGTTAGGAGATAGACACTAATATTGTTAGTTGTTAGGAGATAAGACACTAATATTGTTAGGTGTTAGGAGATAAGACACTAATATTGTTAAATGTTAGGAGATAAGACACTAATATTGTTAGGTGTTAGGAGATAAGACACTAATATTGTTAGGTGTTAGGAGATAAGACACTAATATTGTTAGGTGTTAGGAGATAGGACATTGATATTGTCAGATGTTAGGAAATAAGACACTAATATAGTAAGTTGTTAGGAAATAAGACACTAATATAGTAAGTTGTTAGGAAATAAGACACTGATATTGTTAGATGTTAGTAGATAAGACACAAATATTGTTAGGTGTTAGGAAAAAAGACACTGATATTGTTAGATGTTAGGAGATAAGACACTGATATTGTTAGATGTTAGGAAATAAGACACTAATATTGTTAGATGTTAGTAGATAAGACACAAATATTGTTAGGTGTTAGGAAAAAAGACACTGATATTGTTAGATGTTAGGAGATAAGACACTGATATTGTTAGATGTTAGGAAATAAGAAACTGATATGTTTAGATGTTAGGAGATAAGACACTGATATTGTTAGATGTTAGGAGATAAGACACAAATATTGTTAGGTGTTAGGAAAAAAGACACTGATATTGTTAGATGTTAGGAGATAAGACACTGATATTGTTAGATGTTAGGAAATAAGAAACTGATATGTTTAGATGTTAGGAAATAAGACACTAATATTGTTAGGTGTTAGGAGATAAGACACTGATATTGTTAGATGTTAATAGATAAGACAGTGTTATTGTTAAATGTTAGGAGATAAGACACTGATATTATTAGATGTTAGGAAATAAGACACTGATATTGTTAGATGTTAGGAAATAAGACACTAATATTGTTAGATGCTAGGAGATAAGACACTAATATTGTTAGATGTTAGGAGATAAGACACTTATATTGTTAGGTGTTAGGAGATAAGACACTAATAATGTTAGATGTTAGGATATAAAACACTGATATTGTTAGGTGTTAGGAAATAAGACACTGATATTGTTAGATGTTTGGAAATAAGACACTAATATTGTTAGTTTAGGAGATATAACACTTATATTGTTAGGTGTTAGGAGATAAGACACTAATATTGTTAGATGTTAGGAGATAAAACACTGATATTGTTAGATGGCTGCCTAGTTGTGTGGTATGCACTCTAGACTGTTATCTTGATGGTCCCAAGTTTAAACCCCACCTGCTGTCAACCCTTCTGTCAGGCATGAGATTTGGGCTAGGATGTAAAAATCTTTGAATCTAAAGGAACATCTGTAACATGTTAAAGAAAAATCAAATCAAGCAAAAATGATGTCATTTACATGCAAAGTTAAAGATGATATTTAACCATTTTCTTTGCATGTAATTGACATTTTTGTTTCATGAAGTGATAAATTTATTGGATTTTTCCAATGATACAGTTAATTTAAAAAAAAAACAACAACAACACCATTGAACAGAATTAAAACAAAAACATGTCAGACTTACTGATTGCTTTTTCAACCAATTGGATACTTTGTTCAGTGTCTTCTCAAATGTGGCAAACTTTATTCTCAGATCAAGACCTTCCTTAGACTGCATAATCTCTGGTGCCTCATCGTAGAAACCTTTTGAAAATCGTCATATCAAGTTTTTTATTGAGCATAAATATTAGAGACATCTAAATGCATTTATAACACTTTATAAAGGACTTTGGGTTACTACTTGTATTTAATATTCAATCTGCAATAAAATTTATGAGATTTACTATAGGCTCCTGATAAATGGAGTTTGAAGCATAGATTTAGTGCTGAAACAATGAATAAACATGTCATGTAACAAGGCCACATTTATCTCTAGGAAACACAAGCAATAGCTTAAAGCCCCCAAGAAATATTTAGCATTGACAGGTAATAAATGGACTGAACTTATAACTTATATAACAATTTAATTTATAGAGTGCTATAAACAAACAGAATGTAGGTTCAAGGCACTTTGATAGCATTAAAAACATAAACAGGAGAGCTAAAATAACAAACTAATCTAAAACATTTTAAACAGATAAGTCTTAATGTTCTTCTTAAGACCAATGGGGAGTGATTCCCATATCTCAAATAGCTTAGGGCTTTCTAAGGTCTAAGCACAGCACAGAAACACGTAAGAGCAGCACCAGGGTACAACAATTATTTGAATGATAAGATGAAGAGAAAATAATTCAAAAAAAAAACAAAACAGTCTTTAGACGAAGCCTTATGTGTTGACTCAAATATAATTCTTTGAGAAAGCAAGTGTGGAACAAAATATGGGCATCATTTAGGCATGTAATCACATGACTATACAGAACCAGATAACTCTGGCTTGATCTTTTTTGTGGTACATGGGTCACAGCTAAATGATGAGTCCAGGCTGGAAGTCTGTTCTGCGGGTCCTTCTCGTAGCTTAGCTATATTTTACCATATTTTCTTTATTTTCTTCTCTCAATAACTTTAACTGCTCTTACATGTTCACCTTCACCTATCCCTTAGTCTGTTAAACCATTGGGGCACCACACAAGATCTGCCAACTGTTTTTCTCCATTTCTTTCCATCTTTTGCCTTGGACAGAATTTTCTTCAATGACAAGCCTGTCTGTTCTTTTGTGTTGTCTTTCAATCACTTTCTCTTTCTGCCTTTTCTTCTTTTTTCCAGGTACTGTTCCATGTAAGAAGGTCTTTTAAGCCCTGAGGACTTTTGTGATCTTGTCATATGGTGCAAAGTTGCATTTTTTACATTGGTTAGCGGGTCGCCATGGGGTTTCATTGCTGTTTCTAATCTCTTCATTTGTTAGGCATTCTTTGTAGGTGATACCAAGGATCTTTTTGTAGTATCTTAGTTCCATTGCTAGGATACTCTTTTCAAGATCTGCAGTCAGCATCCAAGGTTCACAATCATATAGGAATGTGGCAGTGAAAAGTCTATCTGATTTTAGTGTCGAGGGCTATGCTTTTGACTTTCCATATTATTTTGAGTTTTGCAAGTGCTGCATGGAGTGTGCAATTCTAACCAAAATTAACTTTCATAAAATCTCTGATGAAAGAAATGATTAATAGTTTTTGTTGTAATAATTTAAAAATGGTAAATTTAGTTTACTTTTAGACCTAGAGGTTTAGGAATCTGTTTAATTGACAGTGGGTATGTCATCGTAGCTAGAAGAAAAAGATTGATAAATTAAGAAATTACCTAAAATCACACACTTTTAATTTCCTTAGGCCCAAATTCTAACTCAAAAACCTCATTTAAACTTTCATGTACTTCCCCACTTGGCTGCTATGTCCTAAACTATGCCTCTATTGTTTTATTTTAATTAATCTGATATCTGAGTCTGTTTCAGTAGCTGCTATTGATTTTTCAAACACTAATTAAGCTGACTGCTTTTCTGCACTCAGAATGCTGTCTTGTGTTTTGTATTTACATATGTGTGTTTTTATAAGGTAGAAAGAAAACTGTAGGCCTAAGTCTAAGTTTTTTAAAAATATTCAATAATTTTTGGGAGGGGGATAAAATTTCTGCCTTTTGTGGGATTTGTTATGCTTGCTATTTGAATGCAATTTTCTTTTGTTCCTAAAGGGACCTTTTAAGATCTCATAATGTTATGAGCATTAAGTCCCTAACAGTAAAAGGGAAAGTCAAATAGAAGATAATTATCTTACAATTTTACTTTGTACTGGTACTGCTGACTTTTCAAAATCTTAATTTCAAAGAATCATTTTAAAATGTAACAGAATTAGAAAAAATGTCATGAGAATGCTGATCAAATAAAACAGTAAAAGTCATAATTGTTCAGTGTCACTAAGTTGACAGTATGGTTACATTATAGTTTTGGCCACCTTCAGTCTTAAAATGATATTCATTGATCATTTCTTAAATAGTGACTATAGTAAAGTTTCCCTTTCAAACCTTGCAGTCTAAAGGGCAGATGATGTAATGGTCATCTGTTTATGTGGCCTATGGTTAACGAGGGTGTCATGTGGCCAGCACAATGCCAACAACCTTTACTTTTCCCCAACTAATGTCAGGCACCCATTTAAGACGGGTGGACTTTGGGGCACTCAAAGATCCTGAAATTAAAAATAATGACTATAGAGCCCAATTTTATTTCAAGAAATATTTTATTTTAATTTTACTTTTTTTTTTTTTTATTAGATTAAAGAGTTTTTGGCTGAGTTTAGCAAAAGTATAAACAGGCTCATTTTTCTAGGCATAAGTCATCTCCAATTGCGAAACCCAAGTATCAGACTTCATGCACAATACACAACTGGGATTCATCCACAAATTGGAGATATTCACAATAAACTAAACATCAAGGATATTAAATTGAACATCTATTTCGAAAACTGAAAAAAAAAAAAACCTCTTAGGTATAATTTTAACACTATCTTGATGTGAGGTAGTTAATATTCATATCAAATCTCCTTTATTACAGCTAGTTAGTTACCTATTTGTTTTTAAAAAAGGATGGCTGCCTGGTCGTGCGGTTTGTGCGCTGGACTGTCGTTCAGATTTATCGATGGTCCAGGGTTCAAACCCTGCCCGCTCCCATCCCCCGTCGTCCTGCGGGAGGTTTGGACTAGGAAGTAATTATCTTCAACTCTGAAGGAACATCCGAAACATGTAAAACATTTTTACATTTTAAAAAGTGAAAGAGTAAAAATCTAGTGTTTCATCCATGCTGAAATTGTTTTGTGCTAGTTTTTGGTGTAGCCTCAAACCTTTTTATGCACTTTGCCATTGTTGCAAAATGACAAACTAAAGCTTTGCACAAACAGGTTGAAAATGGAAGTGAAATAGAAATATTTTATCTTATAATTTACAGACATTCCTTCAAAAGAGAAAGTAATTACATCCTTAGCAAATATCCATGTAGTCATCAATGTTAATTAGAGACTTCAACTCTGATAAGTCATTGGTTTTCCTGACTGATTCAGGCAACCCATACCATGCTCTAATGGTACTAGGGAAGATGGAGCAATTATACAAGTTTGTCCTTGTATATGGAATAAGAAATGATGTAAAATATTGGGCTACTCTTATGACAAAAATGCAACCAAAAATCATTTCAAGGCTGATCGTTTTCTTTTTCTTTTATACAAGATTCATGTCATTATTTTTTCATGTTGATTAAAAAGTGTATTGTATATTGTTCACTGTTTTTTTATATTAAATTATAATAAACCATATAAACTATTTAATCATTAAAGGGAAATATATAATGTCTACACGTGTAGCACAAAATTGCACCACTTGACATTGGAGAAATTCCCTTATTTAATATAAACAGCTAATTAATTGTTTTAAATAACCTCCCACCAATTGACTTATGAAAAATTCCCATCTTATCTAAAATAAAACAGTTAAATAGATGATTTAAATAGCTTCTGATAACCCAAACAATTATTTCATACACTAAATATATTCTTTAAGACTGCAGTTTTGTAAAGATGATAATTATTGTTACAGATGCAAAGGAACTCACCAACTTGCTCATAGCATGGCTTTCCTACAATGTAGTAAATTCTAAAAGCATGAAGGAAGACCTTTGCATTGCCACCTCCTTCAGTCCAGGACCCAGATTCAGGAAGAAGTTTGTCAGAACTGTTAGCTTCCATACATTTAAATGTCAGTGTCTCCATGCTAAGGATATGTCCTGTAACACCAACATAGAGTGTTTACTTCAATAGATGAATACATTATGAACATCATTATATTGTAGACACTTCAATGGAAATCTTTAAATTAAATCATTCATGTGTGTTCCTAAATGCCCTATCAGGTGCACAATCTAAGGTTCCTAATTGTGTAAAATCAACAATTTTTTTGGTCAGTTTGAGGTCTGTTACATTAGGAACTGGTTAAAAGTTTTAGTTCTGCCTCTAAACTACATTTAAATCTTTATCTTGACTGTAGTAGCTAAACCATTCAACTACTCAGACTGTAAAATGTATGGTTTTTATAATTTCTACTACTATCTTTGGTTACTCTTACTGTTAAATCACAGTGATTATTTTTATGCTTGTCCTATATAGATTAGATGTCTAAAATCATATGAACATTCAGGGGTGGAGGTATCTTGGAAGGCTTACATGCTGCAATACAACACCATGTCAACACAACTCAGAGTCAAACCCCAATTTATTTGTCTAAGTATAGATTTGAAATTAAGCCCCTTGTTAATCCAATAGCTGCTACTGCGGTAGGATGAATTTTTTTCTGTTAAACACCAAATGTGTTAAGATGCAGTTGGATGCTAAAAGCAATTTTTTAAATGTCCATATCAGAAGAGCTCATCATCTCATTCAAAACTAGAACAGAAGTGTGGAGACTTCTTTTATTGAAAACAGGATATAGTTTTTTTGTCAGTGAATTTTTTAAACCAAAGTGCTCATATCAAATTGTATTTAAGGCCTACCCAAGAAATATAGTATTTTTTAAGCTTGTCTACATTCTAAAGGTATTAATAGAATTATTTTTTTCCACTATGTATATTTTTTTTCAAATTGTTTATCTAATTTTTATTATGACATATTTTTGATTCAAATTTTTTTTTTTTTCTCAATCACCTCTTTTTGTTTAGGATCATTAGGGTAGGGTTTTTCAAACCAGAAATCTGAGCGATTGAGTAATGTAAACAAGTGATTTATGCCACTCCGCTAGAAAAATTTTTTGCATTAACCTTACTCTCAGTTTTTCTTCCTTATTTTGTTCCATAATAATAAAACATTTTAAATCTAAAATGCCATGTCACCTGGAATGGGTTTAGTCTGTAAGTGTCTGTTGAGTTTCTCCACAGTTTGACTCAGGTTGTCGAATGAAGGGAAAGTGATGTCACCAATTTGTCTGCTAGTGGCTATGCCAACCAGTGAGTTTAAAAATGTTTTCAAATCTCCGCTGCTGTGGTCAGGCAAAACTGTGATGTAACCAATTTGTTGACTTGGACCACTGGGGTCCACATTGGGAATCAACCATAACCTGGAACAATTTTATTTACTTTAAAATATAATAAAGAAGAATGGAAAAATTACATGCAAGAAAATTTAGAACCTGGTTAGTGAAACAATACAATCATTGTGAGGTAGAAATATCTGTTATAAAACCTTTATTTCTATGACTTAAAAGTCAATGCATTTTATATTTTTAAAAGAATTAAATACAAACCCTGTTATATGATACTGTAAGTAATATTTTAAAATTCTTTACATTTTTTTTAAGTCCCAACTTAATTGTATGGATTTAGAAAAAAAACTCTTTCTCATTAAAGTTATGTAGGCACAGTGGCTGAGTGGTAAAGTGCTTGGCTTCTGTACTGGGTGTTCCAGGTTTGAATCTTGGTGAACACTGAGATTTTTAATTTCAGTAGGGCGCCACTGAGTCCACCCAGCTCTAATGGGTAGCTGACATTAGTTTGGGGAAAGTAAAGGCGGTTGGTCATTGTGCTGGCCACATGATACCCTCATTAACTGTAGGCCACATAAACAGATGATCTTTACATCATCTGCCCTATAGACCACAAGGTCTCAAAGGGGAACTTTACTCTTTTACATTAGCGTTAAAACAAGATATATCAAATATTCAATTTTAACCCTATATTGCACAATACAACATGCTGAAATGTGTTTTGAATAGGAATTTAAAAAAAATGTGGTTGGGGTATTTGGGAGAAGTTTTTTTTCCGTGCTGCCATTATGCGCTCAGTAAACACAATTCTGCTTGAGTAGGGCGTCGAACCTCAAGCCCCCTTTTTAGGTAGCCAAGCCAAGTTCTAGCATACTTAGCCTCTCGACCACATACATCCCATTATACAAGGATCTTACAAGATTTTACTAATTTAAATATTTATTTATATTTATATTTATTAGGCTTGACTGCTATTTTTCTTCAGACATGCTATCTACTCTTTAATAGACCTGTTTGATTAACCAACCTGAGAACTCTGACAAATACATTTTTCCCATTGGAGGCCATGTGACTCAGGGTAGAATCATTATCCACAGAGAAGTCTGGGTTTAGTTTAGTTGAGACAGTTTCACATTTGAAAACAGAAAACTGAGGATTTTGTAGCAACCATTGATTGGCTCCTTCTATGACACTCCTAAAAAGGGAAAAAAATGAGAACATTAAAGTAAAAGTTAAGTTTAAATGTATTTAATTTATGACATTTACATCAGATTAGTCACATACATTTTTCTAGATAAAAAGATTTTTCTATGAAATAATAGTGTGAGAGCAATCATGGAAAAGTGAGTGTCAGACCATTTAACCTAAAGTCAATCCATAACATGGTCAGACTATTTTTGAAAAACAAAGCCTGTTTTTGCTCCCATTAACTCAACACAAAAATTATAATTTTACAAACAAAAAAAGAAAATTAATAGTATAATGAGCTTTTTTAACATATAACAGCACCATCTAGAATAATAAATACCTACGATTGTGTTTTAACATAGATTCAATGAAAATTTAGAATATAGTTATGTTTTAATATTATATAACCGTGCACATAAATAACATTAAAATTCTAGACTTGTCGTTTCTTAATTCTGATAGCTAAAAAAGAAGTGCATAACTTAACAACCTGTTTCAACACATATCAAAAAAAAAATGTTGGCTAAAATGTTAATTAAAAGTGCTATGGCAAAACAAAATTCTGTGTACAAAGAGGAACAGAAAGAGAGTAACTAGTAGAGTATGAATCCAAATTGGAAAATTCCAAAATATCTATCAGATCATTTATCAAATCCAGCTTTAAAAAAAAGCAATTATTTGATTTGACTTATGAGGTTTCATGTAAATTTGTTATGCCCCAGGAGGCCAACTGACTCCAACTTCAGCCTGCTTTTCTTTTTGGGTGAGCTACCATAGCCTTTGATTATCCAAGATCATTTACTAGGCAACAGTTGTTTAATTTCAGAGTTTTCTCTCCTAGATAAACTGCTATCCTTAGCTAATGAGCTTCATATATCCAGGTTTAAAGTTAGAGCACAGTTCATCTCATTTATTGGTCTAGTCATCTAAATGCTCCAACATAATTTGAACATTATTATAATTATTAATTATTATAATAAACAATATTACTTCCAATCCCGCACCTTTTGCAGAATGGCAAGGAATGGCAGCAGACAGAGTTTGAACTTGTGTCCATCATAATGAAAGTGAAGGGCATACCAGGCAGCCTTTTTGTTATATTCTATAAATATTTTGACTGCAAAATAGCAGACTGAAAATATACTCATGATCCTTATTAACTTAAAGGCCTTTTATGTGATAGAAGTTTAAAAATGTGAACATCCAGTGCTGAGTTTACAAGTAATTAAACAAATACTTAAAGACAAAAACAACAATGTTGCATTGATAAAATTTGACACCATATTCCCAAGGGTCTATCAAAGAACAATACTAAAAAAAAGTATTTTAAAAAAATATTTACAAAAATTTTAGACTTATTTATTTTACGTTCTGTAAAATATGCTAATTTAACAAAATACTTTTTTTTTAAAATCCATTACCCAAAATCAGCAAAGTCTGGTTCCTTTCCATCAAATGTTGAGCCAAGACACTGAGGTGTAAAATCTATGTAAGTCAAGGGTGGCATTTCTTCTTTCTCTTCACTGACATTTTCTTTGTCATTTTCACTCACAACACCTTCACCTAATTCTATTGTTTCACTTTTACTTTCAGCCATGTCTATTAGTAGATTCAAGCAATAAAATATCAAACACAAACTTATTTTTTAAAAACCTATCTAGTTGATAAAAATCAAACAAAATTTTTAGAGAGCTATGTGCTATAGCACACTATAGCAGTGATGCCAAACGTAATCGACCTGTGGGCCATTTTAATATATGACATTCCACATGTCCAAAATGATACAAAAAGGAGAAGAAATTGACTTGAAATTATAAGAAACCTGTGGATCTAGCACTTATATTAATTAATGAGAAATTTAAAGCCTTTTTTTTTCGTATCAAAAAAGGGCTTTATTTCTCTACTTAGAATGTGAGCAGCAATATGTAGCTAGCTTTAGCACCGACTCATTTTTGTCTCTTTGTGGTAAATATTCCCATAAATCCTCTAATCTCTAGGCATAACAATCTTTTATTTTCGACTCAAATCAAGAATATCACCATATTGGTTTCCTGATGACATTTTTTTTTAAAAAGCCACAATTTCCATATAAAAGAAATATGTTGTAAAATGTTTTGGATGTTCCTTCAGAGTTGAAGATAATTACTTCCTAGTCCAAACCTCCCACAGGACAATGGGGGATGGGAGCAGGCGAGGTTTGTACCCAAGACCATCGATAAATGTGAACGACAGTCCAGCGCGTAAACCAAAAAAGTTAAGATAAATTCAACTTTTCCAGAAAAATTCTACATTCAGCGTCCCATTTTATAAATGCCCAAATGTTAAAGGTCAGGGTACCAATCCATCAGATAAAAAGTGAGATCCTAATATAGGGAAAGATACATTTTTCAACTTTTTTTTTTCTACACTTTATGCAGACGTTTCTGAGGGTCGGATGGAACTACATCGCTTGCTGGATATGACCTGCAGGACCTATTTTGAGCATCACTGTGCTATAGCATCATAGTAGGCTAAAAAGATCTAGTGAATGTATGTACATATTATAGCCTAATATAATTATAGCATATTGCAGTGTTTCCCAAACTTTTTCCAAAACACAACACTTTACAGTGTACACATTCAGAGTGTTTAGTAGAACATTTTGCCAACTAGTTAATTATTTCAGTAATTTGTGAAACACCTCTTTAGGCCTCATGGAACACAATTTGGGAAACACTGTTCTAGATCTATAGAATCGAATTCAATAATAAGACTACAGTTTTAGATCTATATAAAATCTAGATCTAGATTTACTCTTTATGATGATTTAGATCTTTCTAGATCTAATCTAAATAATGCCTAGATCTATCTAGATCATTAGTTATAGTATAGCCAATAGCGAGAATCGAAGATATATTTAAATATTATTTTTATAGATTCTACATCTAGGTCTATAAGTCTATAGATCTATTATATTTCTATATTCTAAAAAGATTTAGTCATTCTAGCCTATTTCAACTAAATGTAAAACTCAATTAATGATCGAATTACTTAGATTTAGAGCTAGGCGTAGATCAACTAGATTCTATAATCTAGATTTTATTTATTTTCACACTCACGTGTTTGTATTCACAATGAGTCGAATTACAATTTTAAGACAATCAGTGAATCACGACACCACCAAAAGTCCAATGCCAATCGCCCAATGTGACTGATTATGTGACTCGACTCAAGTAACAATTTTAACTTCAAATTAAGACTGTCAGTATTGCATTGACAATCCACTGAGTCTCAGTATAAGTTCGAAACTTTATCAATTATTGAATCGATGTTTTATTGTTTTAAATGAATATTGAGCCCTGTTCATGTCATTATGTAGAACTAATTTTTACTAAATTCTAAATCTTGGCCGCAAGTAGAGACGTGCCGCCATTCTTTGTTGTTCTTGACAACAAGTACCAACAGGACAGATAAAATGTTCAATCTATTTTTTTCTTTCGACTTTTAATTTCATAATAAAGTATTTAGTTCATTAAATGACTTATTTTAATAGGCCTATTGCATACATATTTTTAGAACATTTAATACTTATAAGGAGACTTTTAAATATAGTTGTGTTTTTCAAACGGAAAAGATGGGACTTGAAGGCTTGATGGCTACCTGGTCGTGAGGTTTGGCCTATAGACCACCAGGTCTGAAAGGGGCTGCGCTGTAATAGAATAGGTCTTGATCGAACAAACGAGAAATGACTAATGTGGCTCAACAAATATATTTAAGTATTTCATATTTCAGAAGTCAGTTTCAGAAATCGGTCTCAAACAAAGAAATTCTATGCCGAACTGGGTTTGGTGACTTAAATTGAGGTGCTGCTCGAGCGTCGCTTGAGGTTTCAGGGATATGTCATCAAGAGCTGTGATGACATGTAGATCAATACGAGGAAATCACAAGTAGGGAGCTCTCGTATAACGTGGCGCAACACTTTCATGAGGACATTAGAGCAGTGGACACCAGGTGGGAAGAAGCTTCAGACATTCCCAGTGACAGACTTTTGTGTTGACAGCTTGCCGCTCAATGCGCCGAATGGCGCTGGAGGATCTAAGTCTAAGTAAGAACATCTAAAGTCAAGTTATACTGAAACAAAAGTCATCGTTTGATTTAGCAAATTATCTTAATTTATCTCCAATAAACAATTATTAGATCAATATCGTAGTGGCGTAGCTAGGGTGAGGGAGGGGGTACACATTCGAAAGTTACCCAGGGTTCACATTTGATGGGGACTCCAAATGAATGCTTTTTTTTTTTTTACATTAAATATTAATGCCATATACTCTTGCTATTCGAGTGTAAATAAATAATTAAAAATACTCATTTGTGTAACCATAGCCTACAGCAATATTAATATTATTTTTTTTATTTCCATGACAATTCTCTGTACTCCTTCTCTTATCAGACTCTTTCCTCAATCAATAAAATAATTGATGCAAGGTTTTAACCTTTCCTTCGTAACTTTTTTTCATAACGGTAGTGAGAGGAACAAAATTAGATGCTAGGCCAAAAACATCATAAAAATATGATTGAATTTAAGAAGATGTAGCTATTTTTATTAAGTAATGCGACCTTTGAACCTTCCAGATATATTCAAACAATTCATTTTCATTGCAATAATAAAAGGACATGCTGATTAATATTTTTCTTAGTTATAATATAAAAAAAAATTAGCAGAGGAATTTTTTGCTTAAAGAAAAATAAATCTGCGGATGAGCCTTTTTCTTAATTACCATATAAAATTGAACTGTGGATGAATATTTTTCTTAGTTACCATATAAAATATACCTGCGCATCTGATAGAGAGGTCTTCTTCATCGCTTAGCGAGGGGATTGAGCTGTTCAGGAGCTCGCAAAAGAGTGCACACTTCTCTGGGTCACCTACATGGTTGACGTTAATTCGCCTAGTTCTGGGTTGAGTGGAAGTATAAGCCTTCTTGAGAAGTAGTTTGATTTTCCTTAGCACTAGTGAGTGGTCTGAGTTGCAGTCCGCGCTATGGTATGAACGGGTGTGGATGACACTTTTCAGATCCATCCTTCAGGTGATGCAGAGGTCAAGTTGGTGCCACCTTTTTGAGCGTGGGTGCTGCCAAGAGACTTTATAGCGCTCCTTGCCAGCGAAGAATGTATTTGTTACACACAGTTCATGAGTGCTACAGAACTTGAGTAGCCTTTGGCGATTGTCATTGATTTTGCCAACACCATGAGGTCCCAGGCATTGTGGCCATGCATCATTTCCATCACCAACACGGGCATTAAAGTCTCCATTTATATAGAGGTGCTCGGATTTTGGAATACTTTTAATTACGTCCTCTAGAGCTTGAAAGAATCTGTCTTTGTCCTCTTCCGGTGCAGCAAGGGTTGGTGAGTAAGCACAGATTATATTAACTTTGCCTTGCGGTGATGCAAATTTCATGTGTGCTACTCTTTTATTGCCAATGGGAAACATCGCAATGCAGGGGACGAGACTTTCTTATTGCGAAGCCGACGCCATGTATTCTAGGGCTTTGTTCTGGTTTTCCTTGCCAGTAGAATGTATAGTTGCTTTCTGTAAGAGATCCACTGTCTGCCAGTCTGGTTTCTTGCAGGCAGCCAAAATCAATTTTTAGTCTGCTGAGTTCTCTGTCGATGATAGCTGTTTGACGCATGTCGGTGACGAGTTCAGGGTCAGTATTGAAGCCAGGACACATTGTCCGTATGTTCCAGCTTGCTAAACGCATTAATGTTGAGGGTTTTCTTTTAATTGTATTTGCAGGTTCGGGTGAGCAGCTTGCTTTTTTATTTTGTCTTAGCACCAAGCACCCAGTGGTGCGGCAAGCTGTGGCGGGATAGCACTTTATTGTCCGAGGGCTGCTCGGCTTAAGGCTGGCATTAGCTATCCAGTGAGGCTATTAAAAGCCCCTCCTACCGTCAAGAGTGGTCCCTGGCGTTCCAGCTTACGCTAATCAGCTAGGAACTTATCACCGGTAACTACCACTGTTTTTTCAAAGACATTACTGTCAGAGATGGAGTGACCTCTCCATTGCAGGGGAAAAGCCTGGGCGATAAATTTGCGAGTGCTGGGCTGCCCACACGTCAGCACACGCCTCTCTTCCATACTGACCGGGTCCAAAGGGATGGCGGGCCATCACAATAAGGGGACAGGTGGCTGCAGGAGTTTGCCAGAGAGCAGTAGTCTTACTACTGTCCCCCCGCCTATGGGGCTCCAGGACCGGATTTTCTGTTAGGGTTTACTCCCTTAGCCTTAGACCTTACAGGGACACACACACAAGGCAGTGCGGCTATTTAACTTTAGCTAGGGGTTTGGTTTGTGGGCAGCAGGGCGTGTCCGCACGCCGACGGGCCATGCCAGCCTCACATCTTGGGGACAAACCTCCTCCGAGACCCTTGCAGTTTAGCCTGAGGCTTCTCAGCCACAGTTTCCATCTGCCACCACGAGGAGGTACTGCATAGGACTTGCTGTTGAGAGGCTATGTACTGGCAAAAGAGACTTACAAAATTGCGCCCCTTTCACAGATGCTAGCCTGCGGTGGCAACAAGTCAAGCTACCAAACTAGACGCTTTACACAGCCATTGGACGGGAGAAATTAAGAGATGTAATCTACAGTTCGGCAATCACCGCCTTTGGGCCTCAAAAACAATCTAGCACATATGGAACCTTGCATTGAGAAAAAGCGATCTGCACACCTCGCTTACAAGACAAAGCCAAGTCCAAGATCTTTGGAGGCCTTCAAAAGTGCTAATAAAGAGGCGAAACAAATGGCTAGAAAATGTGCTAAAAACTTTTGGAGGGATACCTGTAACAGAATCCAAGACAGTCTCCACTCAGGAAACAGCAAAGCTTTATTTGATGGCCCTGGGTCCAACAGTGTCTAAGCCTGCCTCCCTTCTATCCAAATCAGGAGAAAAAATTACAGATCAAACCAAGCAGCTAGAACGATGGACAGAACACTACCTAGAAGTCTATGCCACACAGAATACAGTAGACGATGTCGCCCTGGCTTCTCTACCAGATCTTCCAGTACTGGAATGCCTAGATGAGCTTCCGAGCCTTAGTGACCTCAAAAAAGCATTTAACGGGATAAAAAATAGAAAATCTCATGGGAGTGATGGTATCCCAGTGGAAGTAGTGAAAGTCAACGAATCACTCCTGCTCCCTGAACTCTATATTCTCCTCTGCCGCTATTGGGAAACAGGTTATGTCCCACAGGACATGCGTGACGCAACTGTAGTCATAATACACAAGAACAAAGGGGATCGGAGTGACTGCAACAATTACAGGGGTATCTCTCTCCTCAGTATAGTGGGCAAGATCTTCGCTAAAGTGGCACTACCCAGGCTGCAAGTGTTAGCTTCTAGACTCTACCCAGAGTCTCAGTGTGGATTCAGGAGTGGTAGATCCACTATAGACATGATATCTTCTCTACGACTACTGCAGGAGAAATTCAGAGAGAGAGAGAGACAGACCCTTTACATCGTTTTTGTTGATCTGACTAAAGCTTTTGACATGGTCAGCAGAAGTGGCCTTTTCAAACTCCTGAGGAAAATAGGTTGCCCTCCCAAACTACTGAATTTCATTGAGTTTTTTCACGAGGAAACTAAATGTACTGTCAAATTCAATGGAGCCCAAATCAGCACCGTTTGAGGTTTGCAGTGGTGTCAAGCAGGGATGTGTGCTCGCACCTACTCTGTTTGGCATATCCTTCTCCTGTCTACTGCATTTTGCGTACAACGACATGAACCAAGGTGTGTTTCTCAATATAAGATCCTCTGGAAAACTATTTAATGTATCAAGGCTGCGGGCAAAAACCAAGGTTAGGAAGCTACTCGTCATTGAACTCCTGTATGCTGATGATGCAGCTATTGTGGCTGATTCTGATATTCAGCTACAGTCCCTGATTGACAAACTATCTGCTGCTTGCCAGAAGTTCGGCTTAAACATCAGTCAAACCAAGACTAAGATACTTTTCCAAAACACAAACACTGCACCTCAAGTAAGCATTAATGGCCAACCACTAGAAATTGTTGATCACTTTTGTTACCTTGGCTCCATCATATCCAACAACACTTTACTGAATAAAGACATAAACAACAGGATAGCCAAGGCAATGGCCACCATGGCACGGCTGCAGAAAAGAGTCTGGGGACAACATATTGCTGACAAACAGTACTAAAGCCCTAGTCTACCGGACCTGTGTGTTGAGTGGAAGTGAAACATGGTCAACCTACTCATGGCTGGAAAAAAAGCTGAATGTTTTCCACCTCCGATGCCTAAGACGGATCTTTAAAATAAGGTGGCAAGATAAGATAATCAATGAGGAAGTGCTACAAAGAGCAGGGTGCCAGGACATCCGCTCTGTTATCAGCAGCAGACGCCTTGGCTGGCTTGGCCACGTTCGTAGAATGCCAGCAGGTCGACTTCCACAGTAGGTCGACTTTCTGTATGGCGATCTAATAGAAGGCAGGAGAGCAGCTGGTCGCCCACTTTTACGTTATACGGATGTATGCAAACGCGACATGAAGCTATTCAAAATCGACACTGGCAACTGGGAAGAGGTAGCACTGGACAGATCCTCATGGAGAGAGAGCATACAGCAAGGGTCAAAGATTGCAAATGTCACAAACAACAGAAGCAGAAAGAAGGGTGAAAATGCAACGGCGCCTGGTGATTACATATGCCCAACCGTCGATCGCATCTGTGTATTAAAGATTGGCCTCTTTAATCACACAAGAAGTTGCAAAGGGAAAAGATCGTCTCTCGAGACGTAAAATGCCACAGATACCTGCGCATGATATTTTACTTAGTTAAAATGTAAAAACTCTTGAGTGTAAATACTTTACTTAGATATAAACTTCAAAATTTTTGTTTGTAAATATTTTGTTCGATTGCAAATTAAAAACTATTGATGATAACATTTTGCGTAGTAAAAATTCCAAAAGTAAAAATAAGTCTCGAGGAGGAATATTTTACTTAGCTACAAATGAAAATAAAAATTACTGCGAATGAATATTTTGCTTGTTACAATTTAAAAAAATCTTCCTCATAAGTATTTGGCTCTGCAGCAATAGAAAAAAAAGGCCTTAGGATGAATAATCCGCATGGTTACAGTAACAAATAAAGGTGTCTGTTTTTCTTAGTATTAGTAGACAATGCCAAAGGCTTTCAGGTTTTTCCTTCTCTACTTCTTTTATTGTAGATCATAGTTCTGTTTTCTTTTAAAAACTGTTTACTCAAACCGATAAAAAAAGAAGGCCATTATAAATCGATGTCATTATCTAAGTATGAATTTGTCTCTACAATGCTTAAGTTATTAAAACGGTTAACATGTTAAGTTGTAACCTAATCCCTCGATAGTCAACAGTTTAAGATAAAAATTAAGGTTAGATTAAGTTGAGTCGTTTTCAAGATTTTTCCCAGAAAGTATAGGAAAAAGAGTTACACAAATTATATTCTATTGCCAGTACTTAAACCATATGGCATTTTTAAAATCAATTAGATACACATAGTTTATAGACATATAATTATTCGTTATGTCCCCCCCACGTGTCTCTAAGCTGCCTCTCGTAATGTAATTATTTCTTAAACGAAAGGATAATAATTTAAACGGATTTTGATTAACCCACTTAGCTGTGGAGCGCAGACTAAGAAGCTATTAGAAATAAAACCTACATGTCTATACGATTTGATTGAGAGAAATTTAAGTTGCAAGACCCATTAGGCTACAAGAGAAGTGATTGGCATTTGGTCTACACGTCACTTTTTGAGAGATTGTAAAATATAAGATAAAGGAAATGTGACACCGTGACATTGATTAAAAGAATAAAAAAGAGTGTTGGTGCAATATGCTTGTTAATGTTGCGAATCGGTTTCTTTGTATTTGGTTTTATTATTCCTTTTATGATGTGTTCTTTGTTTTTATCTTTGACATGTTCCTCTATCCTTCCCTTTTGTTTTTGTTTTGGTGGTAAATAGTGTCGCATAACGCATTCCGCGTATTTTGCATTTAGTACTATGACATTAATTTATTTTACATTTGTATATAGTATACTATTCGTTTTGTTAGAAAGTCATTGTATAACTCAACTGACCTCCATATATTCACCTTTTCTAGTGATTCATGAATTCAGATATTTGAGAGAGTAGGTTGCGGAATTCATATGTATAATTATTATCATAGGTGAACTGGTAATGAAACATTGAACTATGAAACGAAACACCCAATATAACTGCGTTGTATATGCTTATTAATGAGAAACCACTGGATTAAAAAAAAAAGTTTCTCATTTTAGATAATGTGATTTCTTTGTGTAAAATTATGTTATGGTATATAATATAATAGGTTATAGTTTAATAGTATATAATATAATCGTTTTTAATTTAATATTAATTATTTTCTTCTCGTTTTCTACTTTCACGTCAATGTTTTCGAATGCTTGTCAGTTCCAGAATTTTTAAAAAACTAAATGTATTTTCTGTACGCAGTGCTTTTTTTTTGCGACGGTACGCCCTGGTACGTCGATTTGGCACCTTTTTCAATGTGGGGAAAAATATTACGTACTGTATTACTTATTGTATTTTAACGTTTATTATTAATTTATTAGTAGTTAAAAGTTAGGCAATCTGTCACCGAGTACCGGCAACTATTTTTCTTTACAAAAAATAAAAACAAAAAAAAACAGCGTCTGTAAGCCTCAATGCAATAAGGCTCCGTACAGGGATTTATCCCTTACAGAATGGTCAAGGTATCTGACAGAATTCTGTAGGGTTTGCTTGTTTCCGTACAGGGCAACACCCCCGCATGCACAAGTTCTATCTGTTTCAAGACTAGTCTTATCTTCGATTGTGTTTCTGAGTACCGTTCAATCGCAGAGGATGTGTTCTACTGCCTCGACATCCGTGTGACAGTGTCGACTACTAGGATCTTGATTCTCTCGGATCCTAGCGAAGTAGGCGCTTATCGGACAGTGTCGACACCTCGAATCGTGATTCTCTCGGATCCTAGCGAAGTAGGCTCCTATTGGACAGTGTCCAGTGCAAAATCGTGCCAAAATGCCGGGTCCTTTCTGTCAAGCTGCCACCATTCATCCTTCCTGTTTGGGCGTTTGAGAACTTTCCAGACTTCCCGTCACGTACTACAATGGTCCTAGCTATCATACGAATTGGACTTGATTCATTCACAAATCCTCGCTTTTGCACTCTCGTATGTTTGCGGCTACTCTGTGGGTCTAAAAGCGTTTCAAACTTCACCAAATTATCGGCCCTCTCGTTTCCTCTGATTCCACAGTGTGAGGGAATCAATTGCATCACCATACGTACCTGATATTTTCTTTCGAGGCGCTCCACACACGCCAGTAAGGTATTTTGAAAAACTGTATAAGTAGCAGAAATGAACACATCTGTAAGTTTAGTACACTCCCATGTAGGCCCCTTGATCAGTCATGAGACTTACGAGCTCTTAATGGCGATCGCACTTGTACCCCTCTTCTTCATCAGTCTCCTGGGTATCGTCACGAACATTGTCAACGTTTTAGTCTTCGCCAAGCAGGGCCCCGCTTCTGACAGCACCACAGTGTCTCTCATGGCGCTGGCGGTCTCCGACCTCCTGGGCTGCTTTTTTAGCCTGCCGCAGCCTGTTTGCTTCTTCCTGGAGCGCTATGTGCCCAGTGAAAGTGTCTACATTAGAAGCTGTTTTGTACTGACGACCATGTCCGCTGCCTATCCACACATCATCTGCACTCAGATCACGATATGGATAACGGTGTATATTTCGGTTGAGCGAGCTGTTTGCGTTATTTTCCCGCTGAAAGTGAAGCAGCTGGTGAAAACTAAAAACACTAAGATTTTCATGATTATAATATACGCCGTGGCCATCATATTCCATATTCCCTTCGCTTCAAACAGCTTGATAATCTTTGTCAGCGACCCAGCTAACAACGGGACCGTAACTGCTATAAACTACCAGACGCCACTGGGGGCGTTTTTCTACCGCCTTAACAACATGCTCAGGTCAAACATATTCACCACCCTAGCCATATTTATCGTCGCCATAGCAACCATTACGATGGTCACGCGCTTGACAGCATCTAGAAAATGGAGAGCCTCAGTGTCCAGCGCCTTGAATGTCGCCGTGCAACCAAAAAGTCAAACCAGCGACCCTTCTTCAGACGCCAAGACCAAAGAACGAAAGTCCACAAAAGAGGCTGAAACAGTGAAGGTTGTAATCTGCATAACATCGATCTTCATAGCTTGCCTCACGTTCAGTCACCTCCCTGGTCTAGTGATGTACATCATTCCAGGATACGCCATTGACGGGACCAACAGAGACCTGTTCCATTTGACGTACTCGTTGAAGTTTGTGTTTGATGCATTGAACTCCGCTCTGAACTTCTTCTTTTATGTGAAACTGAGCACCAAATATAGAAAGTCTTTACACACATTTTGTAGTCACTGGTAGAGAAAAGGACAAAAAAAAATACTGTTTTATTTATGACCTTTGAACACAACCTATAAAACAATTAGGCCTAAAGATAAAAGCACGTTCATTATTCCATATGGTAGGACAAACTTTTAGCCGTTGTAACCGGGAGATGTGGGATATCAACAAGTAAGGAAAACTAAAGCATTTAAGCTAAAGCCACAAGTAACATGCATTACTCGTAATTATCTTTCTTTCAATAGAACGTCCGTAAGTTATAAGACAAGATTGGATGATTCATATATATGACGTAAGCCCAACAGCAACAAGCAAAATAAAAGCTTACCTAAAGTGGAAGAACTCCACCCTTAAAACTATATCTATTAATAATGTACAGCTATTTCCCTTGTTCGATCTCAAACAAAATAATGAATTGACTAATTGAATATTTTTGTTTATTTATTCATGTTTTGTTAGGTTCAGTAACTAGTTGTTTAAAGTATCAAGTAATAATGCTTATGTGTTCATATATATATGTTTATTTTAGACATTTGATTATTGATTATTTTTATTAAAAATAAGGAAAAATATAAAAAAATGGATCAAGGAGATTGAGAAATGCGCTTACTTTCTATTGTTTAATTTTGTGTTCGTGTGCATACATTATGAATTGTAAAATGTTTTACATGTTTCGGATGTGCCTTCAGAGTTGAAGATAGTTTACTTCCTAGTCCAAACCTCCCGCAGGACGACGGGCAATGGGAGCGGGCAAGGTTTGAACCCTGGACCATCGATAAATTCAAACGACAGTCCAGCGCGCAAACCGCACGACCAGGCAGCCATACATATTTGTGTGAATGGGTAGTTAATGATAAGATTTTAAAAAATCTCTGTGAGTATATCTATAGTCATGTCTATATAAGGCCTAATAGTACTAAAAGTTACTGAATTGTCAGAGGCAGGATATTCTCTATAAAAGCAGTGGATTTGCTGAAAAATTATCGTCACACCATAAGCTATATTACAAAAGAATTCACTTACCAAATTCTTGAATCAGCACATCAGGTTTTTGCCAAATATTTCCCGGCATTTCACAAAGTGGCCGTACAAAGTAAACACTTTTAACTTCGAGTACATTGGGGTATTGGCCACATCCTTCCATCCACCCCATGGATGACTCTGGCCTTCTTCAACACATCCCTCTATTCAGATCTCTCCTGAGTCTTTCGTCTCCATGACCTAACCCCAATATCTGCCTCCACATCATCAATCCATCGATATTCGGGGCCTGCCTTTGAGTCGCCTGCCTTTTGTTATTTGCATGGATATAATTTTTCTCCTCTTTTATCTGACGTTCTTTCATGGTGACCTGCTCAAAGTAGTCTGTACTTTTTAGTATATATTTATATATAAACACTATAACATGGTTAACTAAAAAATCTAGCTACTCTAGCTAAAAAAAAACAACAACAAATAAACATCTGGAAGAGTGTTTTAATTCACTATAAACAATCAATTACATTTCGGTTTACAGTAAGAAAAGATGCATGAATGTGATCATTGCATTAAACTTAAACTGGAATATTGGTCTCAGTTAACTCTGCTGGTCCTATATGTCCCGCATTGACATTGACACATTTTTTTTTTTTATAAATCTAATATCAGCTACTCTGTCTGTCGTATTTCTCCCTCGGAATAAGCTGAAAATTTGCTTTTACCTGACAACACAAGAATCGTAACAAATAGTTAATTAACAATCGGTAAATAATTATTTTGTTTTGTATCACGTACAAGGGAAAGAAACTGTACTTAATTGAGGTGGTGGGAAAATTGAATTAGTCCCCTTTATGGTAAGTTAAGACATTATATTACTATACTATCTTTCGTTTTCAAACACACACTAGTAGTGTGGTTAGAATGTTGGGTTGAGAAAGCTAGGGTCATGGGTTCGAATTCCAGTTGTCCTCCCATTTCTTAGAAATGCTTTTATAAAACGATTACGGTAACATTCATGCAGATATCACTCCATTCTTTCTCCTCCCAATTTTCTCATCATGTCGAAGTAAGTGATATGATCACAGCGTAGTGAGAAAACTAAACAAAAAACCATTGGCAAAAATATTTTTCTAATTTTTTGTTGGTTCAGACTAGTCTAGAGTATTACAAATTTAATTGCATGACTGACCCAAACGAATTGATACAACTACACGTCATATAAGCTTTTACATAAGGACGAACAGAAAAACGTCACAAAACCATTATCAGCTTTTTACACGGGCTAAATTAAAAGCTGTAAATCCAGCTATTACTGCAGAAATGAGATACGCACATGCTCATATGCTGAGAGATTAAGTTGACTGAACTGTTTGTTGCGTGCTTTTTAGCTCCTGTTGTGAAGGTTACATCATATTGTAAACGTTGCTTTATCTTGCACACAATAATTACTACATGTCAACATATGCCCTTTTTTTTTTTAGATAATTACATTTCTCAACTCTAGATAAACGTCACCAATGCCCAGGTAATGGTTTCGTTACCTAGAGTAATGAGATCACTTCAAATCAATATAGTTTGTAGTATATATAGGTCAGTACATCTTATGTTTGCTATTCGAATTTTTAAAGCAAAGCCTTGGTTTACTCTACAGTGTTAGGCTTAACGTTTCTTAGATGGCTAAATGTATCTTCACTTGGTGGCTGATAGGTGCAACTATTGTTTATGTAATGTTTTTACATTTTACAATGATTTTATTTTTCAATCCGAGATGACAATTTAATGTTAAATAATATTTTTAGAATTCATGTTTTCAGCTTGCGAATTCTTCATAATAAGAAAACTGCAATAGAAAAAAATAATACTTTAGAAAAAACAAAGCTTATCTTATGGAAAGAACTGCTGATTACTGCCATTTACTGAAAAATTGCAGGGTTTAACTCCTTTTCTGCTATAAAAAAAAATTAGTTCTAAATGACTAATTGGTTATTTTTTGGATTTATTCTTGTATTGTCATTGACTATGAATAATTATGCAAAATTTCAACGTCATCTGAGAATGAGACGTGGGAAGAAAAATAGAAACGTTCAAACTTCTTACCAGACAGAATGATAGACAGACAAACAGACAGAGTTAATATTAGCTTTGTAAACAACAAAAATTAAAAGCAAAAAAATCAAACCTTTTGGGTTTGTGGATGTCGAAAACTGCTCTAACGATTCATCTAGAACTTTGTCAGTTTAGAACTGAATAACTTCCTAATTTAGCACAATGGGAAAACTCTGATTGAAAGCGATAATGTTTCTAAAAATTATTGTATGAAATCCCCGAATTTATTAAAAGTGTTTCGCATAGAATAGAAGTACAGAAAATTTTGCGCACAAGTAGTGTATCATTACAATCTTATATCCTCTGAGTAGATTTATGCATTCGCTAAATTAATCAGGAATTATTTTTATTTTTTTTGGGGGGGGGGGGAAGGGCGTTTTACATTTTAAATTTTTAATATGTCATTCATTAGTTATTAAGAGCAAAATAATTACTTTAGCAAAAAGTAATTGAATTCATTCAAGAGGAATTGCCCTTTATAGTATTTTAAATGGAAATTTTAAAGTGTGGAATAATTTTGATTTCTTTTTTCCAGAGCCTCGCCCAAGAGGCAGATTCATTATTCAGGCTACATAGAGAAACAGGTTTGTACTTATTAGTTTAGAATAAATATCTTTACCTTTTTTTATCTACAACGGGGTCTAATTACTAACACTCGATAGACCACCCGTAGAATGAGGAGAATTAGGGCATATTTTATGTGTGTGCTAGAATCTTGACACGCCCCTAGACTTAAAATTAAAGTAGCAATGAACATAAAACAATTGAACAATAACCTTCAAATACGAAAACAAAATGTTATTAAATATTTAGAAAAACATAAAGATAAAGGCACATTCCTTGTTCCTTATGCTAAGACAAATGTGTACAAATGCTCCTTCTTCCCAAACCGATCAGAGCATGGAACGGGTTGCGTGAGTCAACGAGGAAAACCAAAGACTTGGCATAATTTAAGTCATTAATAAACATGCATGACTAGATTGACCTAGAAACACACACTCTTCTTTTTTGAATTCACGTCAGTATTTTATGAGATAACATAAGATAAGATAAGATATACTAATGAAGGGAGAATTTATCGATAGGAACTCAAGCTAAGACCCCCAAAGAAATATTTAGCACTGACGAATATATGGACCCATTTGTGCCCCATATCTAAATTAGCTTAGGGCTTTTTTCGAAGTCTAAATCCAGTAATGTACAAATGATCGGTAACTCTATAGATGAAGATAATTATGATGTATTTATACAATTTTGCTATAGTCCTTTCTTACCACAAACCTGCTATGCACTGAAAGGTCTGTATGGTGACATGTATGCACTACGCAAAACAGAAGGGTTTCTGTCCAGGGCTTTTGCAAGAGAGAAATTGAGCCTCTCAAACCCCCACTCAAATGGAGTTTGATGATGATGATAGATGAAGATAATTAAAATGTATTCATATCTTGCTGTAGTTCTTTGTTACCACATACCTGCTATGCACTGAAACGTCTATGTTTTGTCAATACAATCAGATGCATACGACGCTTTGTTTGATTTCCCACAAAACATTGCTAGAACTGCAACTGGGATTTCAGTCTTTACAAATTTCCAAGGATCAGGCTGCAGCTCAAGAGGTAATAAAAATGACTTCATTTTAAATTGAGACATTTGTTTTCTTTTTTTTTCTTCTTCTCTTCTTTACCTTTTTTCTTTCTTTTTTTTTTCTTCTCTTCTTTACCTTTTTTCTTTCTTTTTTTTTCTTCTTTTCTTTACCTTTTTTCTTTTTTTTTTTCTTCTTTTTTTTACCTTTTTTCTTTTTTTTTTTCTTCTCTTCTTTACCTTTTTTCTTTCTTTCTTTCTTTTTTTTCTTCTTCTCTTCTTTACCTTTTTTCTTTCTTTTTTTTCTTCTTCTCTTCTTTACCTTTTTTCTTTCTTTTTTTTCTTCTTCTCTTCTTTACCTTTTTTCTTTCTTTTTTTTCTTCTTCTCTTCTTTACCTTTTTTCTTTCTTTTTTTTTCTTCTTTTCTTTACCTTTGTTCTTTCTATTTTTTCTTCTTTTCTTTACCTTTTTTCTTTCTTTTTTTTCTTATCTTCTTTACCTTTTTTCTTTCTTTCTTTCTTTTTTTCTTCTTCTCTTCTTTACCTTTGTTCTTTCTTTTTTTTCGTCTTCTCTTCTTTACCTTTTTTCTTTCTTTTTTTTCTTCTTCTCTTCTTTACCTTTTTTCTTTTTTTTTTTTTCTTCTCTTCTTTACCTTTTTTCTTTCTTTTTTATCTTCTTTTCTTTACCTTTGTTCTTTCTTTTTTTTCTTCTTTTCTTTACCTTTTTTCTTTCTTTTTTTTCTTCTCTTTTTTACCTTTTTTCTTTCTTTCTTTCTTTTTTTTCTTCTTCTCTTCTGTACCTTTTTCTTTCTTTTTTTCTTCTTCTCTTCTTTACCTTTTTTCTTTCTTTTTTTTTCTTCTCTTCTTTACATTTTTTCTTTCTTTTTTTTTCTTCTTTTCTTTACCTTTGTTCTTTCTTTTTTTTTTCTTCTCTTCTTTACCTTTTTTCTTTCTTTTTTTTTCTTCTTTTCTTTACCTTTGTTCTTTCTTTTTTTTTCTTCTCTTCTTTACCTTTTTTCTTTCTTTTTTTTTCTTCTTTTCTTTACCTTTTTTCTTTCTTTTTTTTTCTTCTCTTCTTTACCTTTTTTCTTTCTTTTTTTTTCTTCTTTTCTTTACCTTTTTTCTTTCTTTTTTTTCTTCTCTTCTTTACCTTTTTTCTTTCTTTTTTTTTCTTCTCTTCTTTACCTTTTTTCTTTCTTTCTTTCTTTTTTTTCTTCTTCTCTTCTTTACCTTTTTTCTTCCTTTTTTTCTTCTTCTATTCTTTACCTTTTTTTTTTCTTTTTTTTCTTCTACTCTTCTTTACCATTGTTCTTTCTTTTTTTTTCTTCTTTTCTTTACCTTTTTTCTTTTTTTTTTTTCTTCTTTTTTTTACCTTTTTTCTTTCTTTTTTTTTCTTCTCTTCTTTACCTTTTTTCTTGCTTTCTTTTTTTTTTTTCTTCTTCTCTTCTTTACCTTTTTTCTTTCTTTTTTCTTCTTCTCTTCTTTACCTTTTTTCTTTCTTTTTTTTCTTCTTCTCTTCTTTACCTTTTTTCTTTCTTTTTTTTCTTCTTCTCTTCTTTACCTTTTTTCTTTCTTTTTTTTTTCTTCTTTTATTTACCTTTTTTCTTTCTTTTTTTTTCTTCTCTTCTTTACCTTTTTTCTTTCTTTTTTTTTCTTCTCTTCTTTACCTTTTTTCTTTCTTTTTTTTTCTTCTCTTCTTTACCTTTGTTCTTTCTTTTTTTTTCTTCTCTTCTTTACCTTTTTTCTTTCTTTCTTTCTTTTTTTTCTTCTTCTCTTCTTTACCTTTTTTCTTCCTTTTTTTTCTTCTTCTATTCTTTACCTTTTTTCTTTCTTTTTTTTCTTCTACTCTTCTTTACCATTGTTCTTTCTTTTTTTTTCTTCTTTTCTTTACCTTTTTTCTTTTTTTTTTTCTTCTTTTTTTTACCTTTTTTCTTTCTTTTTTTTTCTTCTCTTCTTTACCTTTTTTCTTGCTTTCTTTTTTTTTTTTTCTTCTTCTCTTCTTTACCTTTTTTCTTTCTTTTTTCTTCTCTTCTTTACCTTTTATCTTTCTTTCTTTCTTTTTTTTCTTCTTCTCTTCTTTACCTTTTTTCTTCCTTTTTTTTCTTCTTCTATTCTTTACCTTTTTTCTTTCTTTTTTTTCTTCTACTCTTCTTTACCATTGTTCTTTCTTTTTTTTTCTTCTTTTCTTTACCTTTTTTCTTTTTTTTTTTCTTCTTTTTTTTACCTTTTTTCTTTCTTTTTTTTCTTCTCTTCTTTACCTTTTTTCTTGCTTTCTTTTTTTTTTTTTCTTCTTCTCTTCTTTACCTTTTTTCTTTCTTTTTTCTTCTTCTCTTCTTTACCTTTTTTCTTTCTTTTTTTTCTTCTTCTCTTCTTTACCTTTTTTCTTTCTTTTTTTTTCTTCTCTTCTTTACCTTTTTTCTTTCTTTTTTTTCTTCTTTTCTTTACCTTTTTTCTTTCTTTTTTTTTCTTCTTTTCTTTACCTTTTTTCTTTCTTTTTTTTTCTTCTCTTCTTTACCTTTTTTCTTTCTTTCTTTCTTTTTTTTTTTTTTTTTTTACAAAAGTCGTTTTAGATTTCGTTAACAAAATGTCTGGGAGAATCTTTGATAGAAGATTGAGTATAAAGTATGTGATTTTTTTGTTTTCCGCATTTTATTTTAAAAAAAAATAAAATAGAAATAAAAAAAAAAACACGCAAAAAAAAAACACGCAAAAAAAACAACACGCAAAATAATAAAAAAAAGCAAAATAAAAAAGTTTAAAAAAAAAACAAAGCTTATGTAAGGGGAAGAGCTCTGCACTTCAAAAAAAAAAACAACTATGGAATTCAAGTATGTAGAAGTTATTTCCATGTTTCAATATCAAACAAAAGGGTTAATTACCAATAGTTAATTGACTAGTTGTTTAATATTTTAATTGATTCATGTATTATCTACGACAATGCAAAAGTTTGTTCCTTTGACCAAAGGTTAATGAGCAGGGTGTTATGTGGCCGGCACAACGAGCAACCTATACTTTCCCAAACTAACGGCATGTACCCATTAAAGTTGGTTGGACTTAGGGGCGTCCATAAAATCCCGAGATGAAAAAAAAAACAGACATCATCGAGATCGAACATGGAGCCTTTCTGTTTGGAACACACTGCTTTATTCCTCGGTCACCACGAGATTCATGTATTGTCTACGTCAATGCAAAAGTATGCAAAGTTGTAACTTGTTCCAAAAAAATAGGAGATAAATAACTAATTAAAACTTTTACCAGGTAGACAAACATATAGACAGAGTGAGTTAATAGACTTGTAAACATTAGACTGTCTCGGAATATTACATAAGATAAAGTCAAAGTTGTGTTGGTGAAATGTGTTTTTAAGAAAGTGAAAATAAAGCACCAAATTACCTGCTTTCAAAACTTGCGATCTCTGGGGAAATGATGCAAAGGTAATTTGTTATTGTTATTTGTTATTGTTAATGAGCAAGTTGCTGTGTGGCCAGCACAACAACCAACCTATACTTTCCCAAACTAACGGCATATACCTATTATAGTTGTTTGGACTTAGGGGCGTCCATACAATCCCGAGATGAAAAAAAAAACAGACTTTATCAAGATTGAAACCAGCGCCTTTCAGTTGGGAACCCATGGCTTTACATCTCGGCCACCACGCCCAACTTGTACGTGTATGAAAATGTGTTAGTGAGATGTGTATGAGACTTTTGTGCGAGAGATTTTCTGTGGGACATATGTGTGAAAGATGTGTGTGAGAGACTCGTGTGGGGTGGGACTTGTGTGTGTGAGAGACTCGTGTGAGACTTATGTGTGAAAGATGTGTGTGAGAGACTCGTGTGGGACTTGTGTGTGTTAGTGTTGTGTGTGAGAGTTGTGAGAATTGAGTGAGAGACTTGTGTATGTGATTGTGATGCTTACCGGGACTCCATCGAGACAACAGTCCAGAGCGCATACCATACGACCAGACAGCCATCCATGTTTGTATGAACAATCCTCACGTCATTTTGAAAGAAAGTAATGTGACAGCCTTAATGTTCATTTTGTCTACTTATTTTCAAAATAAACAACTTTTTTTAAAAAAGCTTAAATATTTTGGAATGAAACAATATTTCTTTTTATATCTTCTCTAGGCGTATTAAAACTTACTGTTTCGAAAGACGATTTGACCAAAAAGCGATTGCTGATAGATTTATTTTTCGACAATCCACAAGGTTGGGTCTTTGATCTGGGAGATTCAGAGACGAATAATGGCTACGGTAATAGAAAACATACATTTTTATTTTCGGTTCTTACTTCTGTATTGATATGCATCTTCAATATTCTATTGATCCTGAACAGTTTTACACACACACACATTTGAAACCAAGATAAAAATCCACTGCCGAGGACAGACGTAAACGGCGGATAATAATTATGTCTTCATTGCATGTAAGTAACGTGTGGGGCTGCGTAGCCACGTAAAATAATGCAATCCTCATTAACCTCATTAATATTAAGTCTCGAAGAAAAGCCTTATATATATTATAATAAAAAAGTTGTTCTTTTTTTTTTTTTAGACCTTGCAATCAGATGATTTCAGAGGTCCATGGTTAACAAGGGTGTCACGTGACCAGCACAACGACCAACCGTCTTTACTTCCCCCCCCCAACTAATGTCAGGTACTCATTAGAGCTGGCTGGACTCAGATGAGCCCAAAGAGCTGGAAATTTAAAATTCCAGTCAGAACCAGGATAAGAACCCTGGATCTAGGTTCGGAAGCCAGCGCTTTAGCGCTGAGCCACCGCGCCTCCAAAAAGGGGAATTCAAAGATTTAATAACCTTACATCCTATTGTTTACTGTTTGTTTTATCAAATAAATAGATTGTAGCCCTACTACAATGATCGCCAAAGTTGTCAGCCAAAAGAGCCACATTTAATAACTTACAGAACCAAAGTTAATTCAAATTGCCTTTTTTTTTTTAAACTTTACTTGATACATAAAAAAACATACAAATAAATAAGAAGAATTAAAAGTACAGTATCGATATTTTCTTAGCTCAAGATGCCTAACTTTAACTCATTTTATATGAAATAAAACTTTGTATCATTCTTAGGCCGATATAAAGAAAGTATTTTGTCAAAAGAGAACCAATTGAATGATATTGAAGGTATTCGTTATACAAAAAATCTCTAAAAACTCCACTGTTGTTAACATTGGCTAGTGCCTTGAAAAGTAAAGAGAATGTTGATATTGTTTTTTTTTTCTCGTTTGAGACATACGTCTCTTTTTGTCTCGAAGGAGACAGGGTTGTAGCTGTTCATAGTCTATAATTCATAGTTTCTGATATCGTTGCTGAAAATATTGCGACAAGCCTAAGTGGACCACTTCGGGGGGCCAATTTTGAGTTTTTGTTTCCACACAGTCTTTATAACCTTGTTAAACTTTACTTTGTCTTGATTTTTTGTTTTGGTTTTCCGTTGTAAGCCTCGTCCTACTTTTTGGTATAAGCAATACACACTTAGGATTGTAAGCCTAACCCAAACCCCAATAATCATAAATAGTTGTGTTATGTGTGCTTGGGCCTGTGACTGACCATACTATCTCTTCTGAACAGCTGGAGACGCCATGTCCCAAGGAAGAGACGCAGAGTTGCAACTGTACGGTTCATTAACTGGCTATCTCAGTGACTTTGGTCCAAGTGGGCAAGCATTTAACACGCCAAATCCAGCCAAGTATGTTACTTGTAAAAAATAATAACTAATATAATAATAATCATTATAATAATAGAAATAATAATAATAATGTTTTTTAAATAAAACAAGTTGGATATCTTTATAAAAAATCTCAAAAGACTCCACTGATGTTACCAACGGCTATGACTTTCCTTGAAAAGTAAAGAGAATGTTGATTTTGTTGGTGTTGGTCATCGCTTGAGGCAATACTCATAAATGTTTGTACTCTGCATTCTTGGGCCTATGACTGACCATGACTTTTGTACAGCTGGTGACGCCATGTCTCAAGGAAGAGACGCATGGCTGCAACTGTGTGGTTCATTTAACACCCCAAAATCTAGCCAATTACGTTCAGAAATAATAAATAATATTATAGTAATAATAATAGCCATTTAAATATTGCATTGTCTTCTGGTCTCGTCTAGCCTTGTTTAATGATCTAAAGGAGAACACGCATCTAATCCGGTACGACCTGATAAGATCCGTAATCTAATTAGGTCGAATGATTAGATATGATCTGATGCGGATTAGATTGAATTCTATTAGATCCGATCAGATCCGATCTAATCCGAATTTATTCGATCTTTTCGATTTAATCTGATATAATATTTGACATCGGATTGATAAATTGTCCTTGTCATTGTCCTGAGTATATTTTATACCCTTACATTTATTTGAGAAGGGGAACTTTTTTTTCAGCGCTTTCTGTAGAGCTAGGTCACGCTAGGTGTCGTCTACATGACGAAAGGAAGTCAAGAGTTCATGTTCATCAATAAACTTTAAATTTAAATCTCTAAATCTCTATAGATATATCTGATGATTTCTGACCAGTTAATACCATCAGTTTCATAAAGCTTTAAATATATTTTTGTAAAAATTATATATTCCTAGTGGACAAATCTCATTGTTAGATCACACTATTATCACATTAAAGTATCAAAATATTGTCTCATTGTCGGTTCAAAATATTGTCACATTGACATAAAAAATACCTCATTGTTGGATCAAAATATTGCCTCATTGTCAAATCGAAATACTTCATTGTTGGATCAAAATAACTCTTTCTTGGATCAAAAATACCACTTTCTCGTATTAAAATACCTCTTTGTCGGATCAAAATATTATCTTATTGTCAGATCAAAATATTATCTTATTGTCAGATCAAAATATTATCTTATTGTCAGATCAAACTATTATCTTATTGTCAAATCTCTCTCTATAATTCTCTTCTTCCCTCAAGAGTTTAGACGAGCAAGAAGTAAAGGATAGTCACCCTACGGAAAACAAGAGGGGGGGGGGACAAGTGGGTATTCACACGTCGTTACGGACGGCTACGTGCTGGACTGTCAAACCCTGCCCGCTCCCATCTCCCTTCGTCCTGAGGGAGGTTTGGACTAGAAATTAAACTATCTTCAACTCAGAAGAAACATCCGAAACATGTAAAACATTTTACAAACAAACATTTTACAAACACTAAATAGCAGCGCCAGACTTAACCATTGTGACCAAAATATCATGGAAAGAGAACAAGTAATCTATTATGTATATTCACCCGTCACTAAATAGCAGGGCCGGACTTAACCATTGTGGGGCCCTCTGCGAAACGGATCTCGCGAGCCAAGTTTGGGTAGGGAAGCAGATAATAGTGAACATTACGAGTTTGTATTAGAAAATATATTCGTCTTTGCATTTTATTCATTCTTTACTACGCACAGAATTACTACACGAAGTCATACTGTATATTATAAGAAGTCTGTTTCTTACATAGATCACGCTCAATAGCAAGAATTACCAAATATTTCAATCTATCTACGAGAATTGTTGACCTCAAGAAATTCATTATTAGTTTGAGGCGCGAGAAGCTTCTTTCACTAGATTACATAATTACGGGTATTGCATAACGCCGATTTTTATTTCATCGCGCGTATGATTAGCGTTTTCCATATTGAATGAAACCCCAAAATGACATTTTTCGTATATTTTGCAATTTCGGGAGAATTCCAGGAGACCCAGTAAATTGACAGTAGGGCGCGAGAAATCTGTTTTAAGTTATAACATGGTTTTATTTAATAATTTATACACCTTGAATTAGCGCGGGTCCTATGAAAGTGCGGGGCCCACTGCGGTCGCATAGGTTGCAGTGGCCTAAGGCCGGTCCTGCAAAACAGCGGCGTATGCTACGCCGCCGGTCGACTAGTTTATAATTATTCCTCTATGAAACTTTTTGTTTTCAGGACACGATTGACTCTCCTGGTTGGAGACGAGCATGTGGTGTGGATAGCAGACGGCGACGCCACAAAGGTCAACTACTACAGCAACCCTGGCTGGTTCGCTCTGAGGGGTCAAGCAGAAAGTGAAGGGCCTATCAATTACGACCTTTACCTTGCTACTAATGGCGTTGTCACCATGTCGTCAGGTCGAACTGGATCTGGCCTTTGCAAAGTTGGCATTAAATATGTCCCTGCTATTTAATGTCTGAAAAAAAAAACGTATTTAACATATAAAATATTGATGAAATCGGGAGTTATTTTTAATTTTTTTATTTGTTTGTGTTTTAATTGTAAGTAACTTTTTTCAGTGATTCTCAAGTTAACAAACAACCCACAGGACTTATCCGGTCCAAAAAAACGGTAATATCGACCCTCCTCGATAATCAACTATATTTTTAAATATTGGGCATTTCAATTGATGTCCACATATGTAGACAATATTTAAAAAATAATTTATTTTATATAACAAGGACATTATTTCAAGAATATGCATTTGTTTAGTTTTAAATACATAAATAATGCCTTGTCCTCAGGGCTCCGTTTCGAACCCTCTCGTTGGTAAGGGAGGGGGCTCTACTTTCGCTCCAATAGCTTAGAAAGAACCATTTCTATGGCACGTCAGAAAAAAAGTGAAGAGTGAAGAGTATGAAAGTAATGAACATGAATTCAGATAGATAGATAGATAGATAGATACAGATAGACAGACAGACAGACAAGTAGATAGATAGATACATAGATAAATAGAAAATTATGAAAACTAGTCGTCATTGATCGATATGAGTGAAGGTTAAACACAATTGTTGCAAACATTGTACCTGTTAAGAAGAACACATCTTGGCTATGTATAAATTGATGTGTTTTTTTTTATTTGTTTTTTTTTTAATTTATATTTGGTTTATAGAACTGAAACACCATTAAGCTAGAATACCAATTGGCAATAATTATTACACGTTGCCTATAAAAAAAAAACAAAAAAAAAAAAACAATGTTATATATACAGCCCTCGAAGTGGTCCACTCTGATAGTTAAAAGCTAGGTCTCAATATTTTCACCTTGATTGTTAACAACTATGAAGTTTAAAGACTATTAACAATCACAACACTATCTCCGCCAATACAAAAAAAAGAGACGTGAAAGTTTCGAAATTATTCTCGATAAAATATTTTCTTGTTAGTCAAAGCTTATACGAAGTGTAATTGTATAAATTAGCTTGGATCAGTCATGTCATTAAATTTTGTAATAGATCTAGACCAGCAACAACAAAATCTGTGATTAATAAAATTTTTACCTCTTGTTTTTATCTAGCGCTATTTCATGCGTAAAGCTTTCTCAATACGCTATGATCCTATCACTAATCCAGTTGAAAAAATTGGAAAGAGGTCGGGAGAAATAAGGTGATATCTGGATGGATTTAGCGTAATCGATTTTTAAAAGCAGGAATTCGAACTCATTGCTCAAGCCTCTTTCAAGCCGGCATACTAACCACTCTACTAGCGTGGTACATATGGCTACAGAAGATTGTTTGTTTCAATTTAAAGTGGCGACATTTAAAGGGGCCTAATTTAGCTTATACTACCACCACGGTCAAGTACAATATCTTTCCCTTGTTCAAGACCAAACAAAATAATTTATTACCAATTGTTAATTAACTAATTGGTTAGTTTTTAGAAATTGATTCTTTTGATGTCAGGTAAAAGAAATAATCTTGCAAAATTTTAGCTTGATCCGAGATTGGGGGTCAGAGAAATAACGTGCACACGTTTTATTACCAGACAGACAGACAGACTAACAAACAGACAGAGTTAATATTAGCTTAATTAAATTAAACCGTTAACACAAAAGTGTCGGACATATATTGAAAATATAGAATAGAGAAGTTGTAAAAATAGTTTTAGTGTATTTTTATGAAAAAAACTGTTAACATTTTACATAATTAATTCAGAACTTAAACTTTGATCTTTCAGAATAGAAAAAAGTAACCGTCGCATTTAAAATATCATAATATTGAAGTTTCAATATCTTTTCTAGTTTTTAAGATCTAGACGAGACGGAACATGGACAAACAGACAGACGAAACACAAACAAAAAAGTGGATATTTCCTTTTTGGGAGCACTAAAAAAATATGTCGCTTTTTAATACTTCCGTGTCCATCTACTTTGTATACATCCAAAAGAAAAAAAAACAAATAAACTCGCTTATTATGGATCTTCCTCCGCGTATCTGTTCAATATGTCAATCATCCCATCGTCAAATCAACAAAAACAACAAAACTAGATCTAAATATGTTAAACTATTGATTTTCTTTTTTTAAAGAGCGATGAGGGCAACAATCTCGGTAAGCTATAGTTGGTACATCATTATTCATGAGTCAAAAGAATTGTTTTTTTAACAAATACTTACCGGATAAGATAATGTTGGTACGTAATTTTAAACTGCAAATAGTCATGACCATACACCTTTAAAAATTAAGTAAGATAATCTTAGTACACATTAATATCTTTTTAAAATTAAGCCTATAAACCATTGTATACTTAGTAAGGTAATCCTCGGACATAATTATAAACTAGTTAATGTTTGTACTTTTTTAATAAATTCATTTAGATGATGTTGATGCACTATTATACAATTGGTAGGGTGATATTTGTACACTTTGATGAACTTTGTAAGACGTTTTTACTACATTATTAAAGATTTAGTTTACCTTTTACAAAATAAGTTCAGTGATTTGGGTACACCACTAAGAAACCTAGTAAGATCATGGTAGTAGAAAATTATTAAAAATTGATAATGCTATGCCAAATCGGAGAGAATTTTAAGACAAAGAAGTGCGGCGAAGATCAATTCTCTTCTCAGCTATTTGACAAAGTTTATATCAAGTCACTCTGTCTGTCTGTCTGGTAAAAAGTTTTGTGAACGCTATTTCTTCCACAACCAATCTAGGGTCACGCTGAAATTAACATATTTCAGAAAACAGCAGTAAAATAGTAAAATTAGTTCATTGATTATTGGTAATTAATAATTTTGTGTGGCATCGAACAAGGATTCTCTCTCTCAGAGGATCCTAGCAATGGAACTAAGATGCTACAGAAAGATCTGCTGTAAACTAAAACACTAAGGCCACATGGCTAAATCCTCAGGGCTCGCTAAAAACCTTTCTTTCAAGGAACAGTACCAGGAAGAAGAAGAAGAGGAAGACAAAGGAAGCGATTGGGAGATAACATAAAAAAATGGACAGGTCTGTCAGTGATAGAAATTCCATCCAAGGCAAGGGGCAGAGAGGAATGGAGAAAGTTGTGACAGTTCTTGTGTGGTGCCCCAACGGTTCAACAAACTAAGGGATAGGTAAAGATGAAGATGATCGAACAAAGAAAAGAAATAGTACTTTACTGATGTGGTGACCTATGTTGAATTTGTCCACTATAAACTATGTAGAAAGAAACAGGTGGCCACTTAAAAGTTTGAAAATATCAATAGATAACTATAAAACCTTCTATCTTCATAAGCACTACTCTGGCACAGTTATTAGTATGTTGCTTTAAGGAGGCTTACATAGGCCTGAGACCTCTAGTTCTGAATCAATCAATTTTATTGAATATTTAAAAAGTTATCAAGGATTACCTTTATGCTGATATCTTCTCCCCCCACCCACTCGTCTTTCCCAACTGGTTCAAATAAGTTATAAGATTGCGCTAAACAAATTCCATTGGTAACAATATTTCTAATCGCAAACATTTATTTACATTACTGATCCGAAATATTTGATAAAACTAAGCTTAATATAAGCCTTGTTGTTTTTTTTTTTAACCATAAGTATTTTTAGCTACCCCCGAAAGAAGAAAAAGACGCTTTAAGTTTGTGTCCGTCGGTTTAGATCTCGTAAACTAGAAAACATAGTGAAAATTCGACTTCATAATATTTTAGTACATTCTAAGTTCTGATGTAACGGCTACATTTTTCCTTTTCTGAACGCAAAAAAATCTAATTTTTTAAATCACTTATGCAATCAGTTTTTTCAAAAAAATGCACCACTTTGACTACTATTCACTATTAATAGTAACAAACACTTAAGGCTCTTTATTAGGGGAGACGACTATTTACCATATTTTTAACACATTTATGCAAAAGGTTGCAACCCTAACCCTAACGCTAATCCTAGCTTCATTCACACTATTTTTACATTGACACATTCGCTTTACTTATTACATTATTATTTCGTATAATTGTTTACAAAACACTCTTAGTGACTATATCGTCAGTAATGCGCAAATAAAGACCCGAGGGTCGCGGGTAACATATGTCTAGTACACTATAAAACATCTAAACAAAGAAAAAACATTTAATTTTCTACGAAATGCTTTTTTCTTGATAAATAAGAGATTGACCATTTACTAAACAATTAGATCAATTAGATATTTATTATAAAACATCAGTAAGGCCAGGTTCACATTTAACTTAACATTCACTTTCACCTATCCTTTGTTCTGCTGGACCACTGGGGTACCACACAAGATATGTTAACCTTTTTTTCTCCGTTATTTTCTGTCATTTTTCTTTGATAGAATTTCATTCTGATAATATTGAAACCTCCCCTTTTAACTGTCTGGGTGGACCACTTCGGGAGCCGATTTTCAGTTTGTGTTTCCACACAAACTGTCTTTGTAACCTTGTTATACTTGATTTTATGACATAAAACAATCAGGATAAAAAAAAAAAAGGAAGAGCTCCTCAGTACTGTGAGAAGACATGAGCTGAACAGGTTTGTTCGTGTCGTAAGACATGACTGACTTTTACAAATCTCATTAAACAGTGAGAGGCTCGCCTGGTAAAAGAAAAAGTAAAAAGGTCCCTTTTCAGATATTTCGATCTATAGGGAAGGGTGTCATGTGGCCAGCACAAAGACGAACTGCCTTTACGTACCCCAACTAGTTGAGTGGACTTAAAGACGCCCTAGAAAATCCCAAATTAAAAAGCCCAGGAATTATAACCACTCAGCCACCAGACCCCAGCTTGGTTGGTACTAATACTGATATATATATATATATATAGTGATGTCGTATTTTCTTAATCTTTTCTAGTTTACGAGATCTAAACGGGAAGGACGGACAGACGGACCACATAAAACTAATAGCGTTTTTTCCCCTTTCGGGGGCCGCTAAAAATGTCCAATAGCAAAACACATCTCCATTAACTTTTGTTTTTCTAATGACAGATTGCCTTGTGCCTCACACCATTCTACGTTTGCAAGGTGGACCAGAATTGACCCAGTTAAAAACGCAACAAGTTTCACTGTTCATATATTCATGCATAAGAATGTTGCTACATAAGAAATGTAAATTTGTTTGTCGTGTAAGTTGTATTGTTTGTCGATATATAGAGATACGTCTGGATCTAACAATTACGAAAATAACAATCACATCTTTAAACGACAACGCTTTTAATAAAGTTCATATGTAAAAGTGGATACGCAAATGATATTCTTGACTAAATTCATTACAAAGTTTTTCTTTGTAATTGATTAATATTGACCTATATATATTCTTTGAAATAATCTTTACGTAAATGTTTTTTGTTGTTTATTTTTGCTCTAGCTATCTTTCAATTCCTTATTCTATACAGTAGGCTTATTTCCCCTTAGTACATTTTTCTCTGTGTAAAACTGATTTACTAATTACGACTAATTGATTATTGAATGGACCTCATTCACCAATCGTAAACAAACAATATTTAGCCACGTGGTTCTCTACCTCTTCTATGCAAATTACGTAATACACACAGGCTGTCACGTGTCAGTTTTTTTTTTTATTGTTCTATTATTATTATCATGTGTCTAAATGCCGATACAGTTAGGGGTCATCAGTAGAGTTATTCAATTTATCCGTTGTTAAGAAAAATGAGACCGATCACATTAATAATTGAGTCCAAAACCCGTACTAAAACAATATTTTTATCCATAAACATTCAAATTAAATGTAGGGACATACATACTACAATGATAGAGAGAGAAGTACGACGAAAACAGTTTTTTTTTCGTCGTAGGCTGTTTGTTAAATATTTGTGTTCTTTCTTACACATTTTTGTAACTTAAAAAAAAATGAGGATAGTAGACTTCACATTTGATAAATTACATGAAAAAAAAAAAATAGTAAGATTAAACGATTAAAAAGGGCGTGGTGACTGAGAGGTGAAAGTCTCGGGTTCGAATCCTGGTTAAGACTTGGATTTCTACTTTCGGGCATCCTTGGGCGCCCTTGAGTCCAGCTCAACTGGGTACCTGACATTGGCTATGGAAAATTGGGGAAAGTAAAGGCGGTTTGTCGTTGTGCAGGTCACGTGACACTCTCGTTAACATTCGGACACAGAAACAGATGACCTTTACATCATCTGCCCTATAGATAGGTCGCAACCTCTGATAGGGGAGCTTTTTTTTTTAGAGCTTATGATCGACATATTGTCTAGTTTTTAGAACATAAGTGGTAATCACGTTAGGATGTTTGAAGTGGAAATATTAATTAATAAGTGTAAGCAATTAGTATATAACTAGTTACTATAATATTAGTATTATTAAAAAATATCGCATTTAAATTAAAAGGTCCAACACCAATTACGGACTTTGGTAGCTAAAGAGTTTTTAATTAAACATTGCATGACCTAGATCAGGGGTGGCCAACCTTTTGGTTCCGTGTGCCAATGTTGTTGTTTTTTTCACTTCTGATTCAGTCCTTTAAAGAATGGTAATTTCTACATATTTGTTGTTTGGTTTGTTGTGAACATTTGTGTATAACAGAAGAGGGAACTTACGAAAAATAAGCAACTTATTAAGTAGATCTATGTCTCTGTTAACATTTTTAGTTTGTATTCACGATTTAATTTATTATTTTTATATGACCTATAGACTAAATATTTAGCGATGTTAAATTTTAAAATATAATCATATGAATGACTAAGCTTGCTCGCATCAATATCAGATAGAAGCGAGATTTCAGTTCCAGTAACTCTACCAGCTTAGTTTAATTTCGTTAATCTTATTTGATTGATAACTTCCTAGACATGTTTTTACAGCAGTAACAATTGTTTCGGTTCTAAATTACATCCTTAGTTACATCATTACGATTTCATTATCAATGAAAGCATTGTCTTCGATTCCGAAGATTATAAAGGACGATGATTGTTTCACATCAAAACAAAGTTACGACTCAAAAATTATGCCACATCTAATGCAGATGACTCCCTATGTGTGACAAGTCAAAAGCTTGCTGTCAGAGTCACTCATACTTATCATAGCATTAATTATATTTTATTGTTATTTATTTATTTCATTTTAATTATTTCCCCGTCCTATCCCCATTTTATTCACCCGCCCCACCTTTTCCTCGTCTCACTCGACTGAGTCCACCACCTTGGCGGCTTTTCACTATCTTCCCTTGACCGGGGTAAAGATAAAAACACAGTCACTTTTGTCTTACCTGCCGGATGTCTGACAGCGCAGTTGTCACCACCTTGGGTGGAATGCAACCAATTTTTCTTTCCCCCCCCCCCATTCACCCACGACTCTCTTTGATCAAAGAGATTACTCGGGTTTACACGCCTCGTGACACTCCAAGGTGCGACTTTCGTCGGAATTCACCCACATGTAAAATAATTCTTAGCCTAGAACATTTCCCGTTTCCGCCCGTCTTTTCCAGGCCTTTGTAAGGTAAATTAAATCAAGCCAGACCCTCTTATTTCTCTATCACTGTCAATCGAGTCTGGACTACTTCATTTATTCTTACTATTAGACGAATACCTGGTGTCTCCCTCAGGTGTCTGCCTATTTATTTACCTGCCTATTTGCTATTTATCGGATCACTCACCTGCTTTTTTATTTGGCATTGTCTGCCTAGTCAACTATTGCCTATTTAACTGCACTATTTGCTGTTCAGTGTCTACTCGACACTACCCAATTATTTATCAGATCACTACGCTACTTGCTATTGAGTATCATCTACTGCCTACTTGGATCTACTCAACCATTTACTTGGCGCTATCAGCTCTACTCGCCTGCCTATTTGACAGTCCACTTGTCAACTTATTAGGTGCGACGTTCCTATAGACCCAGAGTCTGTTCGAGACGTCATAGCTACGCCAACCCTCTGCAACTCACTACGCTGCCCACGGCAGATCCGCTCTGCCCTCAGTACACTTGTGCCCACGGTAGTTGGCCACCCGCCCTACCTTGCCCACTACAGATATCAGAAATTTGGATTGAGACTCCACAAGAACTGTATTATCGGCGTCCCTCTACCCGCTAGAGCGCCACCTCCAGCTGCAGAACTTCAAGCCAGGACACAGCCAGCTGTGACATCATCAGGACAACCAGCTAAGTTCAGAAGACAAAGTGACATACCCTCTTATTAAGTGCAAGAGTGATGATTAAATATAGTATCAATTAGAGACAGATGCAAACCCTCACTCTTTTTATTCTTTTATGTAAATATTTATGTAAATAAATATTCTTCATTTTTAACTTTTGTATCTCTCTTTCATTGCTTGTCTCGTTGCGTGCCTGCTCCCGATGTATATGCTGACGGGTTGGTGTGTAATAGCTTCAAAAATAATTATACCTTAGACATTAAACGCGCCAAACACACGTCACTTTCCCCAACCAATCACACTATTTTGGCATAAGGTCTATTTAAGTTGTCTTTGCCTGCAAGGTCTCTTCTTTGGGTCTCAACACTGATCATCGTAAAAGCTCTCTATGTGTCTCCTTCATAGGCATTTTTGTTGCCATTGTTAGATAGCTAATTTAGTTAGTTGGGTTTTCGCACTTTGTTAGACCGACAGTGAACGTATATTTTATAGTGACGACATAGACTTTGGGCTAGAGATTAGGATAGACTTTTAAATTAACCAGTTACCGCTAGATTCTCAAGGGGATAACATCGTTCTATAGTGACAGACTAGACTGTGGCCCATTCTGTAATAAACTTTTGTTTGAAGTTCACCTTGAGTCAACTTGGTCATTGAGTCTGTGTTCCTGTGTGTACCTTATCTATATTTGTGACGTGCGCATGTTTTCCAAGAACTCGCGATTGAAAATACATCATACAAGGTACGTACGCACTTAGTCGAATTAAGTCTTCTAGAAATACTTCCGCTACATCTGACTACACATGCATCCGTTACACCAGCTACTTTCTCTATGCCAGTGAGGGCGAACTCGCACGTGAGTTGATCGTTACAGCGTTTCCGTTGAACGTTTCATTCACATCGTTCTCACTTGAGCTATACAGAAAGCTGATTGGCTGTAATTAACATAATATCTGACTCTTCGGTAGGTAACATATAAAGAAGACACAAGCTCTATCAAGAACTTAACGCTTTGTAACGAGTTAGTTGTTCTGTTTTTTAAGGGCAGGGGTTTATCAACTATTACGCCCTCAAAGTAAACGTCCGTGAAATGAAACGTAGACCGACTAGTAGTAATAGGTCTTTATTGGTAAACTCATAAACCTTGAATACAGGGGCGTAGCTAGGAATTTGTCATCCTTTTTGAGGCCCGGGGGAGGCTTGACCTCTTTGGGGGCCCCTGCATATGCGTAACATTTAATAAGTAAAATAAAAAAAAACTCATTCGAGCTCCCCCCCCTCAATTGGGGGCCCGGGGGTATTTTCTAATTCTCCTCACCTCCCCCCACTCTAGCTACGCCACTTCTTGGAGACTGCGTTAATTTTTTTTTCCAGAAAAGCTTATTGTGGAGACTCAAAAAGTGATTCAATATTACAGTCAGGCAGATATACCTTTTAATGATTTTGACAGAACTGACTGATAGACAGACAACACAAAACCAGAAGACACTATTTCTTACAGTGGCAACTCGAAAAGTTCCAATTTAATTTTGTCTCAGTGTGTCGATATTTTGATTATTCTAGTTCAGGTACCTGACTGCATTACTCTTGCTGTGCGGCACGTCCATTCTGCTGATACAAAGCAACAGCGCGTTGGGACGATTCCAGCCCTACAGGAACAAAACATTTTCAAGCGTTAAGGACAGATCCCTGTTTGCCTGGGAGAAGTGGACATCAAGTTGGATCGAATCTGTCTTATATAGGACTGATGAAACTTTTCATTTGAGCGCTGAGGCCGGTCCAAGAAGAGAAACAACAGCGCCCGGTGTAGATGTTTTAAATCCACGTTTACGTACGGTGAGGTAAGTTTAAAATATCATTTATATCAGTGATGCCAAACTACGACCCTCGAACTATATCCTGCCCAAGCCGCAGTGCAATCTGGCCCAGAACAACTTTTGCACAGAATCTATATATATGATTCTCTTCATGGCTCAAGAGTTTGGACAACAAAAAGTAAAGAAAAGATCACTCTTTTATATCTGTGGATAGTTACCCACCGAAAAAACAAGAGAGGGGGAAACTGGTATTCACAGGTCACTACGGAAGGCTGCCTGGTCATGTGGTTTGCGCGCTGGACTGTAATTTAGATTTATCGATAGTCCCGGGTTTAAACCCTGCCCGCTCCCATCCCCCTTCGTCCTGCTCGAGGTTTGGACTAGGAAGTAAACTATCTTCAACTCTGAAGGAACATGTGAAACATGTAAACATTTTACAAACACTAAATAGCAGCGCCGGACGTAACCATTGTGATCAAGAAGACATGGAAAGAAAACATATCTACTATGGATATTTACCCGTCACTAAATAGCAAGGTCGGACTTAACCCTTGTGGGGCCCTCTGCGAATCGGATTTCGTGGGTGGCCAAGTTTTGGTAATGAAGCGGATAATAAGTGAAATTTAAGAGTTTGTATTAGAATAAAAATTCGCCTATGCATTTTCGCACAGTTAGCCAGTTAGCTTGGTAAACTATATGAAAATGGCGGGGGTTTCCTGTGTGCACGACCTTCGGCCACGTTTTCTAGTCCGTGCGTCAGGAGTACCAGGCACATTGAAAATAGCAGTGTTTATTACGGACATTGACTTGCAGGCAACCCTGACAGAGTGGTTTGTTCAATCAACCTTACAATGCTTAAGTTCGAAGAGCCATTGGATCAAATCTTTTGACAATAAAACGGCTAACCTTCATTTCTTACTATTATTACATGAAATTTATTAGACAATAAAACAAGTTAACAATCACCTGACCTATTCTTATTGGATAATGCACTACCTATAAGTAATGTAGTCTCTTTGTTAAACGCTTCATACATTTATACTATCAGTATTTATGCTTGTGTTAATTGAGGTTTTCTTTTCATTCATATTATGATTTGTGTTAGATTTAGTTCTACTTGCTTTATCAAAGGAGCTTCTATAATGTTTTCTTTTGTATCTACAGCAGCATCTCAATGAGTCCAAAAGGAATACCAGACAAGCCAAGGTTTCAAAAAGTGAATGATTTCGACGCCTGGCTTTTTTCCGCGTTCTTTGACAACTTGAATAACTCAGATCTCATCCGGGTGTTTGGCATTCAACCATTGCTGTTAAACACTTCGGTCTTCTGTCATCTCACAGAAGGTATTAATACTTACATCGTAGAGGGGAAGAAGACAGATTTATACGATTGGCATAAGAAAAGGTAAACAGGAGAAAAAGCCATTTATTCTTTTGCCGGAGTAGACGGCGTGCATTTTCTCTCCTTCCCAGCTCATACACAACTTCAGCAACACACCCCGCAATCACATTCATAAATACATCATTACCCTAATAGATAAAAACAAGAAAAACATTTTAAAAAATACTTTTTGTGAAAAACAAATTACCACATTTATACAACTTGTAATGATAGTAGATGTATACATTCACTTAACCACAATTTTTGTCGGGGAGGGCGAGTCATAAAATGTTCCTTTTTTACAAGTCAGATCTTCATGAAACTTGGCTGAATGGAACCTGAACGCTGATCTCAAAAGCTGCTCTAACAATTTTTCAAGAAATTCTCAAGTCTAGATCTAAATATCTATCATTGGAATATTATAAATGTGTACTAGATATATAAATTTGCTTAAATTCTTTCTTGGGGAGAAGGGGGGATGGGCAGGGAAAAAATGTTCCATTGTGTTTACAAAGCTTCTATCAACTCACTCTGTCTGTCTGTCAGGTAAAAATTTCGCACATTTATTTCTTTTACTTGACAACATAAGAATCAATAAAAAAACTGTAACAATAAAATGATGAACTATGTTGCTGCACATAAAATTATACATGTGTCAGACGCGAATAGTCCATTTTTTAGTAAAAGAAATTACGAAAGTTATATAATATAAAACAAAAAAAACAACAACAAAAAAACAGACCTATTTAAACTAAAATAAAACTTGGGTATTTGATTTCTATTTGCTATTAATATAGGTAGGTGCTGTTTCACTGTAGCACAGCACGTATTAGAATTTTTTTTTAAAATCCAGGGAACAAAATTATACTTGACTGATATGACGGTTAAGTGAATTAGTCCCATTTTTACTATGTAGGCTTTAAAGTTTAAAGCTAACAATACATAAATATAAAAGCTTATGTTTTCATAAGCGCCTCGCTGGCACAGTGGATATTGTGTTGTCTTGAGAAGGCTTTAGGATGCTTGAGCTCTCGAGTTTAATTCAGGTTTTTCAACCTTTTTTTATTTATATAAATACATTTTAAAAACGATGACGGTAACATTCAGCCATATATCACATTCTTTTGATAGCGGCGAGATTCGTTTTGAACGTCTTTTCATCATTCCTCTTATCAGCTTACTAATTCTTCTAGAGGTAAAAAAATAAATTTAGACTAGACTAATTGTTTAAACGTTGCTACTTCTGGGACTGCATCACCAAACTAGAATTGTACATACTCTGAAATTAGATTTATACATAGGCGTACTTGTATGTCGGGAGAGGGGCTTAAAGGAGGGCGGAGGTAAGAAATGTTTAATTTTTTAAACAAATCTATTATTCGTTACTTATTAACGTTTAGTGATCACTGTAATATCGGCTCATTTTCTTTAAAAAGAAGGATTTACATTTAAAAAAAAAAAAAAATTTGTTGAGGTTAAAGTAAGTATTTCGTACATTGGCGTGCCTTAGATATACTAAAAAGGGGGGGGGGGGCAGAGCAAGTAATGGGTCAATGGGTCAAATGGGTCGCAAAATTGGATGGGTCAAATGGGTCATGGGTCAATGCTCCCTGACCCACGACCCATCCTTAGTTTCCGCCTGACTCTGAAAAAAACCCGTCGTTGCGCGATTTTTTTTATTTGCGACAAAAACAATACGTGCCCTTCCATACATTTGTATAGAAAATTAAAGTTAAATTTGTTCATAATCTGCTAATATCTCCATTTCTTGACTTAATTTTAAAATTTCGCTCTGTTACTATGTAGTATATATATATTTAAACACATATATGCGATAACAAAACAATCGGACAACTAGATTTCTAGAAAAATAAAAAACAAGATTGTGTGTGTCATGAAAAATTTATTTTGAGAAAAATGGGATTTAAAGCTTACAGAGATGTTGATACACACGCTGTGCATTGTGGTCTAAAGTTACCCTCCGGTTTCCAAGATGGCCGCCTTGAGACCAATCAATATTTTATTTCGCCAAAATTTGTTTCAATGGGTCATGGGTCATGATGGGTCTGGGTCGAGAACTTAATGGGTCATATGGGTCATGGGTCAAGCTCAGTGACCCATTACTTGCTCTGGGGGTTGGGGGCATTGTCAGTCCTCAAAAGTGTCAAATCATCAGTGTTGTCATAGAGACCTTAGTAAGATGAAAATAAGCTATTAGCTTTGTGTTATCTATCTTACGGTCTTATCTTATCTTATCTTATATAATACAGACGTTACTCCAAAAAAGAAGATGATTACGTCCTACGCGTCATGCCTTTAGTCATGCATATTAACCAATGACTTAAATTCTGTCAAGTCACTGGTTTTCCTGGCTAGCTTAGGCAACCCATTCCATGCTCTAATAGCACTAGGGAAGAAGGAGTATTTGTACAAATTTGTCCTAGCATATGGGATGAGGAATGTGCCTTTATCTTTGTGTCTTTCAGAGTATTTTATTAAATTTTGTTTTTGTATTTGAAGATTATGGTTCAGTGTTTTATGTATAATTGCTACTTTACTTTTGAGTCTTCTGTCCTGAAGGCTTTCTAAATTTAGTGATTTTACTATAGGTGTTACTCTAGTCAAATGTGAATATTCATTTGTTATGAATCTCACTGCTCTATTTTGTGTCTGTTCCAGTTTCTTAATGTTTTCTTAAGTTGAGGGGTCCCAAATGGAGGATGCATATTCTATTATTGGCCTAACCAAGGTTAAATAACATTTTAGTTTTATGTTCTTATTAGATTTATAGAAATTTCTTTTAATAAATCCTAATGCTTTGTTTGATTTTTTTATAGTTTCATCAATATGTGGATTCTGTTTAGTTTAGATAGGAAAAAAAAGAAGAAGCGTGTTTTTGCTTTTGGGCAATAAACTTAATAATACCATGGGATTCTTTAAAATTGTATTACTTTAAATCACCAAGAGGCGCGGTGGCTGAGCGGTAAGGCGCTTGGCTTCGGAACCGGGGATCCCAGGTTCGAATTCAAGTGGGATTTTTTAATTTCGGGATCTTTGGGTATTCCTGAGTTCACCCAGCTCTAATGGGTACGTGATATTAATTTGGGTTCCAAACCGGGGACCGGGGTTCGAATCCTGGTAAAGACTGGGATTTTTAATTTCGGGATCTTCGGGCGCCTCTGATTCCACCCAGCTCTGATAGGTACCTGATATTAGTAAGGTTGGTTGTTGTGCTAGCCACATGACACCCTTGTTAACCTTAGGCCACAGAAACAGATGACCTTTACATCATCTGCCCTATAGACCACAAGGTCTGAAAGGGAAACTTTTACAGCATCTGCCCTGTAGACCACAAGGTCTGAAAGGAGAACGTTAGACCACCAAAACAAGTCTTACGGCTTGAATATTCCTTTTCCATGAGCGGATCTGGTAGGGGGTTCCTTTGAGTTTTTGTTATCACATAAATTCTTTTTGTAATATTGTTCCATTTGATTTTTTTTTCAGAAGGCGAGTTTTCAGTTACGAGTGTCCTCTAAACGTAAACAGTCGACCACATAATGTGTCCTTAACATTTGTTGAAACAGACACGCCAACAAACAGCCTTCTAATTCTATATCCAGAACCTATAAAGAGAAATTTTACCGTCTGCTATTCAATGTTATATAACTACAATAATCCTTACCAGTTGGTTCAGAACGTAGAGTTCAACAGAGTCCTTGGGGCGGAGCACTTCTTTCTGTACAGGGAGAGCGTCTCCAGCGCTGTAGACACCGTACTGAAACATTATCAGAGACAAGGCTTCTTGACCGTCATAGATTGGCCCATTCCAGTTAGCGAAATACATTATCACGGTCAGGTACTCACAATCAACGACTGCGCCTATCGCAACAGGGGAGTGTCCAGATATGTGGTCATTCAAGACACGGATGAGTTTATTATTCCACACCAGCATGACAGCTGGACTGAACTCATGGAGGTCTTAAACAAAGAGTTCGAACAAAGTAACAAAAGTCCAAGTGAGAATCTCGGGGCTTACATCGTACTGAGTAGTTTTTATCAGCAGTCCCCGAGTTCTTCAGAATGGAAGGAAATACAACGAACATTTTCGGTCAGCGACCAAGATTTCCAAAGGTTTACGAATTTTTCTCTAAATGTGTTTTCAGATTTAAAGAGATTAAACATGTATTTTTGGGGGAAAAGGCAGAAATCATTGGTCCGGCCGGAGACTGTCTTGTTCAACGACATACACAGCCCGGACAAGTATCGCCCGGGAATGGCTAAAATGAAAGTTCACGTTGATCTAGCCGTGGTTCACCACCAAAGGAGGTACTCTTCACCACAGAACAATATTCTGGATACCACGTCTTTGAGATTTAAAGATCGGGTTCTTCCTTTAATTAACGAAACTTTATCTCTTCTATCTTGGTGAGATTAGTTTTATTATTGTTTTTTTTTTACTATTGATATTTCTTCCTAGCAAAACTAGTAATTTAATTTTTGAACTTTTTAATGTTACCCAAGTATTACAAATATTAAATTATTAATTTCGCAAAGGTTGATTCATTATTATAGAAAATAAACGTTGTTCTATATGTGTAACGATCTATATATATTAATCCTTCTTACATAGGTTTATTTTGAACTCAATACAGAAATCAAGAGGAGGGGGGTGCATTGGACCTGGGCTCTTGGTTCAAATAATTGCTGAAGACTGTGCTTTTAAATTTCAGGATCTGTGGGGCGTCGCTGAGTCCACCCAACGCTAATGTTTACTTGACTTTAGTTGGGGAAAGTAAAGGCGGTTAGTCGTTGTGCTGGCCACATGACACCCTCGTTAGCCGTTAACCTTAACAGCATCTTCCCAATAGATCAGTAGGTCTAAAATGGGTATTTTAATCAAAATTATTAGTTTTCTGTCTTAAATTAATATCACTAACATTTAAGTAATTGGTTAATATGCATGACTAAATGCATGGCGCGTAGGACTCATTAATCTTCCTTTTTGAAGTAACGTCTGTATCATATATCAAATTTAATAAGATACTCTGAAAGACACAAAGATAAAGGCACATTCCTCATCCCATATGCTAGGACAAATTTGTACAAATACTCCTTCTTCCCTAGTGCTATTAGAGCATGGAATGGGTTGCCAGGAGCTAGCCAGGAAAACCAGTGACTTGGCAGAATTTAAGTCATTGGTTAATATGCATGACTAAATGCATGACGCGTAGGACGTAATCATCTTCTTTTTTGAAGTAACGTCTGTATTATATAAGAAGAAGATAAGATATAAGATAAGATAATATTAAAAATATCGCAAAAATAATTTATTGAAAAAAAAAAAAACTTGTCCGTTTAGTGTAAAATATCAACATTTCACTAGAATTTGCAAGATTTCAAATAAACGATAACACTGAGATGGGTTTTAAACTGTGAAAGCTTTGTTTTGCAGGCCTTTTAGTACTGATTTACTAAAATAAGTTTTTTAAGTTATTATGAAAAAGAAAACATTTTTTTTAAAGTTTGCGTCATATTCATTTCATATCCCTCGAAAAAGGAAAGGTTCACTTGCTAATCCTTCTATGTCTCGATTCTCTGACTGCTGCTACGTATTAAATAGTGCAGCCCCTCTAAACGATGTTATTCTAGCTTCCTATGATTGTTTAATACTGTCCTTGCTAGGTTACTTCAAGTCTTTGTCTACCATAATAATTGATTTGGAATGACATGTTGCTGTCTTTCTATTTTCTGTCTATCTTTATTGATTAAGTGGTATTATTTCCGACAAGCGTTTCACATCAAAGTACAAAACCGCTGCGTAAAGGGGGAGGGATGAGTAGCAGAGGGCAAAACAATAAACACGCTCATTGGTTAATGAGAGAACCAAAAGTACACTAAATAGATATGTAGATAGTGGTATAGAGTCCTAGCCATATGTTTCTTTTTTTTTTTTTTCACCTTATTCAAATCAAAATCATAATTTTTGTATCCGAATAGCAGACTTTCTTTACGCATTGTGTTTGTTATACAATAAATCAGAATCGAAGGTGATTTTCTTATTAAAACATTGAGAAATCTATCGGGAACAATTTTCTTTCCTGACTACCGGAGATTTTCACAATACATTCTTAATTCTAAACTAAATCGATGAAATATAACAATCACAGTGAATAAATCAAACAAAGAGAGTGTTTCAATAGTATGAGAAGTCGTTCCATGGTAGAGGAACACATTAACAGTGTAACTGCAGTAGATCAATGTGTAACATACAGTTCCTGAGACAATAGATGTGTGGTTGCGTTAGAGGAGGCTGAGATACGGACTCCTCACTGTTGTATGTACCTGAAAACTGTTTACCCTACAACCTATGAGGCAGAGGAAAGACGAGACTTCTATTGTGTATGTATTTGTTGTGTAATCATCTTGTCAGCAGTCTCAATTTTTTATAAAAGGTTAAAGATAACATTTCATAACGTCTCCGCTAATGCAATTCTTCATGATTTTATCTATGTTTTCTATGAACTAAAAATGTCAACGTACTCAACTGTACAACTTCCTGTAAATAAACATTCTTCTCATTTACCCAGTTTCGTCGAGTCCGACTTTCGGTGTTTACTTTTATATTGAATAAGCGCCGCATTATTTTTTGTAAGTTTTATTTGAAAGAACCTTTTGATATTAAAGAGCGCCTAAAAGCAGTGAATACATCTTCTCTCATGTATCTTTTCCCCATGCATCCGCAATAGAAATTAGACCACAGCGCAATTAGAACGCTATAGCATGAAAGATACGCGGAGCAATTTCAAAATTCACATTGTGCAATTTAAAAAAAATCATTTTGCTAAAACAATTACAACCATTAAAATATATAGTGCTAAATTTGAAACGTTGTATTTATCTGATTAAACTCTAGATTGTATAGAGCTATTAGAAATAGCCTGTTTTCATATACATGAGAGATCCAATATTTCCAAATTGTTAAACTATCTACTCTTCCGAAACGCTAACTTCTTTATTGTCAATCACGTAGACTGGTGCAGTGCTGTTGCGCATGTGAGCGGCTTTAATACTGAAGCCACTTCTGCTTATAACCAGGACATCACAAAGACTAAGAATCGCCTGATCTAACAGAGCGCTCTCAAAACCTTGACAGGAGTCCTTATCACCTCTCTGGCGATCGATGTGCGAGATTCGACCTCCGTAATCTATGTACTGAGTACCAAAGAAGTCTTGAGCCCTATTTCTGACAGCTATATAGTCTGTTGCTATAAAGAAATTAGCGCTACTGTTGGTGTCTTTTTTCTTCATAAAATCAAACAACACAGGAATATCTTCATCTGTTACTGCAATAAAAGGCTCATCCTTTGGATTAGACGGGTTTTTCCCAACTCTGACATGAGCACAGATAAGGCTTCTGTTACCAACATTGAACAGTGGTGTAATGTCATCCATGGCTAAATCTAGTCCTTTTCTCTTAATGAATTCTGAGCCTAAAATGGCCTGCAAGCGTGTTGTTAAATTAGTCGAAGGTTTCATTAGCTCATGCCAGGACCAGAAGAATCGACTTCTGTGATCTCTGAGACCTGACCATTGCCTAGATATGTCGGCATAAAATTTGTTACTAGTCACGTGATAGATAAGATCGCTGTTTGTTCGAACGTAGATAACTTTGTTAGGAAAGGATTTGTTAAAATCTCCTTGCCTGCTTTGCGACCAAGTGTCTTTCATCATTTGGTTGTAGACATAACTAGAAATCGTATTATTTACTGAAGGTGGTTCCAGCTCATTGGCTTCAGGTAACCAGTCCACTTTATTGGGAACATAAAAATCAGACAAATTACAAGGACTAGTCATGATCAACTTAAACTTGCGTTGTATAATCCTAGACCAGATGTAAACAGATGTCAGCGCCCTCTGTCTATCTCCCCATCCACCGCACATCGAGTTGGCATCACATAGATAGCACAAATATTTGGTTACATTATTATTAATACTTGAGTTGAAAGACGGAGGCAAATTTTTTGGAAACTTTACTATTTTGGCAGCTTCACGATGTTTACCCTTCCACTGTCTTGAATAGTTGGCCCGAGATTGTGCTAAATGAAAATTTATTTCAGGAAAAGCCGGTTTTGTGATTATGTTATTTAATGTGAGCCAGATTGTTACAGTGTGTGATATGTTTTTAAAAAGTTGTTTTGATTGTCCCGAATCACTTTGCAATAATATTGTAGTTAAATGTGCTTTCCGTTTCAAATCTTTTGTATCCAGAGATTTTAGAAAGTTAAAACCAGGCCTAACTTCCAGGAAGTGATATTTGACTGGTGATAATACCAGAGCTACGTACCCTATGGTACTCAGTGTTACACTCAGAGAAATGATTCCAAGTATAAGAAAACTTGTTGTTGAAACCTGAAAAACAAAAAGAAAAGCATAAATTGTATGTGATTACATTTTGTAGGAAGTCTCGGTGGCTAAGGGGTAAAGCGCTTGGCTTCCGAAAAAAGTCCTTGGATTGGATTCTGATGATATTTCTGGATCTTTAAAGCGTTTCTTCCAGCCAGATCTAATGAGTACCAGGCATTAGTTTGGGAAAAACTATTAAGGTGGCTTTTCTTATTGCTGGCCACATCAAACCCTCGTCAATCGTGGGCCACATTAATAGATGATCTTTACATCATCTGTCTCATAGATCGCAAGGTCAAATGGATTTTTTTTTTTTTTTACATTTTGGGTATTACTTATTAAAAAAAAAATAGAATGACTTTAAACTATCAGTGGTGTACCGAGGATTTAAAGTACTGTACGTCCCCCCACTCCTCTCAATTGTGTACCAACACGCAACCCATATTTGCATAAGAACAGACACCTATATAGGCAATAGAGAAAACGTATTTTTTCATGTAAACGAAAGAGCAGCCCTTAGAGACAGTTCCAGTTCCTTACAGACGTATTTTGAGAACACCTCTATTCAGCTCGTAACTTTTTGGACATTTCTATGTGGTTGGAACATGGATTGTACGTTGTCATTTTTCAAAGAAAAAAAAAACGAAAGAAATTTAAATTTGGCTAGAGAAAGCTACGCTTCGGAACCTCGTTACTCTACTGGAAGCCGTAATGGAGATAGATTTAATAACACTTAGCCAAACATATATAAATACAGAAACTGCAATCACGACACACACACACAGAAGCACAGAAAGTCAAGACAAGTAGAATATGTTATTAGACACTTAATTAAGAAACAACAATGATTTAGAGTTACAGAGAAATGATTGGAGAACGTCTTTCTACTGTTAGGTGTGCTTTATTAAGCGACGATATTTACTTTTGAAATAATTTCCATTCGGATCTAAATATATTTTAGAAATATTTTCGAAACGCGTTAGAGTTAGAGAGTAGTGGTGGCGGTGGTCTAGTGGTAAACCGTTTAGCTTTCGATCTGAAGTGTCTTGATTTCGAAGCTCCACATAGACTGATAGTGCAAGCTTCGGAACGCCCGATGAGTTGTGTTTTTTAATGAAAAAAACCTGCTTGCATAGTTAATTTAAAAAAAAGAATTAAATGGTTCACTTTTGGAAAAGAAAAATGTAGCTGTTGCATCAGAACTTTGAAAGGTCTAAAATATCATGATGTCTGCTTTTCATTTTCTCTTTTAGTTTATGAGATCAAAACGGGATGGACTGACGGACGGACCACAGAAAACTAATAGTGGCTATTCCACTTTCGGGGGATGGGGGTGGGGGTGGGGAATTATAAGGAAAATAGTTGATCAATGAGCCTAGACATATTTAAATTTTCTACAGTAAGTGTCATTATTGTGGATCTTGTATTTTTTCATAGTGACAACAACGACAAAATCATTGGCCTCCTTCAGTCGTAGGACGACTATGGTTCATCTCAGAGCACACTTCCTCATGTGGCTGTGGAGCCCTATTTTGGAGAGACACTCCCGTACTCACGTTCTCTATAATGGATTAAATATTAGTCAATTTTGTAAACCCATTTTTGTGTTGTGCTCAATGTTCGCTTTGTTTACTTATACTTCCCATTCTTGGATCAAGTTGAAACTGCACAATTAAATTCACTGTCAATGACAACAAATCATAATTCGTAACTCATTATGTTTTGTATAGATACAGTACTAGGCTAGGTGGGTAAAGCCTTGTCTAGAGAATTAATGTCACGCTAAACTTTTCAGACTAGCTATAGACCTTAAAAACTCCTATTTTCAAAAGTACGAGGATAGCTCAGTGACTAAGAAATCGGCCTTCCAATGCCTCCATCCGAAAGGCTGTGTTCAAATTTAGAATCAAGCACTTTTTTTACAGGCAGTACGGAAAGCTTTTCCTTTTTCCCTTACAACGGGTCCACAAAAGGGATTGGACCTTATCGCACCGAGCATGCTATAAGCATGAAAGTTGCACTAAACAAAAACAAGGTCATACAGACAGTTTGTGTGGAAACACAAACTCAAAATCGGCCCCTGAAGTGGTCCACCCAGGCAGGTAAAAAGGAAGGTTTCAATACTTTCAGAAAGAATATCAAAATGAAATTTTATCAAATGCAAATGACAGAGAAGAATAGAGAAAGAAGGTTGACAGATCATGTGTGTTGCCCCAACGGTTCAGCAGACAAAGATATGTGAAAGTTAGATGTGAACCTGGCCTAACTGATGTCTTATAATGAGTATCTAATTAATATAATTGTTTGGTAAAGGGTCAATATCTTATTCAAAGCCTCTAGAAAAAAAAAATCTGTAACAAACAACACTTCGGTTTAGTGCTACATGGCAATGGGGCATATTTGTATGTCAGCGATATACATGATGATTATGAAAAACTACTTATTAATTTTTTTTCCACCTATATGAATGCTAAATAAATTTTTCTCTCTAAAAAAAAGTAAACTTTTTTTTTTGTAAATGTAGTAATTAGTATGACAGAACTTACTTTATTTAACAATACAAATGTAAAAAAAAAAAATTGACAAAAATCTAAAACCGTTTGTATAAATGTGTTAAAAATGGTGGATAATTGTCTCCCTTACTAAAAAGCCTCCAGTGTTTGTTAATATTAGTCGTAAATAGTTGTAAAAATGGTATATTTTTATGAAAAAACTTCTAGCATAATTGATTATAAAATTAGATTTCTCACTTTCAGAAAAGAAAAAAGTAGCCGTTGCCTCAGAACTTTGAAAGGTCCAAAATATTATGATGTCGGATTTTCATTATCTTTTCTAGTTTTTGAGATCTAAACGGGACGGACGGACGGGAGGCGGACGGAGGGACGGACAGACTACACAAAACTAATAGCGTCTTTTCCTCTTTCGGGGGCCGCTTAAAAAAAAGGCACTTTATTTGAACCACCCCATCTCCCTAACCGAAAAAAAAAATTCCACTAAGTGAATGGACAAAAATAGATAAATATTCTTGATTTTATACTATTATAACTATTTTAATGATAGGCTTTTAGGTATAGACTTAAAAGACTGGGCTAAATGATCCTGAAAATTAATTTATTAAACTCTTAAGTGATTAGAGTGATTCGGAAGTAATTGAAGAACTATTTTCTAGTCCTCTAGACAAATTTAAAGTAAAAGCGTATATTGAGCTGCCCTGTTTATGCTACCTAGCCTCATAGTGGGAGAAAACGGTCATTAGAGGAGACGACTAGGCTACTAGGTAGCAAAACATTGCACTGGTCTGGGATCGAAAGAAAACCCCAATACTCCTTTCTGAATTCGCATGCCTTTCCTGAATGGGCCGTTCTATGTTACTGTTACTGTGGTACATTGAACAAAAACGGTTGAGGCCTTTAGCCTCGCCTCTACTCCTGAGCGTCTTGAGTTTCGATTTTTGAACTACTATTAATAGGGATGTGATATGTAGACATCTGCTTGGACTTCGCCCATACAGAATATTTGTTCCATAAGTTCGGAAGGACGGAGATTTCGTTAGCTGAAAGTTTCAAGTGTCAATAATCTTCACATAATCTTCACATAATCTTCACTCTCTCGAAAAAAATCACAAGACGCATTGAACTACTAAGAATTGTATGAACTGATGCATATACTATATTTTGGAGACAACGAATTGATAAAAGTATGCTATGTGAGAAAAACTAGTTATTGGTTGATTTTATCAACTCTATACATAATTTCAATTTAAAAGTATGTGTACTTTACGGTATCGATGTGTAACTTGTACGGTAGACATCCAAATTGTATTCAGGAACATATTTACATAATTTTACTTTACGGCGGCATCTCTTACGGGATCGTATCTCGGTTCATTGTCACTATTTCCATTACACTCTTGCTCTGACTCAAGTATTTGTCCATAAATTAAACGGTATGACGACGTGCATTAAAAAATAACAAACACGAATTACCCTGTGCACCATTTGTATAACTTTAAAAATACTCATAAAATATGCACTTTTAATAACCAGACTGATGTTAGTATGTCGATGTTTCGTAGAGTCTCAAGCTGTTAGCAACTGAGTTATTCATCTACTTATAAAAATATAACTTTTCATAGTTTTAAAATGTCTATAGTTTAAAATTTTTAGCGAATGACCTAAGTCTCTACACAAGGTGTATCTATATATTACAAAATACTATAATATAAATGAAGTAGACAAAGGTGAGTAGTCTATTGTATTGGTCAGACTAAATAAATTTGACTGTATATAAAACATCACAACGCAGTGGTAATTACGACTAAACCTTACCTTCACACTCATCCTTGGACAAAATTTGTATTTTCTCATGTCCAATGATATTTTTTTTATTCTTAAACTTGTTACAATATCTAGCCAGGTACCAATGTATCCGGCTTAGCCTTATCTTTTTACTATTTAATTATTTTTTTGATAATGTATTAAATTTTCGTTCCCAAATATTTTAAATACAAAAATAATATTAAAAAAAATGGTCCCCTAAACAAAACATAAACGCTTGTGATTGGCTGCTGTCTGTGAATTTATGATCGTGTGTCTCTCCGTCTGCGTGTGTATGTGTGTGTGTGAAGTTGGTGATAACACGGAAAAACCTTCTCCCAGATACCCCCTCACCCCACTGGTCCACAAATGACATTGGACCATAGTGCTCTGTTCATGCTGTAAGCATGAAAGTATTGCTATATTAAAGCTATAAATTATGTATTTATTTACTTTTGCTTTCATTCTTTAGTCCTGGTTCACTCTCAAAGAGTCCAATAAAATTCTTTAACAACGGACTGTTATTACAATACGTCAGTACTACACGTTTAACAAAAGTAGTTGGTTGTCGTGACACAAGTTTGTGGTTGTATCTGATTTTGTTGTTGTTGTTTGTTTGTTTTTTTTTAGCAAGAGAAAATACTGGTATAGTGGAATTGGTCAAGTGTTTACCTTAAAAGGACTGCAGCAGTGTTTTCCTTATTGTGGCCTAAATGTCTCAAGAAGAGAGAAACAACGAACGAACAGAAGTACGTACACGGGAATTTATTTCTAAGAAAATGCAGTAAAACAAAACCAAGAATAAGACAATAAATAATACTTTAAAAAAAAGTCTATATGAAGTTAAGTTGCATTTGCACATTGGAATAATCATATCATTAATGTCTAATAGATCTAGAGTTTAGACTAACAATAATAAATCTGTGCTATTAGAAATATTTTTTACCAGTTGTATTTGTCTATGCCCTGTAATCCTATCACTTGTCTGACCAGATGAGAAAGTGTGTGTGTGTGGAGGGGGGTGCATGGGGTATCCTAGGATGTATATTCTATTATTGGCCTAACCAAGGTTACCTCTATTCAACTCGTAACTTCATGGACATTTCTAGGTGGTTGGAAACTGGGCTGACCGTTATAATTTTTTTTAAGTAAAAAAAATGAAATAAATTTAAGTTAGGCTAGAGAATGCTACGCTCCGTAACCTTGGGGGCTTGTTACTATACTAGAAATCGTAATGGAGCGAGATTTAATAACACTTAGTCAATGTTACCGATATCGCTTTTTAAATGCATATAAAAAAGTGCGACTTGAACTCGAACTTACGACTCAAGCCTCCTCAAATGGACTAATTCAAATTATACCACCACATCTGTCAAGTACGATTTCTAAGCCTTTGTTAATACCAAAAATAATATTGAATTAAAAATAGCTGATTAAATACTATTTTTAATAATTGATTCTAGTTTTGTGAGGTACTAGAAATAATTGTGCAAATTCAACTTAACCCTGGAAGACCTGTGGGTCACGCATGACCCATAACACAAAACTACGTTTAAGTAAATGTCTACTTTATTTTTTATGTAATATTTACCATCAATTCCAAGTGGCCCATCTATGGAAGTTATGATTTTTTTTTTTTTTCCTTCTTTGGCTTTGTATTCAATAAAAAATTTTGATACCCGAATTTTGACTTTTTGTTATTAAAGAATGCATATCTTTCTTATTATTCATTATTTTTAGTTCAAATTTTCAGAAGACTTTATGCATGTTATTTAAAGCGTGATATGACCCCAATCTTTCATCTAAACCTATTTTTCATACTTTTACAGCCGGGCGTAGACAAGCATGGAGACGACAAATTTTGTCGAAATTTGACTTAATCCGATATAGGGTGAGTGCAAAGGCTTAAACAGTTAGACCGACACAGACAGAGTTCATTGATATAAGCTTTGTAAAAAAAAAAAGATAATTATTGGCTATATTCGGAAACGGAACAAATATTATAACATCACTTTTAATTCTTTAGAAGACATCTACAATTTAGCGAAACAATTGCTTTATTTCGCTTCATTTAAAACATCGAAATACTATGTACTGATAGAACAATGGATTTTTCTTTTCCATGTGTAATAATTGTTACAAATTTTTATCGATGAAATGGGAAGTGAATATGAAGCACTTTTATGACGTACTTTATTATAAGAAGCCTTGTGAAAGGAAAAGCTTCATTCAGAGTGGTTGTAGCCATAACTAGAAATCGTATTATCTACTGAAGGTGGTTCTAGCTCATTGGCTTCAGGTAACCAGTCCATTTTATTGGGAACATAAAAATCAGACAAATTACAAGGACTAGTCATGATCAACTTAAACTTGCGTTGTATAATCCTAGACCAGATGTAAACAGATGTCAGCGCCCTCTGTCTATCTCCCCAGTCCACCGCATATCGAGTTGGCATCACATAGATAGCACAAATAGTTAGTTACATTTCTATTGATACTTGAGTTAAAAAACGGAGGCAAATGTTGTGGAAACATTACTATTTTTGGCAGCTTTACGATGTTGTTTATCCTTCGATTGTCTTGAATAATTGGCCCGAAATTGTGCTAAATACAAATTTATTGAAGGAAAAGCCGGTTTTGTGATAATGTAATTAAATGTGAGCAAAATTGTTACAGTGGATGATATATTTTTAATAAGTTGCTTTGATTGTACCGAATCACTTTGCAACAATAATGTAGTTAAATGTGATTTCCGTATCAAATCTTTAGTGTCCAGAGATTTGAAAAAGTTAAAAACAAGTCTAAATTCCAGGAAGTGATATTTGACAGGTGACAGTACCATAGTTACGTACACTATGCTGATAGAGTTATACTCAGAGAAATGATTCCAATTGTAAGTTAACTCGTCTTTGAAACCAGAAAAAACAAAACAAAAATAAATAACAAAAAAAAAAATTGAATTGTATGTAATTACATTTTGGATCCTGTGATTTTTTTTCGGGATCTTTAAAGCGTGTCTTCCTTTCAGCTCTAATAAGTACAAGCCATTAGTTAAGAAAAAAAATTATTGTGGCTTGTCGTCTTGCTGGCCACATAAAACCCTCGTCAATCGTGGGCCACATTAATAGATGATCTTTACATCATCCGTCCCATAGTTCGCAAGGTCATATGAAAACTTTTATTTTACATTTTGTGTATTATCTGTAGTGTTTAAAAAAAAAACAACAACAAAAAAACAACAACACAGAATTACTGAAGAACTATCAGTGATGTATCAAGGGTGTCAAGAGCTGTCTGTCCCACCCCCCTCCACTCCTCTAAATTGTGTACCAACACGTAACCCATATTTACATAAGAACAGACACCGATAGGTAATAAAAAAAGTGTTTTTAATGTAAACGAAGGAGCAGCCTGTAGAGACTGTTCCATTTCCCTACAGACGTATTTTGAGAATATCTCTATTCAACTCGTAACTTCATGGACATTTCTAGGTGGTTGGAAACTGAGTTGACCATTATAATTTTTTTTAAGTAAAAAAAAATGAAATAAATTTAAGTTAGGCTAGAGACTGCTACGCTCCGTAACCTTGGGGGCTTGTTACTCTACTAGAAATCGTAATGGAGCGAGATTTAATAACACTTAGCCTTAACAAACATAAACACAGACAATACAGTCACAAAAGACACAGAGAGAAGCATAGACAGACAGCTACTAGACACTTGATTAAGAAAACAACACGGAAGCAGAGTCAGAGTGGAATGAAAGGAAAGCTTCTTTCTACTTTCCATGAGTGTTTTAATTGAGAAATAATCTTTCCATTCGAGATGAACCCATTCGGATCTACATCTATTTATTCCAGCCGCAATCAAATAGTTAACAAACTAAGTCTATCTTGCTCCATGCATTCTTTACCCCCAACAACATGACCCGGCATATGAATAACTTACAACACTCCTAATACCATGGATTTAACCCAATTCTATTTACTTCTTAGTATAATCAGGCCTATAATATGATTCCAGTCTTGACGTTTCTTTTTATGTATTTCTACCACACCATTTCAATAATTTTCTTACAAATGTAATTTTAATAGAATAATTATAATCAAATAGAACCACACAAAATTAAATACATTGTGCAAAATCTACGTATCTACTTTTCACTAGTTATACTCCTTTACATCTTCTATGTAGCCTTTACTAAACTTCTATAAAGTAGTAGCCTTAACCTATATGAATATGTAACAACAATTTCCAATTCATTACACATATTTATTTACTGTAGAACCCTAATAAGTATCCATCATTCCCACCTTTTCTAATCATATCTATATAATTCTAACATTATTGACATGCCATCCTTTTCGCTTCCCTCCTTTGCAATGATGTCCCATTGTGATCCCACTACAGAATGGGTTAGCTGTATTGTTTTCTAGCCTGCTACTATACCTCTCTTTTCTCGTATACACCTCTCCACTATTGTACCTTAATTCCTTAACTCTGTTTAACTGTTGTCACCGTCATCTAGTATGCCCCCTTATCCCACAATTAATTAAAGCATAAGATGTATGGATTTGTACGCCTGTATGTGGGTTTATATCGCTTTCCCTGTACCACTTATTGCCTTACTTTACTTTGATTTGGACCCATTTCCAATTGCATTGCTTTCTACCTTATCTGTTAATTCTTTCTTCTCGTGCTCTCTGCTACCCATGACATCTGATGTATGGAATCTTATGTCTTCTTCCACATCCCCATCTCTACAACGAGTAGACTTTATCTCGTAATATTTCTTCCAATTGTCAATCTCCCTTTCTGAACATATTTTCACCCCATGAATGTTCACAATAATTAAATCTCACCCTGATCTACAACACAAGCTTCCACTGTCCTCTTAAAATACGGTGTGTCTATACTAACTTTAGCAATCGGTAATTGTACAATACTCCCATTAAACATATGTGACGATTTGGCCGAAGGATTGTATTAATAAGTTGACGAATTCATATGAAATGAAGAAAGAAACATCTCTCTGTATTTTCTTCAAACTTCTTTAATAACTTCTTCAAACTTTCACATCAAAATTAACTTCTTAATTCAATTACAACTTGACTTGATACTTCCTAAATAAAACTTAAATGTTACATAAAACTTCTCTTAGTATAACTTCAACTTCAACTGCTAAAACTTTACTTAATGGATCCGCTAATAACATATAACTCATTACTGAGAGAGAACCAACGCTCTACAAGATCTACTACTATGCGAGGACCAACGCTCTACAAGATCTACTACTATGCGAGGACCCCGTCTGACTCACTTTCCCTTAATTTATACTTTCTTTGATCGTACATTCCAGAATCCTGGAACCTTCTCCGATAATTATTTTAGTAACTTTGACCTTCTAGAAGCTGACGTGTGCTATTTTTTTCCCTTAACCTCTTTCTTCGATTGGACATCTAAAATTAACTTGTTTACTCTGGACACCTGCACTGGTTGACCTCGAGGTTCTAGAAACTGGTCGAAATAGGTCACAGACTCGACTCGTGACATTACCCCCTTGCCTTTTTAGCATTTTGTATGCAATATAAAATGCGTAAAATAACTTTATTACTATTCTAATATATGCACACAAAAAACTAAAAAATTCATGCATTAAAATTACAGAGCTCATAATTCAAATAATTGCTCCATTACATTTACGTAATTCAAAATATTATACACATTTAGCATATATAGTAAATATCACAAAAAATACAGCTTAGTTCCATACAGCACTATATGATATTTGAGTATGAACTTTTCTAGCTTTTGTAACTCAAGAAAATATCAAAATTATACAACTTCACAATACTGAAAAATATCTGTCATCTTATCATATTATTTGCTAATACATAATATCTGAATATTAACTTATTTTTCAATATATGAAATCTAAACATGTACAATGCCAAATTACTCATTTCTAAAACTATTATAACAACAGTACTAAGGTAAATATACTAAGTAACAAACAATTGCATGACATAATTATTAAAATAAATATTGACACAGCTGTACAGTCCTGTTAGATTTACAACTTTCTTCTTTCCAGGTACTTGAAACAATTCTAGTCTGTCTGTATATTTCTTCTGTTCGGGCACTGGAAATAATTCTAGTCTATCTGTACATTTCTTCTTTCTTGGTTCTTTATAGTTCAAAATACGTTTAACAATATTGTCCTGTGTTTTCAGAGAGTTTTGTTCAACTCTGCTGTTGAAAAATGTCACTTTTGGTTTCAATACAAACATGCTTAGTTTAGCTACAAATGTACGTTGTTTCAATTGGTACAGAATGTCTTTCAGTTCATGAATATGTTTCATTCTAGCTTTAAGCAACATACAACTATTGTCCTTATAATATTCTTTGCTTTTCATATGTTCAAATAAGAACTGTCCAAAATTGACACTAAATCTTTCTTTTAATGACAGTTTACGTTGTAAAACGATTGAAGTAGAAAACATTGAGTTCGATTGTTCATGAAAGCATGGCGCTAATAAATCAGTTAATTCTTTCTGCAGTAAATCTCTATTGTGCAAAGTTAGAGAATAAACATTTGAGTTGGCAAGTTTGTTAGTTTTTAAGTTAATCTCATTGTCTATTAATGTTGATATGTCAGGAACATCATGAAATATCACAGTATATTCTTCACTTGTATTCAACAGGTCTTTCATACTTTTCAACTTTAAATGATCTATGTCAATGTCTTTGATAGATTCAGTTTGTTTTGATGTCGTTGGTAATAGTTCATTTCTATTGTCTTCATTTTCCTCTTGAATTGTTGCTAAGCATGTAACACTTTCTTCTAGTACTTTTGATAAGTTTTCTTTATCTGTATCCTCGTTGTATTTTTCAAGCATATGAACATGAAACACTTTGATATATTTGTTAATGTTGATTTCATAAGTTACGTTTGAAATCTTTCTGATGATAGTAAATGGACCTTGCCATGTATAAATCAGCTTGTTGCTCATGTCAGGTAACCATAACTTCACTTTGTCTCCTTGTTTTAAATTTCTAAGCTTTCTGTAATCCTTTAAAATTGTTTCACTTTGAATATTGACTTCAGCTTCTTGAGTTTTTCCACATGGCTTTAAGACTGTAATATTTCTATCAAAATCTTGTTGAAATGTTTTCGTTTCTGAGTTATTTTGTTTTGACTTAGACAGTGAGTCATTTTTGTCTGGTATAATATTTTCAATAAGTTTGTAGCTTTGTTCAACATTCGCGCGTTGATCTGGAACTTTTGTCTTAGGATTGTTCATTTGACAAACTTGACATTGACTAACATGTTTCTTAACATCTTTCGTAATACTAGGCCAATAAAATTTGTCAAGAATTCTTTTCTTTGTCCTCGTCACACTTGCTAGTTTCGTATGTAGAAAATTGTGATTCTTTTCAATGATGTCTTGAGTATATTTCTGTGATAAAATGATTTGTTCAACAAACTCATAGGTATCATAATTAACACTTTTCTTTACAAGTATGCCTTCTTTGAAATAAGGTACATGAAGTCCTGGCTGCTTTACAATTGTTTGCGCCTTATTGTACAATCTTGTCAAAGTTATATCTTTCCTCTGGTCAGCTTTAAATTCTTCATTATTAAATAGTTGAAGTTCAGTAGTATTCTTGTTGTACTCATAAACAATGTCACAAGGTCCTTCAGTAATGTTTGTCTCTTTTTCTTCAGTTTCATTTCTTTCTGTTTCTTGTATTTCTTTAAGTTTTCTGTCTTCTTCTTCTTTTCTTTCTTTAAGTTTTCTTTCTTCTTCTTCTTTTCTTTCTTTAAGTTTTCTTTCTTCTTCTTCTTGAATTTCTTTAAGTTTTCTTTCTTCTTCTTCTTTTCTTTCTTTAAGTTTTCTTTCTTCTTCTTCTTTTCTTTCTTTAAGTTTTCTTTCTTCTTCTTCTTTTCTTTCTTTAAGTTTCTTCTCTTCTGCTTCTTTGTCTTCTTGTCTTCTTTTTTCTTCCTTAATTGTTTTTCTTTCTTCTGCCTCTTTTTCTTCCTGTCTTCTTTTTTCTTCTCTAATCCTTTTTCTTTCTTCTGCCTCTTTTTCTTCCTGTCTTCTTTTTTCTTCTCTAATCCTTTTTCTGTCTTCTGCCTCTTTATCTTCTCTACGTCTTCTTTCTTCTGCCTCTTTATCTTCTCTACGTCTTCTTTCTTCTGCCTCTTTATCTTCTCTACGTTTTTGTATATCGTAATTTATTTGTGTAGTGCACCATTCCTCCATTCTTTCTTGTGGGATGTGAAAGGCAGCGGCTAATTTGATGTATTCTTTCCACAAGTACGAGACTAATGCCATTGTAATAACTTAATAACTGTGCTATTTATAAGTACTGCCTACACTAGCGATGACCGACACCTGTCCTCAGGTGAGAGGTTAACAATGACTGACCTAGTTAAATATCGATCGGTGTCTCCTCTTGAGGAATGTGTAAGTGGTCAGTGTATGTAAACAAACCAGTGTACTCTAGCTTTAGTAACGTTGCCTTCACAGCTTAATAGATATAGCTTTCACAGCTTTAGGAAATATAGCTTTTACAGCTTGGTAAATGTAGCTTTCACAGCTTAGTAAATATAGCTTTCACAGCTTAGTATATGTAGCTTTCACAGCTTAGTAAATGTAGCTTTCACAGCTTAGTAAATATAAAATGTAAGGTACTGACCTTAAAACAGATGATCTTTCACGTTTCATTACAAAGTTTCGTTTCAAAGATTGCCGTCTTGTTGAAGTATTCTGCAAGAGGCTTTTCTTATAAGGCTTTATTTGGGCTTTGTCGTTCAGAGAGGCTATAAATCACTCGTTAGAGGCTTTATGAAAATTCGTAGAACTTGCTAGAATGTGTCGACTTTCCTCTTTGAAAATGTAATATGTGATGCTTGACTTCGTCGTTGTCTTTATTTATAGATGCCTTTTTTCGTCAGGAGGTGCCAATATATGTAACGTATTTATTCTTCGATGTCGCCTTTATTGTTTGATGCATGTATTCATCGATGCCTTGCCTTATTTATCGGAGGTGCCAATATATGTAACGTATTTGGCCGAAGGATTGTATTAATAAGTTGACGAATTCATATGAAATGAAGAAAGAAACATCTCTCTGTATTTTCTTCAAACTTCTTTAATAACTTCTTCAAACTTTCACATCAAAATTAACTTCTTAATTCAATTACAACTTGACTTGATACTTCCTAAATAAAACTTAAATGTTACATAAAACTTCTCTTAGTATAACTTCAACTTCAACTGCTAAAACTTTACTTAATGGATCCGCTAATAACATATAACTCATTACTGAGAGAGAACCAACGCTCTACAAGATCTACTACTATGCGAGGACCAACGCTCTACAAGATCTACTACTATGCGAGGACCCCGTCTGACTCACTTTCCCTTAATTTATACTTTCTTTGATCGTACATTCCAGAATCCTGGAACCTTCTCCGATAATTATTTTAGTAACTTTGACCTTCTAGAAGCTGACGTGTGCTATTTTTTTCCCTTAACCTCTTTCTTCGATTGGACATCTAAAATTAACTTGTTTACTCTGGACACCTGCACTGGTTGACCTCGAGGTTCTAGAAACTGGTCGAAATAGGTCACAGACTCGACTCGTGACACATAACACACTTCCTAGATTTGCCTGTATATTCATGCTCTTCCACTAATTTCTTATTCACTCCAATAATAGTGCTCCCTGTATCCCTGATGGTCTTGGCTGCCTTGTTCCCTACGAATGTCTGAAAAACCTCCAATGTTCCAGTATCAGATGACAATGATAAGTCTTGCTCTATTCCACCTTTCTCCGAGTCCTTTCTTTCCTGTCTGTTTCCTTGATATCGTCCGTTGCGGTTATCATATTGTCTTTCATATGTACCACCTCTTTAATGTCTATCATGTGTCTCCCTTGTTCTGTGAGAGTTTTTCTGTGTCTCACATGTCCTGTTAAAGGCAACTATTTCTTCCCTATCACTGCCTCTAGTTAATTTCTTCTCGGGATGTGCCACTTTATAAGCCCTTATCAGTCTAACTATGTCTTCCATGGATTTCGGTTTCCTCTCCAACAGAAATATTTTTAATTCCTTCTGACACTCGTACATCACTTTGTCCAGCATGAGAAATGTCTTAATACTGCCAAAGGTTTTTTTCTACCTCAGCGGTTTCTATCCAGTTATCGAAATGGTTGCTCATTTTGTCAAAGAATGTCTGCGGGTCATCCTTTGGTTCTATCTCACAATTGACAAACTGTTGGCGATAGAAAGCTTCTGTTTTCCCAAAAGTTCGATGAAGTTGTTTTTTCACAACACTGTAGTTACCCTGGTTCATACATATTTTTGAAGGCACTTCCGCTGTAAATGATCTAGACTATTCTAGGCAATAAGAATGCCCATTTGTCTTCAGGGTATTCCAGTTCTCTCATTTCTATTTCGAACCTTTTCAGAAAAATGTCAATGTCCATTTTGTCTTCATTGAATATCAAACCTTTATATTTTGCCAGTTTATTCCCTGTAGTGTCACTCTTTCTTTTATCACTCTCTTTTCCTTGGTCTGTTTTCAACTTTTTCTCCGCCGTCTCTTTTTCAAACGCTAATCTTTCTCTTTCAATGGCCATCTTTTCGTTTTCTTTTTTTTTTTTCTTCATAGCTAATATCTCCTTGTCCTTTTCTCTTTCTCTTTTGTCCTCCTTGTCTAATTTCTCCTTTTCTTTTTCTATTTCCATCGCTAATCTCTCCCTCTCCATCAACCTTTCTTGTACGTATTTTCTTAGTTATGCCCCTTCAAGCTCCAATAACCTCCCTTCTTCTTTCAACGCTGCTACCTCAGCCTTGTCCGCTATTTTCTATTACTTATAGTCGAATCGAATAGTATCCTGTCTCTAGATTTAGACTACAATATCTCTACTGTCTGTTGACAGGAAATCCACTGTGTATAGAGGAACACTGGGTTTTACCTTTACGTTGGGCGCCACTTGTTACGTTTTGTTGTATGAAGAGACTCTTTTAACAATATTTCAACACAAAACGTCAACGTCATAGATAATAATTAATTTAATCTTCATGAACACTAAAACCACTATTTAGTTTCTATTCCTCCATTTTGGTTCTTCCTTTCAACACGCATTCGCATCGTTCCACATTTACACTAACATGCGCACGTAACAGTCGGTAAGGACTTTCACATGATTAATCCTTTTCACGTGTCCACTTCCTCCATTTTCAGACATGACTGTTATAACAGAAAAGTCAAATAGGGCGACAATGTCAATGTAATCGCGAATGAATATGTTAGGTTTTTATTAAATTAAAGACTTTAGTTTTAGAAAATTTAGGAATTTTTAAGTACAAGAGTACAATCGATAGGAGTTTTAAGCCAAAATAACGTTTTCATAATCGCCTTTTTCCAACCTTTCTCAATCTGATATTTTTTCTCTTGTGTAAATAAATTTGGAATTATAAGTAACAAGTTATACTTCCATCCTAAAAATAAAATAAAAAAACAAGGCTACAAAGACAGACACAAACTCAAAATCGGCCCTTCGTAGTTGTCCACCGAGAGTCTTCACCTGGATTCAAACACGGAACTTCCGGTTCCAAGTAATCTACCCCTCAGCCACAACATCTCCATACATTCATTTAGTGTACACTAATATTTTTTTTAAATAATAATTATTAACCTTATACATACATTCAAAATTAATAAAAATGTTACATATAATAAAGAGAAACTAAAAAAAAAACAATTCTTCTTTCATAATTAGATAAATTGGCAACACGAATAAAAAAATATTGACCTTCTTTAGGTAGTGAGCTAGTTATAAATGACTTGACAAGACTTTCCCCTCGCAAATACAAATTAATATCTCCATTGTAATTTGTTTATTGTACCCTGGATTTATTGAAAGATTGAAGGATCAGAATGTAATAAAGATTAATTACGTACACACACACTTACACATATATGGTTCCACGACAATTCGTTCACCGACAAATCATTCACGACTTTTCGTTCACGCGACATATCGCTCACGGACTATTCGATAACAAACAACTTGTTCACCGACATCTTGTTCACCGACAGTTGGTTCGCTACAAATCGTTCACGCGACTATTCGTTCACTGCACGGACAAATTGTTCACAGACAATATATATATGGCAAGGGGGGGGGGGGGGAGGGGTAATCCTGGCTATGCCAATGCATCTATTCATTGCAAAAAAAAAATAGCAAGAATTTGGCTATTCAGAATCCAGGGGGTGCATGTGCACCACCTTGCACCCTCCCCCTCTTCTGCAGGGGTCCATGAGGCGTCTTCGACATGCCCCTTGCTCTAGATCTAGAGATCTATATTTCACTCATAGACTGATTTCACTGATGAAACAACTACGCATTTTACGATAGCTTTCAATTTTATATATAGGCTATGTTTAGTTTCATTTTTCTCAAAATAGATATGACTCGGGCTGTTTACGTTTTCTTTCATCTTTTTGCCTAGCATGTCTGTAGTTAGATCTAGACTAGATTGACTAGATATACTATAGACTTAGGCCTATTCTAAATTCTAGAACTCTAGCATGTCTACCTACAAATATCTCTCTCTATATATATATGTACCCAACCAGTAACCAGGAATTACAAAGGTATTTAGGAGAACTAGATTTCTTTCTATTTAGATCTAGATTCTCTCGGATTCTAGATACTAGTATTTAGTTTACTATTTAGATCTAGAGTCTAGAGATCATCTAGGGCTAGAGGGGAATCTAGATCTAGATAGAGCTAAGATAATTTAATAATAATAATAATCAGTTAGACTTATTAGATATCCATATATCTAGATCTAGTAATCTACCTTTTTTTTATTTTGAAAACTACTAGACTAGATCTAACTAGACCTCTATTCACAATGAATATTAAATAATATTATGAATATAACTGTTTGACTTTACTACTTTACCGTCTCCTCTTATTTTATACAGACTGTAACAGACTATTAAATTAGGTCTAGAAGTCTAGTGCCTTATTCAACTTATTGTCCATTGGATGTTACTTTTTTTTTTTTGTCAATTTTTAGGCAAGATCCTGTTTCAGTTCATTTATTTACTGTTGCTATCACGCGACAGGCGGCCACTTTTTGCCAGATGGACTTGGTTACTGATTCAAAAAAAAAAATAATAATAAAATTGATGAAGTTTTTTTTGCTGCCAACTAAAAAATATAATTTTGATAAATAAATATAGATGGGTTAGTAAGTGTAGACCTATTTTATTTCATCAAAACATATATTTTCATTTTAATATATCCAGAATCTATAGCATTTCTATATATTTGTATGTGTTTTAGCTCAAGTTTGTTAATAATAAAATGTTTATGTTCTGTCTTTCTCTGGCAATTATTTAATAAACTTTAAAAAAATCATCTCATGTTTCTTTTTTCCAATTTGCTAATGGTTCAATTAATATTGCATGTGTCACCGATGATTTTCCCTATTATCCTATACGTGGACTTTTTTGTTTACATTTTTTTACAATTAATACAGGTATTTGAAAATAAAATATTTTAAAATTTTACTTACCGATTATCCATTAGCCTATCGTGATTAATGCCGGCCCCTCTTCTTTCTCATTCTGGACTTGGGACCTGAGATGAACTCCAATTGGTGACAAGGCAGGGAGACCTAGGTCTCCCGTAGTGCCCTCGTAAGGAACTCTGCTGTTTGGCGTAGTGCCTCATAGCTTCCATACAAACATAGTGAACCACTGGATACGTCTTCCCGCAGCTCGCTGAGCTGTGAACACTCTTGCAAGACGTGCGCCACCGTCTCTTCTGATTCCCCGCAGTGTCGGCAACATGCATCAAAATTTGGCCAGAACCAGGCGAAGTACGCACCTATGGGGCAGTGTCTCGTATGCCACTGCGCTATTGTTGTTTGTTCCGACCTTTTTAGCCTCCACCACGGGTCCTCTCGATTTGGGTGACGCATGTGCTGCCAGACTCCCCTGGCAGTGTTGGAATCATCCCAGGATTTCAACCATTTTTCATGTACCCTATCTCGTATAACTGTGGTAGCCTGTTGGAAGGTACTTGGTGACTCGAAAGTGGGCACGGCCAGCGCTCCTTCTCGTGCTAGAGCATCAGCCACGGCATTGCCCCTCACGCTGCAGTGCAAGGGCACCCACTGCATAAAGATGACAGCTCCAATAAATAGGCGGATGTTATTTGCGGCGCCTAATGCCTCTTCCACCAATTTGGACTTTCCCCCTAAGCCAGCCATGGCTTGGAGGCAGGACTGGGAATCGGTAACTATTACAACAGTTGTCGCAACGGTTATCTTTTCGCGCAGTTTTTGGAGCAGGTAATTGAGTGTATTGGTTAATTCGTTAATTCTGCATCAAAGCTACATGTGGCGAGGCTTGTCTGGTTCGTGTTCTGGGTAACAGATATAGGCCCCATACCCAGCTCTTACGGAGTCCTTCATGACCGACCCGTCTGTGTAACAGTAGATGGAATCGGCCGGGTAGGTCTTTAGTGTGTCCAATGCCATTTTTCCTAGTAAATCCGGGTGTGTGTGTCGTTTTGTGGCCCCCTTCAACCCGTGTATAGTGAAATTTATGGGAGGGATGGGCTGTCTCCTCCAGGGCGGGCATGTGCTTATCCATCGGATTGGGACCCAGTCAGTGGAGAGGCCAGCTTGAGCACTCAAATTTGACGCGCGGTGCATAAATGATGTCCATTTTATCCTGTTTTTTACTCTCCACTGAGTGACTAATGTATGGGTCGGGAGCCCTGGTTCGCCCCTTTGGTAGCGTTCCAGGGCCGTTAGCACGGCGCGCTCTCTCCTCAGGCTGAGAGGAGCCACGTTGGACATGATTTCTGCAGCGGAAGTTGGGCTCATTCTATAGGTGCCGCAAATGAATCTGAGAGCCTGGGCCTGTACACAGTCACCCACCTCTTAGCCCCTCCCAGCCCGCTCCCCCAGTTTCAGCCCCATCTTCTCCCCCCCGGCCCGCTCTCACAGTTTCACCCCCATCCTCCCCACCCCCCCTGGCCCGCTCCCGCAGTTTCACCCATTTCAGCTTCAGTGACTCTAGTCTAGAGGCTAGATTACAGACAGTCATTGTACCTGGTATATATCTATCAAAGTTAATAAATATTTATGACATTCTTTTCTATAAGGACATAAGCTGTTTATAGCGTGTTCTAGATACTATGCAACAAGCCTCATAACACACAACAATTATTTCGACTTTGTTAAAAAATATTACAAGTTGTCAGCGCCTTCAATCTGTATCAAAACATTTAAAATGTACTGTGTTTATCTATACAATAATCCCATCATATCTATTTAAATTCAATTTTTATAGCATAAAAAATCGGTACCTAGATTTACGCTTTTTCGTGTTATTACTGTCATTCTAATTTAAGAATAATAATGTATACCCCCCCCCCTTTTTTAATACTTCAACCAATATAGCATATATTCCTATTAATTCTATTTGTTTAATTTTCTTTCTCTTCCTAACATGTTTTAGCTCACTGTATTAAAAATCAAGTAGGTTATCCCCCCTTAGAAATATTTCTTTTAGTCTTGGTCCAACAGCTAGACAACGCAATAAAAATATGGCCTGCACCAATATGGCTGCCTAGAGATGTAAATAAATGAACTGAAACAGGATCGATACTTGTTACTTAAATTAAGATTTAGATCTATTTGTTGCCTCTAAAGGTTAACTTAAGAAAGCTGGAAGAAAGGAATTAATACTAAAACCCTAAATTAGAACAGATATCAGACATAATCAGACTTTCACTAGATCTAGGGCTAATAAATAAGGAAAAATAGATCTAGCAGCTAGCACAAATATATAATTATAAATACTTGGACTTTGAGACTTATATCCTACCCCACCATTCCTCACATTGCTTGGGCAGCAAGATGTCTCCACAAATATTATATATATATCTGTCACTGGCAATATTTGAAGCCTCTTCCCACCTGGTGCCCACTGCTCTGAGTCTGAGGTCCTCATGAAAGTGCGGTGCCAAGCTATATATGTGCCTGTTTGTCATGCTTTCTTCTGTGATAGGCCTTACCCTTGTTGTTGTTGATGGCTGTCTAACTTCGACAGATTACTCTGGAGATGTCTGGGTTTCTTGTATGGGTGTATTTGATGTACTTAATTAACAAGACTGTAGACACATGTAACAAGTAACATCAACTGACTATATTAACATAAATATCTATAACCCAACTAAGTTGTTTGGACATCACTAAATGTCAAGTTCAAAGTCTGTCAACTATGGTGCATCACTATACAAACTAATAATACTAAGTGTCTTGCACTCGTACTGGCCTCCATGTCATCTCAACTGATGGTTTGCATAATTCATTCTGTCAGGGGACATGTCCCGCAAACCTCATGCAACGCTTGGTCACAACCACATTAATTGGTCAACTTCCAGTTAGGCATATTTTTAAATACTCCATAGTATACTCCATCTCCCCCCACCAACCTATCATATACACTTCCTAGCCTCCTTTTTAAAATAAAATTGGGATCTAGGTTACTTGTAAAGAACTGTATTAGCTTCAGAAGGTAACAAGAATTCATGTTAATATCTTGTACTTATTTTTCTATACTGTAATCATCTTATAAACTCTCAAAAAAAAAAGGTATTGTAATTTTTAATATTAATTTAAAATGTTGCAGGCGATGTCATCAAAAATGGACACACAAGATAGTAATGAATCTCCAGGTAGAGTAAATTAAAAATTATATTAAAAATTTTAAAACAATTTGCAATTTCTAGCACAAATGATGTTAACTATTGATTTTTTTTTTTTACAGATCTTAGTGAAGCTAGAAAAAATCTTGCCTATCTGCGTACCCATGTACTGAATGGTAAGACCTTTCAGACAATATTTAATTTTTATTGTAATAATAAAGAAGGGTCTGAACAATAATTTACTAATGCAAAAACAAAATGTAATAAAATACCTAGACAAAAAGATAAAAGCACATTTCTTATTCACTATGCTAGGACAAACATGAATACATGCTTCTTCTTCCTTGGTGCTATTATAGCATGAATTGTTTTTTTTTTTAATCAGCCAGGAAAACCAACAACTTGGCAGATTATTTTTAAATCACTGATTAACATGCATGACTAGATTGACACAGTTATACCTGCTATCATCTTCTATTCTTTAAACCACTAATTGTTTAATGGAACGTTTACATTTATTTAATTCTAACAAGTTTACTTTATCTAAATTTTGTTATATTCTTTTCGTAAAATGTATGTGTGTTTTTTGTTCACTTCTCAAGGTCAGCATGAAAATCAAGTGTGTGAAGGTGAAGAGGCAGATCTGCACAAACATATGCTTGATTGCAAAAAGAATCCAGGCCATTCAAGTTTTATTCCCTACAAGAAATTTGTAATCAATGATTTGTCAGAAGAATACCGTGATGTGGATCTGTTTGAATTTGTCAAGGTCGTAGCTGATCTGACTGTAAGAATCAAGGTTAAAAAAGTCAGTAAAGAACGCCAGGAATTCTGGCCGGATACAGATATGCTGTATCCTTTTTATGACAAGAAAGGAACAGAGTTTTTAAGAACTGGCAGTGGGCAAGTAAATGAAGTTATTCAGTTTACAGATGGAGTCGGACGTGACAGACATGGAAAAGATATAATAAGAGAATACAAAAAATGTATGTGTCGGTCATGTCGTAATTCAGACTCACCGAAAAATGTTTGGTGGGAAGTAGTTGTTAGGACAGCAACTCATGTTGTCTATGATGACATTGAATGTGCTGACACCAGCTGCAGGTTGTTTTATGATGAGGAGAAGTCGAAACTTTTTACACTAAAAGATTTGATTTTACTTGAGGTTAATATAGAGCAAGACTGGTGTTTGATTAGCTATATGTCTTGTGGGTCCATGGCTTATCGGGAAAGGCTTTTGAGCTTGGTAGTGCAGCGGGTTGATCTCTGGAAAAAAGTTTGTAACAAATTTCAAAATTCACAGAATTATCTTACTTTTATTGTGTCACATCCTCATGGATTTGCTAAACAAGTGAGTTTTGGTGTGTATTTGGACAACTATAAGGTGGGCAAATTTAATGAGAACTTAGATTTAATGATGCTAACATATAACACGCCTACCTGTCCAGGAAGTAGCGGAGCCCCAGTTCGTTGTGTGGGACTTGGTGTTGGCCATGTTCACAATGGATCAGTTCCGAGCAATGGTCTTAATTATAGTGGAGTTAGCCTAGTATTTCCAGATGGAAGTCCATATGTGAAATTTTGATACTATTACTTCCTGATAATTTATTGCCTGAAAGCTCAGACCACTTCTAATTCTGTCATTTAATGTGATAACAAATGAAGAAGCAAAATATAAAAATACTTAACAAAAAACCAACACTAAAGCTTATATAAGGGAAAGGACTCTTTCTTCACTTGCTATTATATCTATCAATAATGTAGAAGTTATTTCCCTTTATGATATCTAACAAATAATTGATTACCAATAATTAATTGACTATCTGCTTAATTTTTTGTTTATTCATATTAGCCATGTATGTAAGTACTGGTACTATTTTCCCTTGTTATCAAACAAAATATCTAATTACCAGTAATTAATTGACTAATTGGTTAATTTTAAAAATTTTCTCTTGTATTGTCTTTGCCAATGAATAATTATGCAAATTTTCAACTTATCCGAGAAAGTTTTAAACTTTTTAAGTGACAGCTAGGAGCCTAATTCTTTACACAAAGTATAAAGGGGACTAAATCGACTTGTACTGCCACATCAGTCAAGTACAATTTCTTTCTATTCTTTGATACCAAACTCAATAATTAATTACCAATTATTAATTAACTAATTGGTAATCTTTATTTTTTTTTTTCATTCTTGTTTTGATAGGTAGCGTAAGAAATAATTTTGTAAATTTTCAATTTGAGATTTGGTGTGGGAGAAATAACGTGTACAAACTTTTTACCAGACAGACAGAGTGTTTTGATATAAGCTTTGTAAAAAATAAACTGAATCATGTATATTTATGTAAGTTGGGATATGAAGATTAGATATTATTATGCCTTTCTAAAACAATGCAGTGATCCCTTCAATGTCGTTACATTTTTATCTATGAGGATACTGTCGCAGCAGAGAGGTAAAAAAAATACTAATCCTGGAAAAAAGGTTTTAATTTTTGAGTTAAGGCCAATTATTTTAATTATATTTCTGATTGTATGGATATCAGAAACTGCTAAATGTCTTTCATTTTTTTTTTTACTACTTTAATATATTTTAAGATGGAATAAATTTTAAAAAAAATTATTAAACAAAACTCTATATTGGAAAATTGTGTGTTGATTACAATTGTATTTTAATTTCCTACAAATAAGAAAATTTTGTAAATCATATGTCTTTCTTTTTTTTAAATTTATATGCTTAAAAAAAGCACAGTACCTCTATCTAGGTCACTCTGTTGTGGAACTGTTATAATTTTTTAATTAAGAAAAAGAAATAAGTTTAAATTTCGCTTTGAATAAAACATGCCATTTAAATGGCATAGATCTAGTCATCATAATGTACAGATAACTGAATTGTTTAAAATATTAAAATTGATTTCAGTTTATTATTTATCTAAGCTTTGCTTATATTTTTACGTAAATCTAATATAGATTACATCAAGAGTAGATCTAGATCTCATCTTATTTGCTTGGCTTCCACACCAGGGGTCCAAGGTTCAAATCCTGGCGAAGACTTAGAATTTCTGGATCCTTGGGCGCCTCTAAGTCCACCCAGCTCTATGGGTACCTGACATTAGTTTAGGCAGTTTGTCATTATGCTGGCCACGTGACTCCCTCATTAACTTTAGGCCACAGAAACAGATGACCTTTACATCATCTGCCCTATAGACCACAATGTCTGAAAGGGTAACTTAACTTTTAGATTTAGTTTTAGATGTGTAATTTTGCATCAGTGTTGATCTTCACTCTTCTTTTCTGTGGTATATAAATATTTATAAATCACAGTGGTCGTTCTCCAGGTCTTTTCTCTATAAAGCGCAGTACTGGCTAAACAACGGTGTTGTAAAATGTTTTACATGTTTCGGATGTTCCTTCAGAGTTGAAGATAGTTTACTTCCTAGTCCAAACCTCCCGCAGGACGACGGGGGATGGGAGCAGTTTGAACCCTGGACCATCGATAAATCTGAACGACAGTCCAGCAAACCGCACGACCAGGCAGCCATCCGTTGAAGAGACTGATCTTGGTAGTGGCTCTTATTTCCCTAGATCCTCAGGAGTTCTTCAGTTAACGGAAGGCTTCTCTAGTTTTACCAATCTAGGTTCTGACATCTGCATCTGTTCCTCAAAGGTTCTCTAAGATACTACCAAGAAAGGTGAAGCTTTCTCCCTCTTCTAGCCTCACGCCTTTGATCTAGTACAAAAGTTAGACAGAAGAGAAAAATTAAATTCTAGTAGATTTCTATAAAAGCTTAGCATATAAGTATATAACCTTGACCAATTGTGTAAATAAATAGACTTGCTGGCAGGAAAAAGTACTTCAATAAGAGTCCAGAATTATTGTTGTTTACGGAATGGTTTTAGTAAAAGACCATAAAAGAAAGAGTAAGATATTGAGTTTCATTGTTCCTTTCTAGCTATTGTAATCAGTTTATACTGTCTATCAACTACCTTATAATCAGTTCATTGTATTAAAACAGTTTTTATCTGTGATTTTTTTTACTGTGATTTTTTTATTCATCATTTGGATAATTGTTCTTTTTGTTTGAATTCAATTTGAAAGGATTAAACTAACTTAATATTGTGCCACCAGTGTATTGTTAAAACATAAACTGTAAGTTTGTGCAGCATATTGAGAGACAAAGAAAACTGGAGAAAACAACTACATTTATTAACAATTATTTTTTTACAATTTTGTAACCAACATTATTTGTCTTTTGTCTATATTTCCACTGCTTACAATCTTTGATTTTTCTTACATTAGGTTACATTTGATCTTGTTAATGCAAATATTGTATACTAAAACCATCTTCTTTATGGTAAAGACCAAACAATGTAAATGCTAGCTAAAGATATGAAACTTTTTTTTTTTATATTTTGTATGACAGATTTTAATTTCAATGTAGTTGTATATTTAACAATTTAAGCAAAATGTGATTCACTCAATAAATAATATATCTTGTTGCTGTCAAAAGTCTCTCGCTTGCTCTCCCCTCTTTCCAACGCTCAGGCTGGTCTTTATTAGCTTGAACTACAACAGACCACATCCTGGTTTTATTAGAATTTATCCAGCCTATACAAACAAACCACCTGCTCACCTTTATAACTAAACACACTTCTTGATGGTTACCATTGTTTAAAGAATATTAAAATGTTACTGAAGCCAACTTTTGTACATCTTATATATATACCACATTTTATAATGGTTTTATATAATTGATAAAGGCAGTTTGTAATGGGTTGGCCTTAATTGGTGAAAGCTGGATGCAATGAGGCTTCAAGAATTAAGCAGATCATCAGAATCCAGTTTATTTTAGTACATAAAAATAAATAATCTGTTGAAGTGGAAAATCAACAGATTTAATTTCAAAGTTGGGAAAATAGTTTGGCTAATTTTTTAGAAGTTGTAGTTTACTGTTTCAACTATATAGCATCGCTGTGATTGTATGTCAGTTATTTATTTAATGCCAAAATGGAAGTCATTAATGTATTTTGTTGTTCAGTCGAAACTGTTGCTGCACACTGTAAGGAAATTGTACAATAGTAGCTAACCAGGCTATGCACATTTTAAAACGTTGACTATCCCAAAGTCAAAACAAATTGTATTGTATCAATCTTTTCAACAATATGCACTTGATGTGTTTTAATTTGTTGTTTGTTGTTGTTTTTTTTTGATGTGTGTTGTGCACTGGTCCTCCGACTCTAAATCCTGTTGACAAAGATCAACTTTTAGATCACATTTCAAATGCAATGCTCTCTTGTTTTGTTTAAAATAATTAAACAATTAGAACGCAGAAATACAGTGTGAGTTAATTTTAAAAAAGGGGTTTACTTTATAAGCTTATCATCCTTTTTTTTGGTACATTATCTATAATAATAAGGCTTCTCTTCTGTTCGAAGATTAGTAAGGACTGCAGTATTGCCAGGGCAAGCATAACCATTGTCCGCAGGTGGTCGATTTTGATTTTTTTTTCGCCGTCTGCGTTTGTCCTCGGCAGCGGATTTTCTTTTGGTCTCAAATGTGTATCCTGCGGCCTTCCAGCGGTCTCGTTCTGAGGCTGCTTGCAACCAGGAACTCTTTTCTATGTTAACTAAGGAAAGTTGACGCCTAAGCTGGTCTTTGAAGCGTTTCTGTTGAACGCCTCTGTTACGTCGACCACCTTTTAGCTCACCAAAAAAAAAAAAAAAGACTGCCTCCGGTATAGGCTCGTCTCCTATACAGAATACGTGCCCTGCCCAGCGTAACTGTCGGACCATTATCTATATGAAAACGAAATCAATAAATTATAACAACAACTCGGTTGTTTTTGTGATTGGATATGTGTTGTCATCGAGCATGAGCTCGTATGCAGAATTTGATGGTTGGGTGAGTAGAATCGGTCGTAGATTCGATCGCAAAAGTACAAATATACAAAAAAGAAACAGAGCGAGTTGATGCAAGTGTTAAAAAAAAATATACATTTTGCCTTTTTGGGTTGTAACAGTCACTGTGGTAGAGGTGTCTAAGATAAAGATGAATTAGTATATTTAAAACACTTTAAAAACAAAACAAAATAATCTATTTTCCTTCTTTGTATAAACCAAATAATAGTAATAAAATGTGTTAATAATAATCTTTATTCTCCATAAGAAAATGTGTCTTCCACTTTTGTGCATCACACCAAACAAAGCATTTTAACTATAGAAAACCAAAATATACATTCACACCAGACTCACTCATAATTTACAATCAATGAATCATTTTCTTTATACAAAAAAATGTGTTAAACTATATAATTGATGACCAAGCATAGGAAGGAGAAGGAAAACATAAGGGAAGGGACATAATATAAAATGTGTATATTAATTAAAATAATGTTGTTCACAAACTATGATTTCTCCATAAAAGTAGGACCGCCCCCCCCCACTCAAAGGGTTTTAGATGGGAAGGGCAGTAGAGGTATTCACCCCCACACCCAATCGGCCAACAGGGGAACGACATAATATAAAGATCGGTTAAAATATTATTAACAAGTTTTATTATATAGATACTTAATTGATTCTGTTAGCAAGCTGTGATTTCTACAAATAAATTGGACTGCCCCCCCTCGAAAGGTTATTGGGGGGGGGGCGAGATTGATGCCGTCGACCCCACCTAATCGGCCAACATATTACAGGGGGGGGGGGCGAAATAATCTAAAAATAGGTTGAAATATAAATAGCTAGTATATATTATTAACTGAAGTAATAATTTCATATACAAATTGTGTGAATTCTATTCTATCACCTCTACCGCCCCCCCCCCCCTGGATCCGCCAGTGCTTGAACGTAAAGTTTTCTTTGTAGTGAGAGGCTGGGTAGTGACGTACATACAGCCGTTGGAGGTGTCAATTTATGTCACGTGTTTATTGTGTTTGTTTGACTTGATGATCTTAATGAGATAATCTTGTGACATATGCAGGTTCGGAGGTGCCTTGATTATAGTTCAAACACTTCAAATTAATGAAGTAACAAAATGCTAATATGCATTTCTGGAGTTTTAATTATTTTAAACTCAAACTTGAAATAATAAATGTATGTACAAACGATATATAAAGCAGATGCAGGACCTAATTTGAGCTAGGTAAAACTGTCCTCATTTTGTGAACAATAAAGTGTCACTAGGGACGTGACAGTGATATACATATTGTTATAATCTAAGGCAGGAACTTCTTTATAGACGCCTGAAGCTTGGTGGTAGCAAGGAGGCGCTTACAGCTTGTCTCCGGCAAGCTCTGATCGATGAAGAAGAACATCCGGAGACCTATAGTTAGTCCTATGGAAAAACTAAACGTATCCAGGCATTGCCCATCCATTTTCCAATGAGAATAGATGCACTGTTTAGTTTTGCAACACATATTTAAATTTTACATTTAAATCAACTTTGATATGGTCTGTCACAATTACGGAACAGGATTTTTTAAGAAGTCACAATTGCGGAACACGGTAAAAATGTCGGAACAAAGCCTATCAAAAGCATATATTTTATTAGTCTTATATAATAATAGAAGTTCTTATCCTTTACATTAATTTTATTTGTATTAAAGCTTAAGATCCATTGCCACTTTTAGGTTCTTAAGATAATTATATACAAAAAATATTTATACACAAATAATAATTTGTTTTGGTTGAAGGGATAAATTAATTTCCCGCAGTGCTATAGCAGTTTGATGCTTTAAATTGTGACTCTTAAAATAGATAAAAACTGGGTGAACACCTGCCAATTGTTTTTAATCAATTATTGGTATATGTGTATGAAATCACGTTTTTTCCACATCTATTCTTAAACCAAAAATTGGGTGTATCATGCAGGTGATGGGTCATTATTATTTTAATAAAGCCTTAAGCCCTGACCCATGCGGTTCTCCTTGTACGTGAAAAAAAAAATGGTCGATTCACACCTTTCAACTTTAACCTGGTGTCAAATAATCTTCTTCTGTGAAAGGAAAACTTTTGTATTAGAAATGTAGAAAAATGGTACCGTTACAGTAATTTAGCAGAAAATTTCAAACTAATTTCGACGAGCTGTTCCGCAAACATGCCTGTTCCGTAAACATGCCTGTTCCACAAATATTTCTGTTCCATAATAGTGACTCTTCTATATTTACGTTTTAAAATGACATGTAAGGCTGACGACAATACAGCTCATACTGACTAAGCGTTATTTCCGGCATGCTATTTTTGTCGAGTTACCAACATTTAAACAAAAAAGCCACTGGAGTGTGGTTTATTTAGGGTTTGTTTTTTTGAGGGATTGGGTTACAATAATAATCGTTTATCGCTATGTTCAGTTGGTAGTCGAGGCAATAAAATAACGTACGTTTAATAAATGCATTTGATTTAGCTGGTTGTTTCGGGATGAAATGTAGGCTATCTATGAAATGTTATTGTGAAGCTGCCCATTGGTTAACCTTAGGACAAGTTACGTGAATTGTAAGTTTGCAGACATTCAGAATTTGTTTAACTTAACTAAATATATCATTTTAAGGATAGTAAAAAAAAGATTGAAATAACAACTTTTGAGAATGATTGTACTATAGCGCTTCCCTCATGCTGTAGCATGCTAGTCACATTGATTTGCATCACGCACACACATAGTCTGTCAAATGGCTGTGTCAAGCGTCTAGTGTGGTAGCTTGACTTGTTGCCACCGCTGGCTAGCATCTGTGAAAGGAGAGCAGTTTTGTAAGTCTCTCTTGCCAGTACATAGCCTCTCCACAGCAAGTCCTATGCAGTACCTCCTCGTGGTGGCAGATGGAAACTGAGGCTGCAAAGCCTCAGGCTGAACTGCAAGGGTCTCGGAGGAGGTTTGGCCCCAAGATGTGAGGCAGGCATGGCCCGTCGGCGTGCGGACACGCCCTGTTGCCCACAAACCAAACCCCTAGCTATAGGTCAATAGCCGCACTGCCTTGTGTGTGTGTCCCTGTAAGGTCTAAGGCTAAGGGAGTAAACCCTAACAGAAAATCCGGTCCTGGAGCCCCGTAGGCGGGGGGACAGTAGTAAGACTACTGCTCTCTGGCAAACTCCTGCAGCCACCTGTCCCCAAATTGTGATGGTTCGCCATCCCTTTGGACCCGGTCAGTATGGAAGAGAGGCGTGTGCTGACGTGTGGGCAGCCCAGCACTCGCAAATTTACCGCCCAGGCTTTCCCCCAGCAATGGAGAGGTCACTCCATCTCTGACAGTAATGTCTTTGGAAAAACACGGGGAGTGGTAGTTACCGGTGATAAGTTCCTAACTGATTGTCGTAAGCTGGAACGCTAGGGACCACTCTTGACGGTAGGTGGGGCTCTTTAGCCTCACTGGATAGCTACTGCCTGCCTTAAGCCGAGCAGCCCTCGGACAGTAAAGTGCTACCCCGCCACAGCTTGCCGCACCACTGGGTGCTTGGTGCTAAGACAAAATCAAAAAGCAAGCTGCTCACCCGCACCTGCAAATACAATCAAAAGAAAACCCTCAACATTAATGCGTTTAGCAAGCTGGAACATACGAACAATGTGTCCTGGCTTCAATACTGACCCTGAACTCGTCACCGAAATGCGTCAAACAGCTATCATCGACAGAGAACTCAGCAGACTAAACATTGATGTGGCCTGCCTGCAAGAAACCAGACTGGCAGACAGCGGATCTCTTACAGAAAGCAACTATACATTCTACTGGCAAGGAAAACTAGAACAAAGCCCTAGAATACATGGCGTCGGCTGCGCAATAAGAAACAGTCTCGTCCCCTGCATCGCGATGTTTCCCATTGGCAATGAAAGAGTAGCACACATGAAATTTGCATCACCGCAAGGCAAAGTTAATATAATCTGTGCTTACTCACCAACCTTTGCTGCACCGGGAGAGGACAAAGACAGATTATTTCAAGCTCTAGAGGACGTAATTAAAAGTATTCCAAAATCCGAGCACCTCTATATAAATGGAGACTTTAATGCCCGTGTTGGTGATGAAAATGATGCATGGCCACAATGCCTGGGACCTCATGGTGTTGGCAAAATCAATGACAATCGCCAAAGGCTACTCGAGTTCTGTAGCACTCATGAACTGTGTGTAACAAATACATTCTTCGCTGGCAAGGAGCGCCATAAAGTCTCTTGGCAGCACCCACGCTCAAAAAGGTGGCACCAGCTTGACCTCTGCATCACCCGAAGGATGGATCTGAAAAGTGTCATCCACACCCGTTCATACCTTAGCGCGGACTGCAACTCAGACCACTCACTAGTGCTAAGCAAAATCAAACTACTTCTCAAGAAGGCTTATACTTCCACTCAACCCAGAACTAGGCGAATTAACATCAACCATGTAGGTGAACCAGAGAAGTGTGCACTCTTTGGCGAGCTATTGAACAGTTCAATCCCCTCGTTAAGTGATGAAAAAGACATCTCTATCAGATGGGAGAAATTAAGAGATGTAATTTACAGTTCGGCAATCACCGCCTTTGGACCTCAAAAACACAAAAATGTAGACTGGTTTGAGGCGAATCTAGCACAAATAGAACCTTGCATCGAGAAAAAGCGATCTGCACACCTCGCTCTCAAGACAAAGCCAAGTCCAAGATCTTTGGAGGCCTTCAAAAGTGCTAATAAAGAGGCGAAACAAATGGCTAGAAAATGTGCTAACAACTTTTGGAGGGATACCTGCAACAGTATCCAAGACAGTCTCCACTCAGGAAATAGCAAAGCTCTATTTGATGGCATTAAAGCGGCCCTGGGTCCAACAGTGTCTAAGCCTGCCCCCCTTCTATCCAAATCAGGAGAAAAAATTACAGATCAAACCAAGCAGCTAGAACGTTGGACAGAACACTACCTCGAAGTCTATGCCACACAGAACACAGTAGACGATGTCGCCCTGGCTTCTCTACCAGATCTTCCAGTACTGGAATGCCTAGATGATCTTCCGAGCCTCAGTGACCTTAAAAAGCAATTAACTGCATACAAAATAGAAAATCTCCTGGGAGTGATGGTATCCCAGTGGAATTAGTGAAAGTCAACGAATCACTCCTGCTCCCTGAACTCTATATTCTCCTCTGCCGCTGTTGGGAAACAGGTCATGTCCCACAGGACATGCGTGACGCAACTATAGTCACAATATACAAGAACAAAGGGGATCGGAGTGACTGCAACAATTACAGGGGTATCTCTCTCCTCACTATAGTGGGCAAGATCTTTGCTAGAGTGGCACTATTCAGGCTGCAAGTGATAGCTTCTAGAGTCTACCCAGAGTCTCAGTGTGGATTCAGGAGTGGTAGATCCACTGTAGACTTGATATCTTCTCTACGACTACTGCAGGAGAAATTCAGAGAGAGAGACAGACCCTTTTACATCGTTTTTGTTGATCTGACTAAAGCTTTTGACATCCTCAGCAGAAGTGGCTTTTTCAAACTCCTGAGGAAAATATGTTGCCCTCCCAAACTACTGCAGTTCATTTAGTGTTTTCACGAGGAAACTAAATGCACTGTCAAATTCAATGGATCCCAATCAGCACCTTTTGAGGTTTGCAGTGGTGTCAAGCAGGGATGTGTGCTCGCACCCACTCTGTTTGGCATATTCTTCTCCTGTCTACTGAATTATGCGTACAACGACATAAACGAAGGTGTGTTTCTCCATACAAGATCCTCTGGAAAACTATTTAATGTATCAAGGCTGCGGGCAAAAACCAAGGTTAGGAAGCTACTCGTCAGGGAACTCCTGTATGCTGATGATGCAGCTATTGTGGCTGATTCTGATATTCAGCTACAGTGCCTGGTTGACAAATTATCTGCTGCTTGCCAGAAGTTCGGCTTAAACATCAGTCAAAGCAAGACTAAGATACTTGTCCAAAACACAAACACTGCACCTCAAGTAAGCATTAATGGCCAACCACTAGAAATTGTTGATCACTTTTGTTACCTTGGCTCCATCATATCCAACAACACTCTACTGGATAAAGACATAAACAACAGGATAGCCAAGGCAATGGCCACCATGTCACGGCTGCAGAAAAGACTTTGGGACAACATATTGCTGACTAAAGTACTAAAGCCCTAGTCTACCGGACCTGTGTGTTGAGCACCTTGCTGTACGGAAGTGAAACATGGTCAACCTACTCATGGCTGGAAAAAAAGCTGAATGTTTTCCACCTCCGATGCCTAAGGCGGATCTTTAAAATAAGGTGCCAAGATAAGATAATCAATGAGGAAGTGCTACAAAGAGCAGGGTGCCAGGACATCCGCTCTGTTATCAGCAGCAGACGCCTTGGCTGGCTTGGCCACGTTCGTAGAATGCCAGCAGGTCGACTTCCACAGTAGGTCGACTTCCTGTATGGCAATCTAATAGAAGGCAGGAGAGCCGCTGGTCGCCCACTTTTACGTTATACGGATGTATGCAAACGCGACATGAAGCTATTCAAAATCGACACTGGCAACTGGGAAGAGGTAGCACTGGACAGATCCTCATGGAGAGAGAGCATACAGCAAGGGTCAAAGATTGCAGATGTCACAAACAACAGAAGCAGAAAGAAGGGTGAAAATGCAACGGCGCCTTGTGATTACATATGCCCAACCGTCGATCGCAGCTGTGTATCAAGGATTGGCCTCTTTAGTCACACAAGAAGTTGCAAAGGGAAAAGATCGTCTCTCGAGACGTAAAATGCCACAGACACACATACCGAACCCCGGCTTCACTCCTGGAATTTGGTACATGTAGTTTTGCTTTACTTATTCTAAGGATGTTATGTAAATTCTTCTGGATTTATTGTATTATTATGGAATATAGCGACGATGTAGGCTTATTTTGGAGAAACATAACTATATTTATAACTTACATTTAAAATAAACATTTATTTTTAAATCGGGAATACAGAGTCTACCAAGAATAATTTACTTCTTTCCACAGACCTGTATACTTTATATCTATATATTGGACTGTGTTTCTTTTATATATCTGATGCAATTGTTTTGAAATTTATTGTTCTGTTCAAAAGGCGCTTTTATTGCCAAGCAAGCGAGAATCTATGTAACTTAGTAAATGGTATTAAAGTACGTATAGAACCCTCTTGTTTTAATTTTGAAAAGTCTTCATTAAACAAAGAAAAAATGTAGAGGCAAATAATTTAATATATATATTTATACTCATTATATATTTGCTACATTTTTATAGTTTTATATCTTTTCCACACTCTATTTTCTTTTCTGTAGATAATAAGCATTTTCTTTACATTTTTTACATTTCCCGAACACTTCCACAAATGGTAATTGAACATTTAAATCTTAAAAAGACCTTTTTTTTCATTAAAATCTTCTTTAAAGATAGACCTTCATGTCATAGGCTCATGGCTTACTAGCGTAATAGGTACACATTCTTCTATAAGTCTATGTCAGTTATCACCGATAAACATGTCTTGCAATAAGCTTTTATTTTAAACCCAATTTATAATAATATTTTGTATTAAGACAAGAATTGTTTTTGAGCAAAGTGAGGGAAAAAAAAGAAAAATAAATGCTTTAAAAATAGTTTATCTAAGAAGAATAGCTCCACATTTACAAACCATATCTCTCATTACTGCAAGATTTGTCTCTCCTTTTCATTATCAACACATACAAAAAATACCACTAATTATTTAATTCGTTATTTTAATTTTTGATTGATTCATATAATTGTGTAAAGTTTAAACTTGATCCGACACAGAGAAGTGGGAGAAATAAGGTGTACAAAAGTTGTACCAGACAGACAGACAGACAGACAGACGGAGTAAATTGAAAAAAGCTTTTTTTGTAAACAAAACCAGAGTGTATCACTAAAAAACAAAACCAGAATGTTTCTCACTAAATAACAAAACCAAAGTGTCTCACTAAATAGCAAAACCAAAGCGTCTCACTAAATAACAAAATCAGAGTGTCTCACTAAATAACAAAAACCAGGGTGTCTCACTAAATAACAAAACCAGAGTGTCTCACTAAATAGCAAAACCAGAGTGTCTCACTAAATAACAAAAACCAGAGTGTCTAACTAAATAACAAAACCAGAGTGTCTCACTAAAAAACAAAACACGAGTGTCTAACTAAATAACAAAACCAGAGTGTCTCACTAAATAACAAAACCATAGTGTCTCACTAAATAACAAAAACCAGAGTGTCTCACTAAATAACGAAAACCAGAGTGGCTCTCTCAATAACAAAACCAGAGTGTCTCACTAAATAACAAAAACCAGGGTGTCTCACTAAATAACAAAACCAGAGTGTCTCACTAAATAACAAAACCAGAGTGTCTCACTAAATCATTAAATAACAAAACCAGAGTGTCTCACTAAATAACAAAACCAGAGTGTCTCATTAAAAAACAAAACCAGAGTGTCTCACTAAATAACAAAACCAGAGTGTCTCACTAAATAACAAAAACCAGCGTGTCTCACTAAATAACAAAACCAGAGTGTGTCACTAAATAACAAAACCAGAGTGTCTCACTAAATAACAAAACCAGAGTGTCTCACTAAATAAAAAAACCAGAGTGTCTCACTAAACAACAAAACCAGAGTGTCTCACTAAATCATTAAATAACAAAACCAGAGTGTCTCACTAAATAACAAAACCAGAGTGTCTCACTAAAAAACAAAACCAGAGTGTCTCACTAAATAACAAAACCAGAGTGTCTCACTAAATAACAAAAACCAGCGTGTCTCACTAAATAACAAAACCAGAGTGTGTCACTAAATAACAAAACCAGAGTGTCTCACTAAATAACAAAACCAGAGTGTCTCACTAAATAAAAAAACCAGAGTGTCTCACTAAATAACAAAACCAGAGTGTCTCACTAAATAACAAAACCAGAGTGTCTCATTAAATAACAAAACCAGAGTGTCTCACTAAATATCAAAACCACAGTGTCTCACTAAATAACGTCACCAGAGTGTCTCACTAAATAACAAAACCAGAGTGCCTCACTAAATCATTAAATAACAAAACCAGAGTGTCTCACTAAATAACAAAACCAGAGTGTCTCACTAAATAACAAAACCAGAGTGTCTCACTAAATAACAAAACCAGAGTGTCTCGCTAAATAACACGACCAGAGTGTCTCACTAAATAACAAAACTAGAGTGTCTAAATAAATAACAAAACTAGAGTGTCAAAATAAATAACAAAAGCAGAGTGCCTCACTAAATAACAAAACCAGAGTGTCTCACTAAATATCAAAACCAGAGTGTCGCACTGAATAACAAAACCAGAGTGTCTCACTAAATAACAAAACCAGAGTGTCTCACTAAATCATTAAATAACAAAATATTGTCACTGCAATTCAAAAAAATTAAGTCGTGTGAGCAATGCCAAGTATGCAAGTAATAAGTTTGCGTTTTTCGAATCAAAGGTGACATCCTGGTGGAGCAATGGGATGTCATGTTTCTTTTCTTCAATGACACATAGCATATGTAGGAGGTTTAAAAGTCCACGTTTTCCAATTGGGGTTGATGACAGTCAATGGGTTACCTGTCCATATGTTTAATACTAATAGTTTATTTTGAGTTAGGGTTAGATAGGATGTTAGTTAAGTTATATACCCAAATTCTATGGTCCATCTTCCTTTTTCATATCTACCAAAGCAGCTGAGAGTGAGCTTTGTAACAATGCAAGCTAATATTTTGAAATTTATAAATGCATTTATTGTATAACACGTCTATACAGAACTCCACATACACCTTCGGTTAAACTAGTTTCCTTCTTCTTTCTCGTTCACATTATCATGTTGGAGTGTTCAGATGACTAGACCAATATATGAGATGAACTGCGCAATGGTTTCCAAATCAGGGAGCTCTTTTTCTATAGTTCTCTTTCTATTGGGGTGTTTTGGGGCCAGTGTTTTGTACGGGCTTCTTGGTAAAGAGAGCGGTTTTGAAGGACATGGCCAGCATTCTCTGGTGACACTCCACATGGGCAGATTTCACTGGTTCCTATTTTGAGCTTCCGGTACATATGTTGTATTTGTCTCATATCTGGTCCTGAGTCGAAAGATTTGACGTTGATCTTGTCAGGATAGCTTATAATAGGCACAATCCTTCTTGTGATTCGGATGAGAGCTTGTCCATTTCTCATTTATTTTATTCACTATTAGTTTCTTCATTTCTTCTAGATAGATTGTAATATTTAATTGCGTTTGTTCTCCCACACTTGGCGACTGTGTCGGCCTTCTAATTTAATTCTAGTTCTATATGTGCTGGTATCCATAGTTTTCAATAACATGTCAATAGTCTTTTGTCCTGAGCCTTATTCTGTTCTAGATTTCAAAGAAATTGCAATCGTCTGCACTAAAATTAAGTTCTGAGGTTCTATAGTGAGCTATATTTCTATATCATATACAATTACGAAACCTTTTTATCTAGAAGTAGTCTTTTTCTATGGCAAATGAATTGTTGATAAGCATTATATTTGCAATAAAACATCCTTCATTGTGGGTCATGGAACGCGAGGCACCTTTTCTGCTTGGGCTGAGAGGTTCTCACATTTTATAAAACCAAAACAATTTTTTACTATATTGTATATTGAAGATTATATGCATTTCTCCTCCTCACCAAAAAAAAAATTGAATTATTCTATGAACGCTTATTTTGAATTATGGTTGGCTGCCTGTACGTGAAGAATGTTCTCGGGACATTTCGTCTTGATGGACCAGAATTCGAGCCCTCCTCACTGCGATTCCCCGCAATCCTTAGGGAGGTTTGGATTTCCCGCCATCCTGAGGAAGGTTTGAATTCTCCGCCATCCTGAGGGAGGTTTTGACAAGGATGTAATGATCTTCGATTCTGTGGGAACATCCGATACATGCAAAAGAAACAAACACTAAAAGGTCAGATTCATATGTATATATATTTAAGTTTGTTGTTGTTTTTTTTTGAAGGCGTAATAAAATGAACATATTTGTTGTGGCTGAAACATTTTGCGCCCAAACACTCATCCAGAATTGAACAAACGTGCTGCTTTGTGTGGGCCTGGCTAGCCAAACGTCTTACTTTTTAAGGACCAGACTACCCCACACGTCCTGCTTCGTGTGGACCTGGCTCCACTAAACGTCCTGCTTCGTGTGGGCCATTCTATGATAAACGTCCTGCTTCGTGTGGGCCAGGTTATGCTAAACGTTCTGCTTTGTGTGGGCCAGGCTACGCTAAACGTTCTGCTTCTTGTGTGCAAGGCTAAGCTAAACGTTATGCTTTGTGTGGGCTAGGCTATGCTAAACGTTCTGCTTTGTGTGGGCCAGGCTATGCTAAACGTTCTGCTTTGTGTGGGCCAGGCTACGCTAAACGTTCTGCTTTGTGTGGGCCAGGCTATGATAAAATGTTCTGCCTCGCGTGAGAAAGGCTACACTAAATGTTCACTTTGTGTGTGCCAGGCTACGTCAAAAATTCTTGCTTCTTGTGGGCCAGGCTACACCAAACGTCCTGCTTTGTGTGGGTCAGGCTATTGTATTTAATTTAAACGAAAGCGATTCCAAGCTACTTAACATATTTGCTATAATGTTGTTTTTTCTTGTAGATGTTGTTACGCTTTAAGAAAACAGAGAAATGCAATCTAATTCTTTATTACAGGTGATCATGAAACACAGATGTGCAGTCAAGTAGAAGCGGATTTGCATAAACATCTAGATGGGTGTACCAAAAATTCTGGCCATACATATTTTAGACCCATCGATAAGTTCACAATAAAAGATCTGCCACGAAATCATCGTGACAATGACCTTTCAACTTTGTCAAAGCTGCAGCTGACTTGACAGTTCGAGTTGATGTTCCAGTGATCAGCCCCTATAGACCTGAGCATTGGCCAAATACGAAAATACCGTACCCGTTCTTCAAAGACAAAGGGAAGAAACTTCTGCGGACAGGTAGCGGGGAAATAAATGTGCATAAATATAAAAACGGCGTGAAAATGATTTGGCTGCTAGATCTTTCAAAAGAGAGGATGTATAACCAGGCAATAAAATGTCCATGTAGAAAATGTCGACTTTCAAAAGATCCAAACACTGTCTGGTGGGAGGTATTTGTGACAACAGCCAGACATGTTGTCTTTGACGACATCGAGGCAAGAAAAACGTCTTTAAGATTGTTTTACGACAAACAAGATAGCCCCGTAGTGAGATTAGACGGAGTCAGTATCTTATATTGCAATGTGCAACTTGTGACGAAAGCATCGGGGAAAAACTTTTCCGCCTTAAAGAAAAGCATCTTCTTTTTCGAAACAAAGTCATTGAGAAATACGCGCTAAGATCTAATGACGACTTTAACTTTCTGGTTTCGCATCCTCATGGATGTACCAAACAGGTCAGTTTTGGTCAGTGGAAGAACTACTATAAGATGCCACTTGATGACAGAGAACGAGATTTGAGAAAACTGACCTACACGACCAGTACATGTCCAGGAAGCAGTGGCGCCAGGGTCTACAGTCTTGGCTACTGTGATCACGTCCATAGTGGGACATTGTTGTCTGGTCTTAATTATAGCAGTACAGGATGCTATCATAACCTTTGAAGTGAATGATGGACTTTACCTTCGAAATATAGTCCTCGTGTTCAATGAGACGAGTATGTTTAGAATCAAGTTGAAAAAAATAATTAAATATGTATAAATATAAGGTAAACAAGTGAGTTCGGGCATGAGTAACGGGTTCAAATTTACATTGCAGACTGGAAATTTGAAAACAACTTCTTAGAAGATCCCTTAGTGAACGTAATTCTAATGGTAACCTAACATAAGTTTGGGCAAGTTAAGGCTATTTCTCTTTAAGTCGTTAATATACAGTGGGTACCTGACATTAGTTGGGGGAAAAGTATAAAGCGGTTGGTCGTTGTGCTGTCCACATGACACCCACGTTAATCGTGGCCACATAAACAGATGACCTTTACCTTACCTGCCCTATAGATCGCAAAATCTGAAAGGGGAACTTTACTTTCCAAGTGGGTCACTTAGCTCCGTTAAGGCAATGACCTAACGCAATTAAAACAAATGCTACCTTGTCCGGCTGTATTGGCGCTGCTCGTTAACAGGAGGACGTCAATGAATCTCTCTTTTTATGTGTATTGTCTTATTTGTTATTATTACTATTATTATTATGTTAGAAATGAACGAGTAGTCATTCTCTGGCGTTGCCAGGGTCGAGTTTCGCTAAAGAGAAACAAAATTCATCGCAGTCCCTTTAACAGTTTCCACTGAGGAATTTCTGGTGATGTGGCAGGTCTGCAGCAGTACCGCCTCTCTGACAGGCAATGAGGATTATTATTATTATTATTTTAATTATTATTATACAAAATTATTAAATGTAACGTAATTAAACTAATTGAATGCAGGAGGCCCGCTAGTCGCCCACTTTTAAGTTTTATCAAAATCGACAGTAACAGTTGGGAAAAAGAGGCCAGGATAGATACACACGGAGAGCAAGCCTACAGTACGGGACCTGTATTGCATAGACACAAGAAGTAGAAAAAAAGGGAAATTCTCATACAGTTAATTTTCTAAAGCGATGTTGTTTTTTTTTTAAATCTTTGTATTTATTTTGGGTCTTTTGATAAAGGGCACGTTTCCCGTATGGGGGACGAACGTATCTTTTTTGGTGAGCTGAAAAGTGGTCGACGTAACAGAGGCGCCCCACGGAAGCGATTTAAAGACCAGATTAGGCGCCAACTTGCCTTAGTTTACGTAGAAAAGAGCACCTAGCTGCATTCGGCCTCAGAACGAGAGAGCTGAAGGTCACTAACAAAGGCCGCGGGACAGACGCAGACGACGAAAAGAAAATCTAAATCGACCACCTGCGGACAATGGTTGTGCTTGCCCTGTTTGTGTCAAAATATGTAGGTCACAGGTGGGGCTGCGCAGCCACCGGAAATACAGAATTCCTCACTGATCTTTGGACTCGACAAAGTACACAAAGTACAAGTCCTGGAGAAAATAGTCAACATTCTCTGGTGACACTCCACAAGGGCATGTTTCGCCAACTCAGATTTCATTCTTTCGGGATATCTGTTGTCTTATTTTGTTGTGTCCTGTACTAGGTGAAATTTTATATGCTGACCGTATACATAGATACACTTTATTACCTCAATAGACACTCTACAAGAGACGTATGTCTGACTTACATTATAATTAGTTGACATTTTTTCTATTAACGCGCAGAGAAATAAATTTATAACTAAAACCTTTCCATTTAAAGTTACTTAAGTTTTAGACAATGTATTGCAATTTAAAAAATGCAGGAAACAATGGAAAGTCTAACCGTATATCAATTTGTCCCTTCCGAGAGTAAAGTCTCCTCTAAGTATCAAATATTTGTTTACGTTGTATTCCCTATTCAACATTTTTTGTTTCTTCTTTATTTTTGTATTCTTTGTCACCAATAACTAAAAATGAATATATATATATATATATATATATATATATATATATATATATATATATATATATATATATATATATATATATATATATAAGCGATATACCATCCATGATATGTTTTAATAAATACAGAACATTCAAACCATGTTTCTTTTACTTATTGAATATGAATACACTTTTTGCTTGTGTATTAGTCATGACACGAACTCTCAAAACCAATCAACTCCAAACAACAACAACAAAAAAAAGCTATAAAATAGAAAATACAAGTATCTATTGAGAAGATGATGTAAAGGTTATGTTTTTCTATCGCCCTTGGCTAACAAGTGTATCGTTTTGGCCTGTACAAGGATCAGCCCGCTTTTTCTTCTCCGACGCACTTCGATTTCTCGAGTTTGCTGGACTCTTAAATTTCTGAAATTCAAGATCTCTGTCGTCATCGGAATTCGATCCAAGCGCAGTACCACAGAGCCATTACACCTGCTCGTCCCCCCCCCACAACAGCTATAAAATAACATAACACATAATGATTTAGGGGTGAAGGTCTCAGAAACGTTGAGAGCTTTTCGGTATTGCTAGATGACTAGATGAGGAAGCTGTCCCTTACTGAAGGTAACGTTCTGTTGTTACGAAGTTTCTATCAATTCACTCTGTCTGTGTGGCAAAAAGTGTTAACACATTATTTCTCTAGCACCCAATCTCGGATTAAGCTGAAATTTCGCACAATCACTTCTTTTACTTGATAACACAAGAATCAATTTTAAAAAAAAGTTAATTAACTATTGGTAATTAATTCTTTTGTTTCGTATTTCGATCATGGGAAAGAAGCTTTACTGGACTGAAGTGGTGGTAAAACCTGAGTTAGCCCCCTTTATAGGTCGCTGCTCTAAATTGTAATGAACAATGTATATATCTTTACAATCGTCTCTAGTTGAGTGGTTGGCACGTCTGCCAGAGGAGTTGTGAATGAGTCGCTAACCATTTATGGTAAAAACCACTCAGATATCCCTTTCTTTGTTCCCCCTCCCCAATTTTTCAAACTTGTCTAGATAAGTGAATGTATCACAGCGTATTAAGAAAGCTTCAACATGAAATAGCACTAAACAAAACCAATCAGTAAAAATATTATAAATTAATCACACATTATTTATTGATTTTGGTCTAGATCTATTATAAATTTAATGACATGACTGATCAAAACTAATTGATCCAATTACACTTCATGTAAGCTTTGTTTATTTTTCAAAGTATTTTTTTTTAGGTTTTTCTTGTTTATAGTAATGTAGCAGATCCTTTGGCTCATGGAAGGAGGGGTAACTGGTAAAGCATCTGGTCTCCAAAGCGAATGGTCGCAAGTTCAACTCCAATGAATACTTAAATTTGGAGCTTGGGATTGGATTCACGGGACAGTTGTGAAATGACCTAAATCTACTAGGTACCTGACATACATTGTGGAAGTGACAACCGAATTATTATTTTCTATAACTTAAGTCCATGATTAACAAATATTAAATTTAAAAAACATAACAGTCAAATGTCTAACTCGTAATTTCTCGAAATAAATGTATATGATAGAGAAACATAACCTTATCAGATAACATTAATGATGTGACAATAACTCTTCTTTCTCTAGAGCACCAACAAGCTCGTAAACAAAGTATACCAATGTGCCTACATCAGACTACATCTCCTTCTCTTGTTCTTATGAGTCTGTTGTCTGATTAATTCCATCTCCCCTGTACTCTCAGCTTTAAATCAGTCTCTTGATGGTTATTTCTACTTGCAATAGAGCGACACAATTTGGGGTTATAATTCAAAACTCTTTAAACACACGTAGGCCTATGTGGGAGTTGCTTTTAACAAATATTCATGGTGCTAAAAATGTATTTACTTAATATAAAGGTATAAACGATTGGCTAATTGAATATTTTCACGATATGCTTAATAAAGTCAACTGAGTACATTACAAAGCCACTTATTCATAGTTTTTCTACCATGTATGGAAATGTACAATATACTAGCCTATATAAATAGCAATAAAAAAGATATATTCATCGACTATTAAGCAGCTGAAAATTAAATTGACAAGCAATAAACACAAGAGAAATTATCATATTTGATAGGCATCCATAAAGTATATAGAACGAGTACGCAGTGCCACCAGTAGATCTCTTCTCATATAGTGAGTAGTTCACTAAATCATTGCTAGTTCACTAGTGCTAATGTATAGTTCACTCGACATAAGTAGCTCCGCTGTAATTAAATCTGGACTTGCCGCTACCACTATGCACGATTTCTGACCCCCACACAATATTGTATCCCAGACATTGTACACAGGCGCCATTGCTTCCAGGGCAGGTACAAACATTGTAGGTATATTTGGAAAATTCTGTTTGGGGTAGCCGCGAGGGTGTGAAACTATAAGCGCTAGCTTCTTTGTGTTCTTACTGTTTTTATATTTTTCAATTATTTTATCACTGAGAGATTCGAACCGCTGCCATAACATTTCAAGAGTGTTGCCCAGACTCTTGTCACATGTGACGCTCTTCAGTTCACACAGATCGTAGCTTGCGTTGGTCCAATCAAATGCAATTCCGTTTGACTACAATTGACCACCTCAGCGTCACTACTGTAACAATAACAATATAGATGCAAATACAAAGAACATTCACACAGAAAGTATCATCACACTCACAGTCAGCGGTTAATGAATTAGACTTCTGTGTACTTCTTGATGAAGTTTTATCTATCTATGTCTCCCTTTGTATGTACTAAAGAAATTGGCCATTTTAAAAACATTTTTTTTACATAAAAAGAGAGTTGGGTGATTTTAAATTATCATTTTTAATTCGGATGAATCACTGTAAAATTACTTCACGCTTAAATTGAAAAAACATTATTGGTTATACATTTTGTGTTGGAAAGTTGGAATGTTTTTTTGTTTTTTTTACAGAGCTTACATTAACTCATTCTGTCTGTCTGTCTTTCAGACTGGTACAAAGTTTGAACGCGTTATTTCTCTTACTTCCATTTGTCGAATCATGTTGCAACAAAACATAAATCTATGTAAAGAAGAATTAGGGGTAACTAATTAGTTGGTTTCTTTTTTACGAAAAAGGGAATAAATATTACAATATTCAATCAATATTGAGATGTATGTAAGTATGTAGATTTTAAGTTATTTCATCTTTATAAACTTTGTTACTTTTTTAAAAATTATTTATTTTTCTTGTTTCTCTTTCTATCTCTGTCACTATGTGTCTCATTCTATGTCACCGTTTCTGTCACTATGTGTCTCATTCTATGTCACTGTTTCTGTCACTATGTGTCTCATTCTATGTCACTGTTTCTGTCACTATGTGTCTCATTCTATTTCGCTGTTTCTGTCACTTTGCCTCTCCAACTATTAGTCTTATTCTCTCTTTGCCTCTCCAACTATTAGTCTTATTCTCTCTTTGCCTCTCCAACTATTAGTCTTATTCTCTCTTTGCCTCTCCAACTATTAGTCTTATTCTCTCTTTGCCTCTCCAACTATTAGTCTTATTCTCTCTTTGTCTAGTTTATGTTTTAAAATTATAAATTGTGTCTGTCCATTTTTGGACACTCAAAAACATACAAAGATACACATACACACACTCTCAGGCTCTCTCTTTGTTTTCTCTCTTCTTGGTTTTCGTTCAAAACTAAATTTGATTTCTCCCTCTTCCTATCTGAAAGGAGAACTTTACTTTTTATGATGGTCCCGACTTTGCATCCTGACCGCTTTCATCACCCGCTGTCCTGCAGGAATTTTGGTTTATTTCATAATAATCTTCATTTTTGTAAGAAATTACTGAAAGTAATTAAACAATACAAACAAACATATAGAGTAACACGCCTAGTCCACCTTAGACTGGGTACACTATTTAATAATAAGACTTAAAATCTATCAATGCAAAGCATTAAGTTATATCCTTAATAAAGAATCTACCTACTTTTAACAATCTACTGTTATCATTATCTATTTTATCAAATCGTTATCTGTCATTGATGGTATCTTATCAGGCAAACGCACTAAGTTGTTAGATACCATTAGAAACATAGACTAAAAATGGAAATTTCCGATGTTATTTTACATATCTTTTAAAAGTATTTTTTTGTGCAGCTTGTAAACATTTAAGAATAATTATTTGGAATTTCCGATGTGACTTGGAGTATGTACCAGCTGTTCCGCCGACCAAATTTTTTAAATTAAAATTATTTATTAGCGGCCCAAGTCAGGGGAAAAGCAGCTATACATTAGGTTTGTGCGAAATGTCCGTCTATCCGCCTGTCACACTTGGATCTCGAAAACTGGAAAATTTATGAAAAATATGGAAAGTTTAGGTGCAACGGCTACTTTTGGTTTTCTAAAAGCAAACCGTTTAATTTATAAAATTAATTATGCAAGCGATTTACTTATGAAAGTACACCAATTCTAAAACATTACGTAAGTGTAAGGGAAGCAATGTTACAATATGTTAGTTAACAAGAATGGAAAACATCATGTTTGTTTATATAGGCCAAGAATGCACTTTGCATGTAAATATCACACACATTTTTTAAAATGGACTTTTTATGCAGCGTCTTTCGTGCAGTAGCGTAACGCTGCGGCGAGATATGGTGCTAAACTAATTCATTTTTTTTAAATAATCCGATTTTATTATATATTGTTATATTGTATATATATTGTATATTTATATTGTTTGGAATGTGATGAGTAGCCAATACATTTATTTTAGAAACAAAGTGTGGCTGTTTAAAAAAAAAATAAAGGCATGAAACAAATATGGCGGCATTCTTGATTTGAGCCGCGTATTGTTAAACTAAGCCTAGAGAGTGAAAGATTTATGAAAATATTTACCAAAAAGAGATTTAAAAAAAACTGAGTCGGCGGTAAAACTAGCCACCATGTTGCTCACATTTTAAGTCTAGAAATGAAGCCATTTACCGACGTGTAACAAAAGATGTCTCTTTATGGCTGCCTGGTCTTGCGGTTTGCGCGCTGGACTGTTATTCAGATTTATTGATAATCCCAAATTCAAACCCTGCACGACCAGGCAGGGTTCATACCCTGCTAATCGCCATTCTCCGTTGTCCAGCGAGAAGTAAATTATTTTTAACTAAGAAGGAACAAACTGAAAAAAAGACAATTTTTTTTTTACAGAGGCAAATGAATCTTTGAAACATTATTACTTTTGACAATCAAAATTAAGTAGCGTCTTGAATATTGATTTCAAATAGGCGGATCCAAAAAGGATCCAACTCCGACGGGGGCCGCCTCTTTGTAACCTTGCTCTTTTTTTTTTTTTTTTAGCTAAAAATAATTTTAAAAATTGTGTTTAAGGAATATATAGACTTGTTGCTAAAAGGAGTATGCAAGGTTGATGGTTGATCGTTAAGATGAGGTCCGTTTATTAAAATTAAATTAAAGCGTGTACTGCTAGTATAAAAGTACTGCGAATTGAAAAAAAAACGAGATCAGTGTTTAATTGTCTATCAAACAGTACGATGTCATCAAACTTACGATCTTTATTTCTTTCTCTTCGAATCGACGATACCACCGTTGATTTGACCTCATTAATTTAAATTAATCATACATTTTATAAGCTTGACTTTGTGTTATATAAAAAGGGCATGCATTTCCCTTTAGTTCTATACCAAATACAACATTGTCTGATAACAAACAACAAAACTATTGAAGCTTAATCATAACAGGGGAGTGAAATAGCAATGAGCGAAATGAAGAATTCCTTCGAAACGAGGAAAAATAATAATGGAGAGAGAGAGTTAAATAGTTGGGCCCACTGGGTCAGCCGACACCACTTTTGAGACGAGCTATACAACTCTTAACTGTTTCACATATCTATAGGATAATTTGCAAGCACAATAGAAAGTCATTTGTGACGTGCAACATTATGGGGTTGTCCAGTGTCACCGGCAGTGATGAGGTTTAGACATTTATTTACTCTTCGGCCTCTGTAGTGAATGATTTGCAGTTTTGTTTTTTTAAAGAATACGGAATTTAATTTTCGGGGGAACTTATGTTTACTAGTTGACAAATCTGAGTCGTGAATTTTGAAGTTTTATAAATTACTTTATATTCAATAATGTTAATTTGAAACTAAAGTAATCAAAGCAAACAATGTTCCTGATCACTCAGTGTTATGGAGTGTGTGTATGTGTGTGTGTCTATGGTGACTGAGAGTAGGATAGCGACTTGTTTGGTGCCTATGTAGTGTAAATGATGCAAGGTACACTGCGTTGACGACAGCGGTCTTAGACAGACGACTTCAGATTGCCAGAGTGAAAAGACGTGCTATTGATAATATTGATTTTGTTCAAAATACCAATTTATACTATTATTAAAGTCTTCTTTTTTAAAAAATTTTTATTTTAAGTTGAATTCGTCTATATTATAATAAAATTTATTTAATGTATCGTTCACAAAATAGGTATTCAAGTTATTTTAAGTTTTTACAAGTTAAATATAATATGCCTAAAGTGTTTTAGTTGTCTACCAGCAGTTTGGCCCTTTTAACAATTAACCATTAACAGCTAACTGGTTAAAAATAAATAAATGAGTAACCAATATATGAACGTATCAAGTACACAAACGACAAATATGCTAGCGGATGCGCGTCTAGATTGTATACAGTAGAGAGATGAAAATGAATAGTGATGTATGTAGTTTAAATTAGCATAATTTGAGATTAGTTTCAAATGCCAATTCAATCCCGGCTCATAATGGATAAGAATGATGTGTTAAACGTTATCTATTTATTATTTTTAAGTCATAGAATAGGTGTATGTTATTTCTTTTATTTTTAAATCGGACTAGGTTTAGAAACTTTAGAAGATGTACCAAACTTTAAAATCTATTACAATAGAAATGAATGAGTAGATCAACAATTATCTAGACTAATGTGGAACGCTGGTCTGTCCAGATAATCGATCATTTAGATCAGTTGTTTCCAAACTTTTTTGTCTCGTAGACCCCTTGCCATGTTTTTAAGTTTTCTGTAGACCCCCCCAGCATTTTTTTTGAAAATTCATTAACTTCAGATGTGCTTTTCTCACTGATTACTATGCGATATATATTTATTGATGACATTCAAAGCAAAATAAAATGTAATATGCATTACAAGAAGTAACTAAACAACAACAACAACAACAAAAAACGCCTATTGGTGGGCAGCTTTGATAATAAAATGTCAATCTTGGGCTTCAATTTAGTTCGGGTTAACATTCTATCTTCTCAATAAGATGATGTCTGACTGATTTAAATTTGAAAAGTAAGAAAATTTATCATTGTCATTGTATGCTTCATTAATTTAATCCTCACATGAAACACTGAGATTATGCCCTCGTGTTGATCAAATTTAGGTTATCACATTGTAGCTGCAAGTTAACCTCATTCCATTTATGAAACAAGTTTGTGAAATAGACTATGTCCGATTCCCGTTTAATTTCTATGTTTTAAATAGGATCTTAGCAACCAAGAACTCAGAAAAAAAAGTGTCAAAGATAAGCCTTTCGAAAACTATCATACTTCAGTGTGAAGGAGCAATTGATCAAAATTTCAGGCAAAAAAGCAATTCTTAATAAATTTCTTGATTCATAACAAAAATATAATAATACCACTACACTATCAGGCAAGGTTAACTAGTCCAGCGTTTTAAAAAAGTAAATCGTAATAACACGATAACCATTCATTGTCCAAATCTCATTTCACCATTACAACTTTGAACTGTATTGTTGCTTAGTGGAATTTTTAATGATATCAGATATAGGATTGTGTAAAACAGATGGTAAAACCTATTCAATGGTTGGCAAAGTCAATATTTTGCTTATAGTGTGCAGTTTTTTAGAGTTTGATATAAGCCTAAGTAAATATATTGTAAGACGCTCACAAACCTAATCTCTTCTATGATGTTTAATCAACATTTTTCTACTGTGGCCTTAATTCTGAATTTAAAAGTTTTCAAAAGTATTTCAAATCTGAATCTATTTTATTTCATGTTGACTTTTCTCGATGTTCCAGCTTCGATGGTTTCATAGCGACATAGCTTCAAACTTTGTTACAGAAAAATACAGAACAAATGCAAATTTTTCAACAAAGAAAGAATAAAGCCAAATTTTTAATAACCAACAATTTACGGTCAACATTTTATTTTATAGACTCGGCCATGTCAATGATTACTTTCATGTAGACACAATTAAGGTATTTAAAATAATACGTTAACATTTTTAAATAAAACAAAAATCATTCCACTAACAGGGTTGAAATTCAAAGGATTAACTAAGGTACAAATTACCATCATTTGTGAGCCCGTGGTGAGGGCTTGACCTCTTTGGGGGGGGGGCTGCATTTTGCCTAATATTTAGCTACGCCTCTGGCAGGCAGAACTCCTTCTGTAGTGCTCTGGAAATAACTTGAATGTATGGTGTAGTGCCTCATAGCCCCAATGTAGACCTAGATACTTCTCTCTTAGGGACACTAGTTGGTGCAAGATAGGTGACACTGGTGCAAGATAGGTGATACTATCTCCACAGACTCTTCACGATGACGGCATCGGGAGTCGAAGTTCGGGAGGAACATGACAGTGTTTTAACAAATAAAACAAAGTAAAGTAAAGTAAAGTTTCCCTTTAAGACCTTGCGCAGATGATCTTAATGTCATATGTTTCATTTGTCAATGGTTAACAAGCAGGGTGTCATGTGGCCAGCACAACGACCAACCGTCTTTTCTCTCCCCAACTTAAGCCAGCTACCCATTAGAGTTAAAGTGGACTTAAAACCCCTAAAATCCCGAAATTGAGAATTCGAGCCCAGGACTCATGTTCGGAAGCCAAGTGCTTAATCACTCAGTCGCATAGCTCCTCCTTCGTGGTCCAAGATTAGCACAATTCTCATTTACTATGGACTCGAAGATGACTGTAAAGTCCAATCCTCGCTTTAAAAAGCCGGCCGCATACGTGGCATTGGTAGTTTGGTAAGTTGCAGATGGGTCTGCGTCTTCTCTCAGCTTTTTGTTGATTTGGAGCTCTTTCACCTTGGCAACTCTTCTTGCTTTAAATCTTGAGACTCCGAGACTCACAGCTTCACGCCATGAGGAGCGATGGAGAGGTAGTGCTTCCCAGCCGTGAATGTCGATATCGCATTCCTTGAAGGAGCTCTTTGTAGCGCTTGCTTTGCCCTCCCTAGGAGCGCTTACCTGCACACAGCTCCCCGTACAGACGTAGTTTGGGAAGCCGATTGTCTGGCATGCAGACTACATGTCCCGCCCATCGCAGTTGGGAACTTTTTACTGTCGCGTTGATACTGTTCATGTTGGACAGCTTTAAGGTTTCTGTGCTGGTATGTGGTCGGACCAACGAACCTTATGCATACTCCTTAGACAGCGTAGGTGGAAGAAGTTTAGCTTTTCGATGTGGCGGCAATATAGGGTCCAGGCCTCTGAAGCATATAGGAGTCGCCGTAGAACTACAGCAATGTAGACTTTCAGTTTAGTGGATATCCTAAGTCCTCTTCGTTGCCACACTTGTCCTTGAAGTCTGCCAAAAGCAGCAGTGGCACGAGCAACACGGAAGTCAACCTCATCATCTAGCTTGGCGTTTGCTGATATTGTGCTTCCCAGATAGACAAACTTTTTAACGTTTGCTCATTTCTGGCCATCTATGAGAATGTCTGGTTCTGTGACAGATTTATTTGGAGGAGGTTGGTACAGCACCTCTATCTTTTTTACATTTATGGTGAGGCCAAAATGTGTGCAGGCGTTAGCATACAGGGACAGGCTCTTTTGAAGGTCTTCTTCGTTTGCGGCAATCAGGGCACAGTCATCTGTAAATAGCAGGTCTCTGATGTAGTCGTAGTTTACCTTGGTCCTTGCCTTGAGTCTTTGAGCGTTGAATAAACTTGCATCGTATGCCAATTCCAGTGCTTTCTGTGCGAAAGGCATCCTTCAGCATGGCGGTGAGCATTATGCTGAAAAGCGTTGGGGACAGCATACAGCTCTGCTTCACGCCATTTGTGACAGGAAAAGACTTGGAGTAGTCTCCTGTGACCAAGTATTAGGATTGGTCATAAGACCAGTGACCTCTGCTGTACTGGCAAGTTAGTCCAGTGGTACTTTGTGGTCCAAATATATATTATCTAGGCTATTAACTATAGCCTCTAGATGTACAAAATTACTGAGACAGACAAGTAATAATATTGAGATTTCAGTTGCAACCAAAAAAATAGAGTTTATTTAGAAACAAAATGAAAAGATCATGGAATGTATAAATGGAAATAAAGGCTCACAAAAGAAAATGAAATAATGAAACAAATCAAAGTAGTAAAACAGGTTCAGGTCTACATGAATAAAGAACCACACCACAGAGGTACAGTAGTGTCTTACGTCAAATACCAAAACAATGGTTTACACTAATATCATACACACACTAACAATGAAATGACGTCATCCATGAGACACACTACTGTCTCGTATCAAAACAAAAGATGTCTTTTACAAAAAAAAAAAAAAAAGGAAAGGATAAGAGACTAAGAAGACATATACTATTTACATAAACCAACTTATTACTAACAAATTAATAAAGTTTACTTAGATCATTATCGAAACACTCTACCCATGACAGTGGCACAGTCCTCTTGAGTAACACAGTAATAATATAACAACACAAGTATTAGTTAACCATTATAAGATTTAGTTCAAACTACACTGGTCAGTTCAAAGACTCAAGAGAGAGTGGCAATAGCAAACAGTTAACAGGGACTTAAATCAAGTATTAAAGGGGACTAACTCTTATTGAAAACAAAAAGTAGCTACCCTTATTGTCCCTCTTGTCACATCTCCGTTGTCTTGGACTCTTGCTTGCATGTCATCATGGAATTGGCGCACCATTTTTATGAATTGATCCAGGAAGCCGAATTTGGACATGATTTGCCAAAGGCCTTCACGACTGACGTTATCAAAGCTTTAGTCAAGTCTAGGAATGCAATATAGAGATTTGAATTTTGCTCACTCCATTTCTCTTGGAGTTGGCAGACTGCAAAGATCATGTCAACCTTACCTCTACCCTACCTGAAGCCGCATTGACTCTCCGGAAGTAGACCAGTTTCTTGGTGGCGTTGTAGTCTGTTTGATAGCACCCTACCCAGAATCTTGCTAGCGATGTATAGGAGGGATATGCCACGATGGTTATTGCATAACTGCCTATTTCCCTTTCTCTTGTAGAGGTGAATGATGGAGGCGTCTTTGAACTCTGGTAGATTTCTGTTAGTTTAGCTGTCAGCTCTGAACTGCCAATAGACTATATTTCAGCAGGGATGGAGTCTAATCACGGTACCTTACCAGTTGAGAGGTTGGATATTGCAGTCATTACTTTATTGAGCCGGGGATGGTCAGCGAGTGAATGGATTATTGGGACTTGTTCCAAACGTGCGATGGCTTCGGCGCTAATGCTTGATGGACAGTTAAGGACGATAGGTTACCTACTGCTGTGTTCAGCCAAGCGAAGAAGTATATCCTCCTTGTCTGTGACAATTTAGTTTCCATCAGCACTAAATATGGGCGATGGGCGATTTTGCTGAGGACCTTAAAAAGCTTTGATTGAGTTAAAAAAAACATTTTTGCATTTTTACTGACAACTGGATTTCTTCTGCTTTTTTGTTAAACCACGACTCATTAATGAGTCTCAGATTCCGCTGGACGTCTCTTTTGGCATTAGTGTAGCGTTTTCTGCTTTGGGGGCAAGCTGGATTACACAGAAAGGCCTTAAAGCAATGTTGTTTCTGTGTTAAAAGCTGTTCAAATAGCACATTTTTTTCGTCAAACCAATCTTGGTGCTTATGTTTTGGCTGACCGAGGACGTCCCGTATCTAGTAGGAACGTCCCGTATCCAGTAGAAAAGCCCCGTATCTAGTAGGAACGTCCAGTATCCAGTAGGAACGACATTGGTACTTCGAGATTGGCAGTGGTCAGTGCGCCCTTAATTGTCCCTCCCGACGCAATCCCAGGGTTTCACTGTATCCAAACCACAATTCACATTGATATTTAATTAACCTATCCCACTTAAACGGTTTACCATATCAGGGATAACCTACACTACAATCCTTGATTGAACTCTTTATAAACAAAGTTACTACTGATAGATGGTGCAATGCGAAGCATAAGTGGCCTAGTCTTTGATACAGCTGACAAGTTCGTTAATGGTTGGTGTTGTTACCGGTTGTTTACATATTGTACCATATTTCAAGTAGACAACTAAACCCTTATAGGCATAATATATCTTAACTAATAAAACTGCAAATAACTTGAATAACTTCCTTGTGAACAATGCCAAATAGAACTTTATTTATTGTATAGACAAAATTGACTTGTGATTAAAAAAAAGATGAATATAACAGACTTTAGTGATAATATCTTTAACAAAATCTAACTCACTATAATAACACAACCTTACAGTCCAACGTTCTGGAGTTGTCTCTCCTAAGACCAAAATGACGACAATGCCACCTATGTTGCACCTTTCACAAACAATCGCTAACCTCTACCCACTGTCACCATTCATGGCTATGACTTTGTTTTATCTCAGAGCACACTTCCTCGTGTGGCTGTGGAGCCCTATTTTGGAGTGACGCTCCCGTCCACAGATAGCGCAGGTTAAGGTGGCTTTTGCTTCGGTGGTAGAGGAGCTTGCCTTTTTTCGGATTGTACGTTTTTCTTCCTGAGCTGAGACCCATGTACTTTCACTGTCCATAGCTTTCTTGGTCACTGTCTCTCTCTATCTGGTGCGGTCAAGAGCTATGTCTTCCCAATTGTCAGTATTGATGTTCACTGATTTGAGGTCACGTTTTATTACATCTATGTAACGGAGGTAGGGGCGACCAGTTTTTCTTGTACCAGTCGAGAGTTGTCCATAGAGGATGACTTTCGGGATGCGCTTACATGTCCAAGCCAGCGCAAACGGCATTGTCTGAGGGCTCCAAAGATGCTGGGAATACCTGATCGCGTAAGGATCTCAATATTGCACACTTTTTCTTTCCATGTGACTTTCAAGATTCTACGGAGACATCGCAAATAGACCTCTACCCACCGTCACCATAGAAACAAACATACACACACTCCATAACAGGCCATAGCACATATTCAGGCTCTACCATCTTTTGAAGAGCTTTTTCGTGAAATATGCCTTTCCAAAAAACTCACGATTCTTAAAGACAACCTGCACCCATTAAACCACTGATACAGAAGATCTGAACGAAATGTTCGTCTCCTTTCCATTAGGACTAAAACAGAAAGATTTAAAAACTCCTTTATTTCACTTTCTGTCAGAGTTTTACAAGATCATCCTTCGTCATCGAGAAAATCATAGAAGTCAAATTCATAAAGCTACGGTTATGAGTGTGTATGAGTTTTGTGTGTGAATTTGTTAGAAGAATTTTTTAATGTGTTTTGTTATTGTACAGTAGTTACGCTGAGGTTGTCGATTGAAGTCAAACTGAATTTTTATTTGATTGGCTCAATAAAAATTATCTTATCTTATTTATCTATCTGTATTATACAACTTATCTCACGCCTAATTTAACTGACTAATTATTCAATATATTTCTCTAAACAAATCCACCTAATTAATTTTAAAAGAGAATAAAAAAAAGATTATATACATTGTACAAATGTAAGAAGCCCTTTAGTGTCTGATATTTTCCTCGCTAAGAAATACTGTATGATTCAACTTGAATTAAAGGACTTCAATCTACCTGATGTAAATTGAAAACGATTAATATCGGCGGTAGGTGTCCAACTAAACAAAACTGTATGAGGCCAGAATAACCAAAAGAGACATTAAGCCCAAAAAAACAGAAGCAAGTCGATAAAAGAGGCACAAGCCCTCCCCCTCTAAATATATATATATATATATATATATATATATATATATATATATATATATATATATATATATATATATATATATATATATATATATATATATATATATATATATATATATATATATATATATATATATATATATATATATATATATATATATATATATATATATAAAGGCTTGTTTCGATTCCGAAGATTAATGAGGAATGCAATATTTCTCATGGCTACGCAATCCCAGCTGTGACATTCATATTTGGCCACATCCAGGGCAAGCATAACCATTGTCCGCCGAGGGTCGATTAAGATTTTCTTAAATACAATAGCGCAACAGTGCTATATTTTTTTTTTGCTCAAGGATCTGCAGTCAACATATAAAATTTGAACAGCGTAGCCGACCCGTGGCTGAAACAGTTAATATCGAATTAAACAATTGTAAATACTTTTACTATCAAACAGAAATTAGTGATTCATAAAACAGTATTTTATTTATCCCACATTAAAATTTAAACAAAATCATGGGACTTTTGTAAACAAGATAATATCATATGGTTAGCGATGTTTCACTTTGACTTTTTTAAAATGAACATGTCCGTGAATATTTGTCTAAATTTTGAGTTGATTGCTATATAAATGATAAAATTGGTGGCTCTGTTGAGATTGACCAAAACTAAAATGACAAGCCCATAAATTATCTGTGTGTCATTACTTGCGTTCAGAGAATCAGTAAGATATCCCAAGATGCTTGTAAATTTTGTTACTGAATACACAGCGCATACAGTAAACAGCATTTTAGTTGTTCTTGATGACGTCTTCGCTGATTTGGTTGTGGAAGACGTCATGCTTTGACGTTTTCGTATTTTCATTCTGACCCTGACGGCAATGAGAAAGGATCCTAACGTCACGAATATGAAAGATACATACACGCCGATTGGCACCACGACGTTGAAGTTTAAGAATATTGTGATTGCATCATAAGATATCGAGAGTGTCCCAGCGTAGAGATCCCAAAAGAAGAAATACTGGTATGAAAAACGATAAAACGTCGAAATATATATACCCCACGGTATCCAAGCTAAATAACTGAGTAGAACACACAGCCAAATCCGTTGCCTTGTTACGATAGTTTTAAAATGTAGCGGATAAAACACAGCAATAAACCTCTCCGCGGTAATCAGTGGAACTAGTAAGGAGTTAACATACGTGCCAACAAAGTAAAAGAATTGAAATATAATTGTGATCATAAAAAGTACGCGACATTCCGTCTCACTGTACTCACACAGACTTATATAAGCTTGTTTCTTTTTAGGAATGTAAGAGATGAGTCTTGGTATGTTTAGCATGGAGACCAGAACCAACACGTCCGTGACACAAAGAGCTGCTAGAAGAATGTTGGATGGTTTTCTGAGACCTGACTTGACAAGAACTACAATGCTTAGAAGAGTTCCAGTGAGTCCGAACAGAGCAATGACAGGATTCACCAACGCTATGATAAACGTGGATACCACATTTAATACTGGTATAGGTATGAATATATAAACTTTAACACTTTGATTGTATATTTTCAATTCACCAATAGTCAAATTAGAAGACATGTTTCTTGCAAACAGAATGTTTTAAAATATTGTTTCTTGGCTCATATCAGTTTTTTTGTGTCTCTACTTCCAATTTTTTAATTTGACTATCACCTATCATACATATATTTTAGTCACAGTTTTGTAGTTCTCTATTGTTCATTAAGTCTAGAGCCTAGATTCGTGCACACGCTGTCGTTATAGAATCTGATTTTATTACATGAGGAAAGAGCCTGTAAATCAATATAATCTTAAAAACACTTATTAAAAAATTATACGGCTATAAAATGGTACATGTCATCGTCAAATAAAACAAAGTCATACTTATTATTGACTAAATTTTCCTTTAAATAGCTCTTTTGAATTATAATATTGAAAGTTAACTATCTTGCTAAAAGTGTTCTTTTAATTAGAATAGATTCAACAGAAAACGTTGATCATGTCAGCTTAGAAATGTTGAGATGATGAATGTGTTAGTTCTTCAAATAAATGGGATAATAATGTAATGATATGAATTAATGATAATGATATGTACAGAGACATTATCTCATAAAAACACCAAGTCGTCTTTTTAAACCCATCCTGGCTCTAATCTCGTCTAACTAGATTGCCTAAAGTGCTTCTGGAGTCGGCCAAATAATCTAGAAAATATTTTGCTTATATTTTAGTTTTCTTTTTATAACGAAACATAATTCTTGCTTATTTGTCACTCATTTTTTTTTTTGTCAGCTGAACTTTATTATTGACTTCGTTGACGACAATGACTTCTTTCATGTCAATTATAGTTTTAGAAATATAAGAGACGGTTTCTAATAGTCAAGCAAACAAGACAATATCTAGGGTTTACGCGTCACGTGACTCTGTAAATATCTCCTAAAAAATAGAGGGCTTCACTCTGACAACCATATAAACCAATCGTTTATCTTTTTTTTTTTTCATTTGCATAGACTACGCCTCATTTAGTCACGCGTTAACCCGAGTTTCGTGTTGACAGAGAAACGAATAGAGTTTGACTTAAAGCTCAAACAAGAAAAGATTCGATCTTTTTTTTCTTTGGTATTCGCTATTTTCCGTTCACATGCAAGTTGATTGATTTTAAAAAGGGCGGCTTTATACTACTTGGAACAAAAATGTTGGTAACAACGTAATACGAGGTTTGCCAACTTGAGATTTGAGTTGAACAGAATCGTCTGGTAATCAGTGGACGGAAAGAGTTAAAATTACAGCTTAATTTATATTTATATATCTCTGACAAGATCAAATTAAATGTTCTCACCTCTGTTCAAGACATAGGATGAGATGACGCATGTTTCGGAAGTTAACACGGTTACAAAGACAGTTTGTGTGGAAACACAAACTCAAAGCAGCCCCCGAAGTGGTCCACTCAGGCAGGTAAAAAGGCAGGTATCAATACTTTCAGAAAGAACATTAGAATTAAATTATATCTAAGACAAATGACAGAGAAAAATGGAGAAAGAAGGTTGACAGACTTGTGTGGTGCCCCAGCGGTCCAGCACACCAAAGGATAGGTGAAAGTAAATGTGAAGTTAAATGCGAACCTGGCCTAACTGATGTCTTATAATGAATATCTAATTGATCTAATTGTTTTGTAAAGGGTCCATCTCTTATTCATATTCTAAGAAAAAATTCCGTAAAAAAAACAACTTCTTTAGTTAAGTGTGCTATGGCTGCGGCCTGGCACTGTAGTTCACGAGATAATATGAAAACCTACTTATTAATTGTTGTTTTTAATTATGTCCAACTTATATGCAATCGAAATAGATTATTTTCTCTTAAAAAAAAACAAAATATTATTTTTGAGTAAATGTAGTAGTTTATAGGACAGAACTTACATAACTTAGAAATAAAAATGTAAAAAACAAATTTGTTTTACAAAAAAGTCAAAAACCATTTGCATAAATGTGTTAAAAATATGGTAAATGGCTATTTCACTTTATAAAGATCCTCCCGTGTTTGTTACTATTAATACTGAATAGTTTTATGAAAAAACTGCTTGCATTAGTGATTTAAAAAACTAAATTTTTCGCTTTTTGAAAAGAAAAAAGTAACCGTTGCATCAGAACTTTGAATGGACCAAAATATTATGATGTCGGATTTTCACTATCTTTTCTAGTTTACAAGATCTAAACGGGACGAACGGACGGACACACAGACAGACGGACAGATAATTTCACACAAAACTAATAGCATCTGTTCCCTTTCAGGGGCCACTAAAAATTGGTACTTATCAAAACATGCCCATGTGGAGTGTCTTGAGAGAAATCTGACAAGGTCTTTCATAGCTGCATACTTTATCAATAGGCCCGAATTAGATTCTGGCCCCATATCACCTCTTTAGAAAAACTGTAAGGAGAGCTGTCTGAATCGGAAACTACATTGCCTTTCATCTCAGTTGAAACAAGATCTAGTTATCTATAATATTATAATAACAATGAAAAAAAAAAGAAATGTATACATGTTTTAATGATTTATTTACTTTATAGACAACAATTTTAAAAAATAAAAAATAAACGGTAAAGGAAAAAACAACATTAGAACTCACTAAAAAGTTGAAAAAATGTTTGGCTTTGGTCTCACTACAAAACTAAAATGCAAAATTTATTCACTCATAATAGTCACTAGCTCTTCCACTTGCCGTGGACGATAAAATAAGAATATTTAATCTATTCCTACTTAACTTCAGCATAAGACAACTAAGCTATTTTCAAGATTAAAACCGGAGTGTTTAACTTACCAAAAATATTTTTTAATAACAATTTCTACCAAAAATGTCTCTGAAAGCCGACACATTTTAATATCTAAAGTACAAAACTGTCATTTCTTCGGCTTGAAGCACTTATTAAACATAGCTTTTTTTTGTTCCAATTTCTTGTATCTTTCTTTATTTCTTCGTAGATCTAGATCTTGAATCAAATTCTCCTCTAGATGAAATAACTGTTATCTGTTAGAATGAATGTGTGGGATTGTGGGATAAGTCAGTGTGATATTCAAATTTGTTTTTACATCTGTATCATGGCGTTTGGATTAGTGTATGTGATGAAAATTAGAATGCATTTATTTGTAATGTGTAGCACAGTTTTAAAATGACTAGACGTACATCTACAATTAGGCCTCTTTTCTAAATAAACAATTGAAAGTTCTAAAAACTGTTTTATATTACGGGGTTTAAAGTATTGCGTGCAATATATATATATATATATATATATATATATATATATATATAGTGTTATAAACCTGGTGGTGGCACAGATGGGGGTAGTGGTGTGAGTGTAGTCAGCCGACGCAAATTGCCCCCAGGCCAGCGATAGACGAGCGGTCAACCGTGACGAGTTACGTACGACGGTCGCCGAGAGGAGTGTCAACATGAAGGTTCGAGTAGGATCGACGTCGTGAACAGAGCTCAGAAGCGTCACGAGGGATGTAGTCTTGTGACGAGGCTAGAAACGTCGAGCGGCGTTCTGTCCGGTTCGAGAAGGCCAGCAGGGACCCTATATAAGAGCGGAGGTGTCGCAGTCAAGACGGTCGAGAAAAGGGGCTCAATACAGCAAGGTTCAGAGCCCGGTTCACTACAGTCCGGTCGACTACAACACAGTTCAGCTGCGTGGTTCTGTATGGAGCATTACGACGGTACTGTCAAGTACAGTTGAGACGACTGGCGTCTTGATCTTGGTCCGACACATTGAGCCTAGTGTGTGAAGTCAGTCCTGAACTGTTGAACCCAGTGCAAGCCCGGAACGAGACGGAGAGAGGCAGTGTAAGAGTTGATACGGCGGTACGGTGTTATCGGAGAGATATTTGTACAGTGTACGTGCTGCCAATTGTACAGTATTGGCTGTTATTTTTTCAACTATTAAAGTTTTAGAAGTGTAAAGCTTAAGTGTCAGTAGCTTTAAATACCTCGGAGCTATCGTCTCAGTTGAAGGAATCAAACCTGAACTACTGACTATAAATGCACAGTCCACGGCTGCACTTGAAAAAGTCAAAACTATCTGGAAAGACAAAGGCTAAGCCCTCTACACTAAAATAAGATTGATGCGCAACCTGGTCATGGCCACATTCTTATATGCTTGCAGACTGCAGATCTCGAAAAGAGGATACTAGCAACGGAAATGAGATGCTACTGAACGCTCATAGGTATCACATACAAAGACTGCATCACAAACCAAATGATTAAAAACAGAATTAATACAGCGATTGGAACCCATGATGACCTACTAACTACTGCCTAAAACGTATATTAAAACTCTACAACGATATCACAAGGTCCTCAGAGCTCTCAAAGACCTTCATTCAGGGAACAGTACCAGGAAAAAAGAAGAAAAAGGCAGAAACAGAAAGCGATGGGAAGACAACATAAGACAATGGATGGCTAATCAAGCCAAAAGAGAAACGGTTAAAGATGGAGGTGCCCCAACGATCCAACAGACTAAGGGATAGGTGAAGATGAATATATCTACACTTCATGATGCTCAATAAATATTAGAATGGCTTGTAAATAGAAATTGACAAAGAAATCTATATAAACAGTACATTTTAAATTCCATTACATATGCCCCTAGTTCTACGTGGCTTAATTCTGAAAATTGTCCAGGTTTGAGAGAACCAAACTCTGACCATATGTCTAGCAGTAGGTCTAACCAGTGGCGTCACTAGGGTGGGTCTCACCCGGTGTGGTAGGCTCAGGGTGTCACCACCCCTGATGGGTGTCACCCGGTGCGGACCGCACCCCTTGCATCTGCCTAGTGACGCCACTGGGTCTAACCCATCTCAATCCCTATAGTAATTCCCTTGACAAAAGTTACAAATGTACAACATCCCAAACTGTCAACAAAACAAGGCACAGAACTTTGCGTATGTAAAGCTGTATAATCATTCAGGGAGAGTCAGACACGCTAGGATATGGCGAACCTTCAGAGCCTTTGGCAACAACACACAAAATGTGACTTACTGGTGGGTGCTCTATGTGTCAAGATCTGCGCAGAAATTAAATAAGTAACTAGTTTTGCTGCACTAGACAGATATGTAGATCACAGTTATATTGTTTTGACATTTTGGAAATGGTTTGGTGTATTTGCATATTTAAAAAGCTATGCACGTTAAAAACTATACATTTATTTACAGTCATTAAGATAACTATTTCTTGACTGTATATTGAATAAAGGACTTTTAACCTGGCTATCATTACGATAAACGATACACCCATAAGACAAAATTCGTTCTACTACTTACTTTTATAAATAGTATTGTTAAGACTCAGCTACTGGTTTGAACGTATCAGTATCAAGAAATCTCTTTGAAAACAGAAACAAGGTCGACCTTCTAACGCTAGAGTCTATTGCCATCACGCAGAGGAAAACGATTGATAAATTTTAAGTATCTGAAGTCATACGCTGTTTGCGTTTCGGTGAGCATCTGATTCACTGATTCACTTCGTCTCACAGTCTCCTTTCAACTGACCTCAAAGGTGAAACGTAAAATCATAAAAGCAGCTTGTAAAGACAAATATTTTGTTTATACTCTCGTCCTCCACATACTATACATATTCCCTTCTAGATTGAGCCAGATCTCTTTTTTTTTTAAAACATTTCTAAAGTTTCAATTGAAAATGTGCAAGAAAAACGAATTCTTTTGAAAATATCGGTACGCTTTAGAGAATGACCACTAGATGGGAACATGTAGAACCATAACCAATTCGGATACATGAGTTGGGAATGATTGTTTAAAGGATGACTTAGGTAAAACAGTAAAACTTTATTTCGGAGACTCATGAGGTGATTACATCCAACAAAACGAGTTTAACTTTTAAGAATGAATTTGAAAAGCACAAATAAAACATATACTGCAGAAAATAATAGTTTTACTTAGGAGGTGCGCTGGTTGAGTGGCAAAGCACTCTGTTTCGGGAGTCTTGGGTTCAGATCCTGTAAAGAATGGGATTTTTATATTTGGGATTCTAGGATGCTTTTGAGTCTACCCAGCCCTAATGTCGTTAGTTGGGGAAAACTAAAGGCGGTTGGTTGTTGTGTTGATCACATGACACCCTCGTTTACCGTGGGCCACTGAAACATATTGCCTTTATCTGCACTATAGATGGCAAAATCTAAAAAGTGGAACTTTTCTTTATATTATTTTATTTGACACTCTCATAAAGGCAATCTTAGGCTGACGGAGCAGATGGAGAACGGGGTATATTGTAGTCGCCGGATCGACCATCCCCAAACGCATAAAACTTCTCAATTTTGCGGTCTCATTTTAGTGTTGTAAGGGGGAATAAACGTTTTAAATTTAAAAGTATTCTAAGGTATGTTACTCTATTTTATTTATATTTTTTGTCATATCCATTATTGGCTACTGTAATATTTATAGTGATATTGTTCCTTTTATATTGAGCGAACATGAGTTATAAATAACTTGCAATAGTTAAAACAAAGTTACAAGAAAAGTTTATTTGGTAATAAAAACTATGAAACATCGTTCACTCAGGAAGGAAATAAGGCAGATTTCCATCTTCTCAGCATAACTAGAGCATATAAGATACAAGCTATCCACAAAAACAACCCCACCTTCGTCCGTTTAAAATATATGCGTGCTGGTCCAAAGTGTTGCTTAAGTACTGTTTTTGTTTCTATGGGCGGGCTAAGTACATGATACTGAATGATAAATACACATATTTTTAATTATTACTATTATAATGTTAATAATCAATCACATAATTGTTATGAAATTGTTCAGTATGAATCTAGCCTATTGATGTTATTAACTGATCATCCAATTGATGGTCTGTGTAGAGCCAAACTCATTCAAGATGTATGGAAGAAGCCATTCCCTTTGGTCAAGAGTCTAAAGGAGCTCTGGCTGTTACACTGAGAGGAACCTTGGTAATAAATAACATCAACACTGCTTATTTAAATCATTTTTTTTAATTATAGTATATTCATACAAAATGCATATACTTTAAAAAAATAAACGTATTCTAATGATTTTTAGTATCATATATAATAGAAAACAATTTTCTTATGCTTTTCAATAGGACAAACTTATATTTGTACTTTTGTTTTCTAATTGCCATCTTAGCACGCTATAAAGATACAGAGTCAGTATGTATGTAGGGAAAATATGTCCCTTTTAAAGGCCTGTTGGCTATTGTTCGTAATTTGTGGGTTTTTTTTCGGCGTTGATTTGCATACTATAATTTGTGTTAAACATCACATCACCAAGTCAGCCTATTCTTCTTTTGTCCTATATGTGAGTCACTTAAATGTCAGCCCTTACTTGCAAGCATGGGTTCGAAACTTTTTTAACCCAACGTCCTCAGTATGTTTAAGTCAACAACACCAATTCATCGACTCGAATACTATGTACTGGTGCTCCACAAAGTTGTATACTTTCTCCTGTACTATACACTCTTTGCCATAGTTAGTCCCACCTATTTCAATGGCAGGCCCGTCCATTCTTTTATGCTATCCTCCCATCGCTTTCTCTGTCTGCCTCTTCTTCTTTTTCCTGGTACCGTTCCTGAAGGAAGCTTTTGCGAGCCCCGAAGATCTTGAAATATGGCCATAGATTTTAAGCTTGCGTTCTTTTAGGATAGTTAGCAGGTCATCATGGGGTTCAATCGCTGCAGTAACCCTGTCTCTTATCTCTTGTCCCAGCGACTATTTTTCCTATATAAACTCAATAGCTTTAAACTAAATAAGAAGATCCTAGATAATTTTTACGGCGCGACTATACAAAATCTGCTAACATAACTTGTTGGCAAGGCAACGCTTCTTCTAAAAAGTTGCGCGCCTAGAAAATATTAGAAAAAGGGCATCATAAATCACACGCACAACATTACCATATTTAAAGGAACGTTTTTAACAGAAGTGTGTAAGAAAAATCGCAAAAATCTTTAAAGACAATAGCCACCCGCTCCATCCTAACTACGTCAAGTGGTCGCGAGGTGGGCGACTTCTGTCAATCAAGACAAGAACAGAGCGGTACAAAATCTCGTTCGTACCTTTCTCGGCCAGACTTTATTAACGTCACTCTTTGCTCAGGGAACATGAAAAGGACCAAGATGCCTGTGTGTAGTCGCTGAATAAACTCTTTATGTTGTGTCTGTTCTGTTTATGTGTTTGTTTCTGTTTTGTTGTCTGTATATGAGAAAAGAGTCATTGTAATCACATCAAATTTCCATAAAGCAGTCTTAGTCTTAGTCTATGTGTTCTGCAAAGCTTAAGTCAGTAATTATTTTTCCTACAATTCTGATAGTACCTTCCTAGACCTCGACAGCATCTTCAATTATCCTTTAAATGAAGATATTGACAAGAGGTGATGAGAATAGGCAACCCTGTCTCACCCTTACTGTGGTTCGAAACCAGTCCCCAATGTTGTTAAAATACACCACCTACTTGTATATGCTGTTTTATTATGTGTTTTTTTACATTGACCTTTTCATTGTCACCCAGATTGACCTATTCCGTATACTGTCTACAGCTTTCTTGAAATCAATAAAAACATAATTGTGTTGATGTGGAAGGTATTTCTCGAGAGTATCATGAGGTTTAGAATTTGTTCTGTTGTGCGAGTTTAATTTAATTTTTTTTACAGAAATGTGCTCAGATGACCCATGAGATTGAAAGGGTGATGATGACTAATTGCAGTGGCGTAGCTAGGGTATTTGATGTCCGGTGCAGCAGCTCCTTATGATGCCTTGCAGAAACAAAAAACGAAAAAAAAAATCAGCGAACAAACTTTTGTTATGAAACAATGTGCATTCGTTGATTAAGTATTACTTATAATAAATCTTCATCTTTTTTGCCTGGCATTTTTTTCTTGTGACCACTACGTCATTGAAGTCCTGCACTTAGCCCCAAATCTGAGCACAGGCTTTCACCAAATGTAATACTGGCTTCAGCCATAACCTTCTGGCTAGTAAGTGAAGAATGTTTCATGTTCTCAGTTGAAATGCCCCAGAGTAAAATTGACAGTCCTTGTTTTGGAAGGTAGACTTGTGTTTCGTTTGTTTCAGTTCATGCATGTATCAAAACAATAGGTGACAAAATCAAAAGACTACAACTTACAATCCGCTTGCTTTAGATCAAGAATTTTCATCAGTTGTAGTCATAGTTATTAGAGTTTTAATTTTTAAAAATATATCCTTTACCATCTTAAAGGCTTTTCCCCTGGCGCTCTAGCGAGTCTCAATTTGCATCCCAGCCATGTGTTGGAATAGAGAATGGTGTGTAAATGGTCCAGTTTACCTGAGATTAACTCTGATTGGTGTCAAGGCAGGGAGACCAAGGTCTCGCGTAGTGCCTGATAAGATACTGTGCGGCGCAGTGCCTCATAGATCTACAGATCTAGTTGACCATTCGGTACGTCTCCTAATGTTTCCCTTTCAGACCTAGCAGTGGGTGTAAAGGTCATATGTTTCTGTTATTCACGGTTATCAAGGGTATAATGTTTCCAGCACAACGACCAACCACCTTTACTTTTACTCAGCTAATGACAGGTACTAAATAGAGCTGGGTGGACTCAGAGACGCCATTAAGATCCCGACTAGAAAGTCCCAGTCTTCACAAGGTTTCGAGCCCTGGACCTCTCGATTCGGGAGCCAAGCTCTTTACCACTGAGCCACCGCGTCTCCATGACAACGTATCGTAACATTTTTGGAAGTTTGATCCAGCTTTGAGAAGTTAAGTGTTGAAATGATCGTGAAATATTGTACGTGTTTAATTAGCTGTAAGATGTGGTTTTGTGATCAGCAAATATTATAGTAATTCGTTTTGTATTAGTGAAGAAATGTACCATTTGGTCTTGAACTAGTTTTTGTTCGAAGCAGGAGTGGATCGTACTTGGATAGTCATTTCAATTCAAGATATTGCTTTGATTTGTGTCTCTCCAATTCTTCTTCAACTTTTTTTCGATGGCCACGGAGTGTCTGATTCAGATTTCAGACAAAGCGAAAGATAATCTTGATTCTGTTCAGATAGCCTGCCACGTTGCCCCCCCCCCTCTTGTTTATTTTAATCGTGAGCCCTTTCCGTCGCTACAGTTGCCTACTCCCTACTCACAGACAATCTTTAAGTGCAAGTTAGCAATGTATGGCCGAGATTCCAAAACCGCTGGCTAACCATAGGTCTCAAGTTTAAAGAGCGACTCAACTAGACTGTGTTTGCTAGGTGCCTAAATATGGAACGGAAACCTTTTCCAAGATACCAGCTCCTCCTCCTCTGAAATACTAGATGCGCCTTATAAAAGAAAAGAAAAAAAAAAGGGTGATGACTGATTTTGAGCTCTTCTAGTTTCATGTTTTTCAAATTTTTTTTCCATAACCTCCACAATACATTAAATCCATCGTTGGATTTAAATGCAGATGTAGTATTTGATTTTGTGTAGAAGGGTATGTAGAGGTAGCCCATTAAGGATATCTTGGTTTTTATTTCTCAGAATTACCAGCCTTTATTTCTTGGTTGTTTGTTTATATCTCAGTATGAAAATTAACTTTTTAGTAATGAAAAAAACAACAACACTATAACATTGTCCCTCATATAAAACCAGTGCATTGAACAATAAAGTGACAACATGTACCAGAGGCTTCAGAAAAAGGTTAAGTTTAAAAAATGCGTTACTTTCATAGATTTAAACAAATCTGGTACAATTTGATTCATTTAATTGTAGAAAAAATAAAAGAGGCAACAAAATAAGAAATTTTTTTTTCCCCATGTTTGTCCTTAATTTAATGCCCCTAACCACTTGATGCCCCGTACGACCCGTACCACTCGCGCATTGCTAGCTAGGCCTCTGAAATATTGGTTGCAGGGCTTAGGGCATTCTTCTGACTGCCAGAACTTGTCAATCTTTTAAAATGCATTTATCATGTTTTCTCCTCAAAGCCTGTAGAAGTTCAGCAGGAATGTCGTCAACACCGACTAATGTATTTATTGTTAGGGCTTTCACTGATAATACTACTAGCTAACATATTAGTGAATATGACAAAGTCCCAAAATTAGTAGCAAATGCTTGTCTTATGCCTTCTTATGTATTTAGTATCAATTAGCAGCATATGTTTGTGGAAGATAAACGACAAAATGACAAAAGCTTGAAGAGATACGCGCTCTACAGTTTGAGTGGTTTACGAAACAATGATATCATATTGAAAATTATATAGGCGCAAAGATATCTTTTGTCATTGTCTTCTTTTTTTGTGTGCACAAACCTGGGTTAATTTTATAAAAGAAAAAATAAATTATTTCGAATAATTACTTCAAAGTGGTACGCTTAGCATTTATTTTTAAATTTACTTTGTAAATTGTAATGTAAGAAGCTATCCAACTTTTCATGTTACGTTAAAAGGTATGTTTGTCTGATGACCTTAATATGATATACAAAACATTTAAAAAATCGATTAATAAACCTTACGAAATGTTCTCTTATTAAAATTATAGTTTGTAGAGAAGAAGAAAAATTGAGAAACACAAAGTAAATGTCAGATACTATGTCCCTTTTAGTTGGTGAATAGCTATCACGTATTTAAATTCAATGTTTTAAAAAAAAAGTGGTATAGCAATAGGAAATAGTGATATTTAGTACTATTTACTATATTTCTTAGAAACAGACAGATTCCTTAAATGATTTTCTAAATTTGTTATTTAAAGCCAAGTAGATGATAAAATTACTCGCACTGCATACGTTGCCTAGGAAAAAAATGATTAGAGCCAAAGCAAGAGCCAGATCCCTGTTTGTAATATAATCCCCATCCTTATGGACAAAGTCCACGAAATATTCCAAGATACTCGCAAACTTTGTGATAGGAAACACAAGGCACACTGTCACTAACGTCCTTGTTGTTTTAGACGACTTCGCGGCTGTCTTTGCTGCTGCTGCTGACACCAAAGCTTGCCGTTTTGCCACTGTTACTTTGACTTTTGTGGCTATAAGCAACGATCCTATTGTTACTACTGTAAACGGCATGTACAGTCCTAGAGGGATGACGACATAAAGGTTTGTCACCACAAATAAATCGTCCGAATAGATCAAAATGCTTCCAGCATAAAGTTCCCAAAATTTGAAATATTGAAGCGAAAATCGATAGAATGCAAAAGTATACAAAGGTCAAGGAAGCCATATGACGTAAGCAAGGATAACTGCAAGCCACGCCCTCTTTGTTGTTACGATAGATGCGAATTTTAGAGGGAAAAACACGGCGAAAAATCTTTCAACCGTAATGAGGGTTACAACTGTAGCGCTTAAATTCACGCCGTATAAGCTGAATCATTGAATAATGATAGTTAATACATCAAGAATAAAACACTCGGTCTCACTGTATTCCAATAATGCAATGGGATTTGGTTTCTTGCCAGGTAGAAATATTGTAAACCTTGGAATGTTCTACGCGGTGATCAAAATAAAAGTGTCAGCAACACAAAGCGCTGAAAGAAGAACGTTTGATGGTTTACTGAAGCCAGACTTAACCAGAACAACAATGCTGAGAATGTTTCCTGTGATTCCAAACAAGGCGATGATGGGGTTCACCAGAACTGTTGTGAATGTGTTTATAACATATAGCATTGGTATCTCGATTGTCAAGACCTGTTGGATTGATGCATTTACAAATGACGTCATGTTAGCTGTCACATTTTTGTCCATTTCAGACATCCTCATGTTAGCTTATACACTAGATCTACTGTATTACCATGAAGGAAAATAGTCTTGCTGTTGGTAAGGTGGGGGGGGTCGCCGGAAAGTGGGAAATTTTAAAAAGGGGTCGCCGAGCTAAAAAGTTTGAGAACCGCTGCTATACAGTATATTAGAAATGGAATCTATTCAAATAGATGCTCAAAATGACTTCTGTCAGAAATGAGGATTATGATTGCTCAAACGTACATACATTATCGAAAACAAAGTCAAATGTCTTAGTTCTGATCAATCTTTAACTTTTAACCTTTGTCGTTTTAAACTTGAATGTCAATGTTGAAAAGCGATTTAGACAAATATCTATTCAAAGAGTTTTCTGTTTTTTGACGATTTAAAAGTTTACTCCAAAATTGTTTAATAATCTCTGTAACTATTATACATTATGACACTTCGCTACAGACCGCCTGATTTTCTTACCGCCAGGCCTCACCGAAGAAGTGTTTTGCACTGCATCGATAATTGCAGCAACTATACACTTTTTGCAATTTTGTTAAATGTTAAAGGGGGTTGCAATAGATATACGTACTAATACTTTTAAAATAGTAAAAAATTTTTTTTTTTACTTTGTTGGTGTTTGTTGATAGTTTATGTAACATTTGAGCCAGGTATTCGTTTGTTACAGTGGGAGGGCTCTCACGAGAACCGCAGAACACATATTGAAGGCCAAAAAAAAAACGACTTCTAAATGACAGGTGCAGAAAACATTAAAAAGACTAAAATAGTACCCGAGAGTACAACGGCTTTGTCTGCATCAGATGTCCAAATATTCGCAGGTCGCAACTGAGTTTGCGTTGTCACGAGAAACACTGCACTAATCCTTAAATATTTGGAGTCGAAGAAATTACCATTATTATTATTAGTTTGCTGTCTATATTAATTTGAAGAAAGCCGTTACATTTATTTTCGCGGAATTTAAGCATAATGTTTCACATTAGATGTACAACTTAAATTCGGTGAAACTTTTGGGCGACATATGGGAAATAATTATTGGTAAATGAACAATTATTAGGAGAGCGCGGGGCCCTGGGCAAGTGTCATATGAGGGGCCCTGAGCCTAAATAGACCGCACCACATCACGCTAACGGGCTCGTCCGCCTCTAACGCTGTAAGTCTTATTTTTGCTACTAAACATTACGTAAGTACTGTACTGTACTGTAGGTACTGTACTATTGGCCTGGTACTGAACGGTAATTGGTATCATATAGATGCCGGGAAGGCTTCCAAAATATTGAGTAACAAGTCCTTGTTAATGAGAACTGATCTGGATTGAAAAGCTGTAGGCGCGGGGCCTGGGTCGGTTGCCCTACTTGCAACCCTCTTGGGCCTATACTGGGTGCAAGGCAGTTATTGATGGATGAGTGATATGGGAATAGGGGAATAGGCTTGCTTGTAAAAAATGGGATCTGAGGAAAGGAGACTAAAATTACTTCAAGAAGGTAATAAATTAAGGACAGAATGAACAGTTATTATTGAAAGGCTTAGTTTGTGATTAGTATATTTATTGAAGCTATTTCTGTTAATGGAAATGATATAAAGCTATTCGTAATAATTCCGATGAAGATAATGTTTGAAAAATCCTTTAGATTATACAATTAAAAAGAATGATTACATATATCTTTCTAGATCTAGATTACGTAATTAAAAATTTGCAAAATAATACTTTGAGACGAGAGTGCTTTTATTGTCGAAGCTCGGTTACTCGGACTTCTAAATCTAGATCTTAATTATATGATACATAGGTTAGGGTTGAAAAAAAATATACTCCCTTTAACTACTTACAAAACAGCGCATTGTTTCCGGTTTTTAAAAGTTTATCACGAGATTTTTGTGTAGTGTTAAGAGATTTCAATGTCCAGTCTAGGTTATATATATATATATATATATATATATATATATATATATATATATATATATATATATATATATATATATATATATATATATATATATATATATATATCATGGGCGTAGCCAGGATTCTTTTTCGGGGAGGGGGGGGTTAGGGGACTTTTTCTCCATCCCTGTTGAGTCACATTTAGTGTTTTTCTATTTCGGCAGATGACTAATCACTGCACTTTATTAATGGAGTTCCGCCACTGGTAGAAATGTGTAACCTCTCTTGCATACGCTCTTGAAATTAGGTGACTGTAGTTTGCTTTAGATTTTATATCGAAGTTTTATCATGAAAATCATCTGTTGTGGGTTTAAACTAAAAAATCTCTGGAGATGTTTTTTTTTTAAATTCAAAACCCCATTTAGCTACGGTCTTAGAATGTAGTTTGCTTTAGAATAATATTGAAGAGAGAGGTTTTCCACCTCAAAATGCTCTGTAAGGGGATTTTAAACTCAAAACCATCTGGAGGGGTTTTAAACTTTAAAAAAAGCCATCTGTAGAAGAGGGGTATAAACTCAGAACCCCCAATTGACTTGGCTACGCTCAAATAATTTTAGTGTGTAATTTCCTTTTTTTTTCTATTAAAGAGGTAATTTTTAGCATCAAACCCCCTCTGAATCTCAAAACCCCTTTTGGCAGCGCTCATAGCATTTTGAGTGTGGAATTCGCTTTTTTTTTTTACATTGAAGATGTATTTTTAGCTTCAAACCCACTTGCGGGTGGTTGAAACTCAAAACGCATTTGGCTACACTTATAGATTCTAGAGCGTGTAATTTTTAAGATTTCATTTCGGGGGTTATGGTTGAACTTCACTTCAACCCACCCCCTGCTACGCCCATGATATATACAAGTATATATATATATACAGGGCCGATCTTAGGCCACTGCAGCCTATGCGGTCGCAGTGGGCCCAGCGCTTTTATAGGCCCCGCGCTAATTCTATGTGTAATTATTAAATTGAAAAATATATACGAAAAATGCTTGGAAATCTCCTGAATTTATTAAAATCTCCTGAAAAATAGACAAAATTGTAATTTATGGTTGTCATTCATTGCGGAAAACGCCAATCCTACGCGCGATAAAAGTAAAAAGGCATTGTCAGCTTTAATGTAATAAAATGTAATAATCGGGCGAACTGTCACCTAAATGGGAAGTTCCAATAATCTATTTACTTTTATAGTCACTGGCATATGTTGCAAGGTTCGTAAAGTAAAGTTAATTTGATCGCAATTTTGTACTTAGTAAAGAATGAATAAAATTCAAAGTCGATTTTTTTTTAAAAATACAAAATCTTAATTTTCACCTATTATCCTTATTCCCACCCAGTCTAGGCCCCGCGCAATCAGTTTCGCATAGGGCCCCGCAATTGTTAGGACCGGCCCTGTATATATATATAATAATATATATATATAATACCTAGACTGGGCATTGAAATCTCTTCACACTACACAAAATATATATTTTTAAATTGCGCGCAATGAGAATTAAAATATAAAATGAGAAAGTGCTTAATAAAGTAATAAAAAAATTAAGTTGGTTAATTATAAAATAAAATTGTCTTAGACATTTAGTATCTTTACAGTTGTGATTTAGCTTGCATCGAGTTGCGAACTGGTAGTTGAAAGGTAATCGATCACTTAGTACTGGCACCTATTTTTATACAAATATATCTGACAGTAAAAGAAAAACATTTTTTAATCTTGCAATGGCTTTGTAGTCCTAAGCTTCAGTTACATTCTCATATTCTATCGTCCATCGCAAATGGAAGAGTTAGTGGTCAAGACCAAGAATTTTCTTTAGTAGGTATCGGGAATCGCTCTGCATTTTTTTTTTGTAAGGTGGAAAAAATGATAAATTGAAGCTTTATCTTATCTTATATAATACAGACGTTACTTCAAAAAATAAGATGATTACGTCCTACGCGTCATGCATTTAGTCATATATATTTTAATCTCAATTTTATAACTAAAAGAAAAACAATATTAGCTTGTATGTGTTTTTTTAATTCCAAATAGGAGTCATATATTTTTATATCCTTAAAAATGCATATTTTGAGAGTGACAAAAAAAATGAAAATTATCTAATTAAAAAATGCGCAATATTTTACCTATTTATGCTATAGGAAGAATTATGGTATCAAATCCATTACAATTATGAGTTCTAAATAAATGAAATAAAAGCTTCATAAAAAATGAACAAGCAACTTTCCATCATCGTCTCACGACATGTAGAACAAAAAATATGATACAAATACTAACTGAAGCTTCTGAAGGTAATCCGAAAATATGTGGGCAAGTGTTTCATTTATTACATTACCTCGATATATGCAAGTACCCTACTTGACTTGTACATTACCCACTAGCTGAAGTGAAAAAAAAAGGAGAACAAATTGTAATCTTTATTTATATTGTTATAACCCTAGTTGCGGACTGAAAGGGTTAATGTGTGTGCGGCCTACTAACACAAATGATTCAGGCCAATCACACAGGTCAAGGGCTGTTCAACAAGGGACATTACTGCAAATGCACGTAATAGGACCAATGTGACCAAAAAGCCGTTACAGATGAGAGACAGTGTGTTAGAAAGAGAGTAGAGTCCAGGACAGAAAGCGATGAGGACTGTGTGGTACCTTGGGAGTCCTCAAGAATGTAACTGGACGAGCTAGAGAGACTTGTAGTGTTCATTAGGCAGTTCTGTTAAGTACAAGAAAGCATTTGAATTAGATGTAGCCAATTGTGTTGAATTGGCTGTCGATGTAATTGTCATTAAAACGCCACATTGTTTATTGAAGCTCTTGTTGTCACAGTTCTTGTGTTAGATGTGCTGTGTTGTGTTTAGCTGTGTTTACAAAAGGCCTGAAAGAGAAGATCGTAACAATATTATAAAATACATGTACTCAGAAAGACACAAAGATAAAGACTTTTCTTTCTCCATATGCTAGGACAAATTTGTACATGGGTTTTAGAGCATGAGTTGCCTTAGCCAGCCAGAGAAAACAATGAATTGACATAGCTTAAGCCATTGATTAACATGCATGACTAGATTGACCTATGGATAAGCGTAGGACGTTATCTTTTATTTTATAAGATTAGATACATCTCGCCTTATGTTTTACGTTGCGACTGATTTGGTAGATAGGAAACTGCAAGACTATTGTTCATAATTTATTGATATGGACTGCAATTGATCGAGATTTACTTTGTATTTGATTTGAAGATAAAGATGTGGATTTAGCTCGTTTATAGTCCACTCAGTTTGGGAGGTTAATCGGTATTGGCGATATTGAGGCATAGCCCATTGGTCTGTAAGTTATTGTTAATAGGTAATAGGTGTGCTTAAATATTACAATTAATGATGAACAATTAGATTTATGCAAGTGTATACGCTGCCTTTTAAATACTCAACATTGCCAAGTGTACGTAGCTCATTGCATTAAACATTCGGTAATGTTAATTTTCTATGTAATTATTGTTACCTATTAATGCGTCCGTAAGGACCCAAATCCATTGTGTAGGCCTATAAATCATTAAATTTAAATAATACAAGAACATAACGGAAGAGAAGCGAAATGTGTCCATAACATTTTCGTGATATTTTATTCTTTATTCCAGTAATTAAAAAAGATATTGTACTTAAATTCTTCTTATAACAAGAATCACATTTAAAAATTACTTTAAAAAAAAAACACAACAATACCACCACTATAAAAAAATTATTTTTTTTAAATTTTAGCTCAAATTTGGTATCGAACTTGTGATATTGACACCGTCAGCATCTTGATCGAATGATTCTTTTGGATCGTACAATAGGCTATTATTTATAGGTAGGTTTATACGACGTAGAACTCTTAAGATCCTGTCTAGATATAAATCTTCTTGCTCTGGAATCTTGAAGTAATCTATATTGGAATTACGTAAAATATAAGCAAAGCTTATATAATCTATCAATAGATTAATGGAACTTAAAATCAAACTAACAACGTTTGTTCTTTTTTTTTATTGTACAATTATTTCAATGCTATAGATCTAGGATTTTTAATTTAGACTTAGATGACGATGCGCAAAATTTTCCTGAAGTTTGAATCAATAGCGCCTTACTTTCGGAAATTTCTGAACGTGATAGTGCTTTCAAAATCAATGTTTGATCTAGACCTAGTTTTAGTCTCTAGCCAAATTTACATTAATGTTGTTTTTTTTTTTTTATTTGAAAATTTCTAACGGTCAAACTAGAGTTTTCACATGTGTTCAACGATCCAGTAATTTTTTTTTCTCAGCCATATACATCAACTGTTAAATGTATAGAAAAATCGTTAGAGCCGTATTCGATATTACCGTCCTACAACAAACCCAGGCTCCTCTAAAAAGTGATTTCAACAGAAGTATTGTAAAATATGTATAGTAATAATAGTAATTAAAAAAATTACTTAGCACAGTTTATTTTCTTTCTAATAAACATATGGATTCTCTAAATGAGTTTCTAAACTTTTTATTTAAGGCCACATAGATGAAGAAATTACTGGCACTGCAGACATTGTCTAAGAAGAAGATGATGAGAGCCAAAGCAAGAGCCCGATCTCTGTTTGCTATATAGTCCCCATTCTGATGGACAAAGTCCATAAAATATTCCAAGATACTCGCAAACTTTGTGATAGAAAACACAAGGCACACTGTCAATAACGTCCGTGTTGTTTTAGAAGACTTCGCGGCTGACTTCGCTGCTGCTGCTGACACCAAAGCTTGCCGTTTTTCCAATGTTACTTTGACTTTTGTGGCTATCAGCAACGATCCTACTGTTACTACTATAAACGGCATGTACAGTCCAAGAGGGATGACGATATTAAGATTTGTCATCACAAATAGATCGTCGTAATAGATCAAAATGCTTCCAGCGTAAAGGTCCCAGTATTTGAAATATTGAAATGAAAATCGATAAAATGCGAAATTGTACAGAGGCCAAGGAAGCCATATGACGTAAGCCAAGATGACTGCCAGCCACGCCCTCTTTGTTGTCACGATAGATGCAAATTTTAGAGGGAAAAAAACAGCTATAAATCTTTCAAGAGTAATGAGGGTTACAATTGTAGCGCTTAATTTCACGCCGTATATATTGAATCCGTGAATGATGATTGTTAATACGTAGAGAATAAAGCACTCGGTCTCACTGTACTCCCATAATGTAATGTGGTTTGGTTTTTTACCAGGCAGAAATGACGTAAATCTTGGAATGTTCAACGCGGCGATCAAAACAAATGTGTCAGCAACACAAAGGGCTGAAAGAAGAACGTTTGAAGGTTTGCTGAATCCAGACTTGACCAGAACAACAATGCTGAGAATGTTTCCTGTGATTCCAAACAAGGCGATGATGGGGTTGACTAGAACTACGGCGAATGTGTTGATAACATAAAGTATTGGTATGTCAATAATAACGAGCGGTTGGAGTGTAACATTACCGAATAATGTAAAATTAGCCGTGCTATTTTCATCCTTTACAGTCGTTGTCTCCATTATGTCCAATACAGTTTTTGAGAAATAAAGAATGAAGATCTTTTTTTTTCTTTATAAAATTCCCACAGAAAAAGTGCAGTCAACTTTTTGGGGGAATTTCAGGTTTTGTATTTATAGAGGGACAGAAAGCAACATTTTGAGCCACATTATGTTACTCTTTATACACTACGTTGTTACATTGAATCATTTTCAAGACATCCATTTGTCACGCAGAAATAGAAATCAGAGCTCCTTTTTCTTCTATGTTTGCATATTCGCTGTTGAAAATTTCTGATTTTAAAAGAAATATAAAGTTAAACCATAAAGAACATTCTAGTTGAAAAGTTTTCTCTGTAGAAGTTATTTCTCAATTTTAAAATACTAAATCTCCTCTCTTTCTATAGGCAATGTAGATTAATGGCGCATTTGGATAGTAGGTTTTTTATATTATCTCAAACGAAAAGGAAGGAAAATAAAACCTTTGATAAATCTTGACTCAATTTTTTAAAAACTGTGAATTGCATACTCGGAAACGTCCAAAATCAAACTTATCTTATTCTTAATTGTAATTTTTTTGGTTTGCCTTTCAATTTCAGATATTAGAATGTCACAAATTATAACATGAATCTAATTTCTGAGTAGCGCATGTTTCCCTGATAAATTCTTTCGTAAATTCGAAGAAGATAGCAGATGAAATATAAACATGAAAATAGTATTGCAAACTTATGACAATGAATAAAATCAATAGACATGAATCGAAAAATACTTATTCTGGATCCATTTAAAAAAAAAAGATCTTAAAACGCAGAACTTAAAAGTTTGCATTCAAATTATATAGGCCAAGTTTTCCATTGCTCCAAGAGCAATTTTCTTTTTACTTAATGGAGACACTTAATCTTTAACTTATAACCTTTGTCCTCGTTTAAAATGATTGTTAATACAGGGAAAAGATACCGAAAAATTATATAAGTGGGTGTTTGTTCACTAACGATTTTTCTGTTAATTCAATAAGGGAGTGATTACTGTACGGTAACACGTATGGACTGCATCATCACATCTTGATGTTGTGTTGTAATGTCCCAGCGAAGACTCTCTCTGCAACACAAAGCCCCACCCGAGACGTCTTTATTTTCTCGTTGATAACAGCAGTGTGTTTACACTTATCGAACAATGGTATTAGTGTCTTCTTAGGTATATTGAACTATCAAACTATCAATTTCTATAAGGTTATTTGATTTACAAATTACATTACTAAAAGCTTTTTTTTTAATGCTTTAGCCCAGTGATTCCCAAAGTGGTCTATATAGACTAATAAATACTAATTTAAATAGCTTAATTTTTTCTACATGTAACAAAAGAAATGTAGATTATACAGCGTTGGTTATTTAAAATTGGAATTCATTTCTTCCTTTTCAAACAAGCGGTTGCCAAGTGCCTTTTTTCTGACGATATGAAACTAATAACATTGGAAGATCATTTGAGACGATGCCACCCTGATAAAAAGATAAAGGTTTGAAAAACTTTTGAACTCTCAAAGATAAAGCCCAATATAGACCCACAAAATGTCTCTTCGACATCATATAGAGGAGATGATGGTTTGTACGCGTCTTAAAAGATATCTTTACTTATAGCCAAATACGGAAAACACATAATAAAACATTAATTTTACCACCTGTTAAAATAGTTTTAAAAACTGTTTTGCATCTGATATTATTTTAAAAACATTTCTTTAAGCAGCAATACAGTAGGCACATCGGTGGTGTGAATGATAACAAAAGCTTCTTATGTAATTCTTTGCAAACAACATATACAGTTTGGAATTAGCGGCCTCGCAGGCTCTGACAGCGTCTAACGCTGTGTGCTGCAAACTACCTAAGGGTCATCGGCTCCTTATTTTTCCTCGGGGTTGACCAACGAAACATTCCCCATGTTTGAGTATATCTGCAAGGCAGCAAAGGTTTAAATTCGGTTTTCCCCCTGCTAGGTGGGTTGCAGGCCTAGGCTAATGAGTCCCTCCTGCCCAAAGCTTACTGGTTTAGACGCCAGTTACTTCGCCCCTTCTCCTGTTTGAGAAAACAGTTCCGCTGACCCAATATTTGAGCCAGACGTAAAAAATGAAGAAATACAAATACAGGAGTACTTAAGGCCAAATAATTAATTAATATTTAATGTTTGAAGAAATTCTTCTTAGAACAACTAATTCCTATATGAAACATAATATCCGTATCCATGGATTATAAACCTGCAAAAAAACAAAAAACAATAATAACACACCTTTCCAGTGTTTTTGGTGGTTCCAGTAATACATATCAATTGTTTTTTAATTGGTATAAATTTGAATTGTATGAATAGAAAAGATAGAGCTATCTAATTTACAAAGTAGCTTTAAATTACTTATTTACTCTTCGACTCATTACTGTTAGAAATAACTTTAAAAAATGGAGTTAGTGAATTAGCAAAAATGCAAAACCGTTATAAGTTAAGCAGGGGGTATATCGAAAACCAGAAAACATGGCAAGGGGTCTACGAGACAAAAAAGTTTGGGAACCACTGCTTTAGCCCATTCCAAAGTCGATTTTTCTCGATTTAAAAACATAATATCTGTAATTTTTCATTAATCAAAATGGGTAGGAATATTTTATGTTTCAGTGCCTTTTAAACATATTTAGTAGGAAACAGATCTGGAATTTTTCAAATTAATCTTAAAAAATCTAGGCAAAATGCGAAATTTTATCATTTCTAACCTGGCCTGAGCTGGTAAATAAAACAGTTAAATTAAAGAATCATTTATTTTAGGTCGTTTAGGATTCCTTTTAAAGTATCAATTCGCTAAAAAGTGAATTCTAAGCGCATGTGGATGTCTGTAGATAAATGTATTTTGTGTTGGTTTTTTTTAAAGTATAAAAAGGGATGGCTGATTTCGTATAATTGATTGTGAAAAGTGTTAAGTGTTCTTAGCGAGACAGTACAGAACGTTAGCATGTTGTATCCGAATTTAACAAATGAAAAATAAAAATGACAACAAAAGCATCACTTAGATCACTTTACTTTATATCACCTTACTGTGTCAAATTGTTCCAAAACAACATCTGCATTAGGAAATTCTTGGTCCTAACATCTCATTCATTTATTCACTCATAATCCCTAATTCTCTCACTTGTCGTGGACGATACATTCAGAAAATGTAACCTATTTATTCTTAACTTAAGCCTAGGACAAGTCATTTTTAAGATTGAAACCGCAGGGGTTTATTTACCAAAACGATTTTTTTTGAATTCGCAATTTCTACCAACTATGTATTTAAAAACCGACATTTAAATGTCTTATATACAGACACTTACGATGCCTTTTGTTTTGGTAACTTTATTTAGTTCCATTTTGTTATTTTATATATATTTCTTTACAGATCTAGATCTTTAATGTCATTCTCCTCTCTCATCCCTACCTGTTTCCTTCTAGGGCATAGGCCACCAATTAGCTTCCTTCAGAGGTCTTGGTTATTTGTCGAGTCTCTCCGACTGTCATCACCTCTTCCTATCTGCTTGGCATCTGCTTCCAAATCGCGGTGCCATGTATTCCTGGGCCGTCCCCTCTTCCTCTTTCCTTAGGGGTTTCAAGGTGAGGGCTTATCTTTTTATGTTGAATATGGGTTTGCAAACGGTGTGACCTTTCCATTTACAGCGTCTTTGTAGTATATCTTTTCAATGGGCTGCTGATTTGTTCTTTGCCACAGATCTTGTCTGGCCTGCGGATCCTAAGAATCTTCCTCAGGCTGGATTTTTTTTTCATGATGGTGATAAAGGTTATCCAAGTCTCTGCTCCATAAAGTAATATTGGCTTAACAATGGTGTTAAAGAGCCTGATTTTGGTGATGGTGCTTATTTCCCTACATCTCCAAGTGTTTTTCAACTAATGGAAAGCTGCTCGAGCTTTACCAATGCGGGTTCTGACATCTGCATCTGTTCCTCCGTTCACGACTAGATTAACACATAAATAAGCGTAGGAATGTCTGTAATTTATAAGATTAGACTGATACAGTAGACGGTTTTGAACAACTTTAAGCCTGAGCTTTCTTTCATACTTCTATGATGTGTTTCGGGTCGTTTCGCACTTTATAGTTTAGTTTCTCAATAAGGTGTCAGTCTATGAGTTCCATTGCTGGTAATATATGCCAGTGTACAGTAGTTTGATGCCTTTGTAGGGCTCTTATAGGTGTCCGTTTTAATGTAGAAATTTAATGCCAGTTTCATTATATGTGCTATCGTAAAAGATTGTTACATATCTTTGTGACTTTCTGACATTAAGCACAAAGTCTTTGTAGTATTTGGAACAAACGAATGTTTTTCTCTAATGGTGTAGCGAGGACTAGATACTGGCGTGGCGGCGCCCATCCCTGTCCATGCCACAGCGTCTAAACCTGTAGTTGTTGTAGTCCATCTTTGGACTCTTCCGCCCTTGCCGGTGAAACTAGTGGAGAAGACCATTTGCCCTGTGGTGACATGTTAACACTACCCCCTTACAAGGTTTGTTCAGCCAGCTGAGGCGGTTCTCTAGAGCTTGTCGCTAGGAGCCACATGTGAGATGTGGGAAGGGGACCACTTAGGCTATCCAACCAAAGCATGTCGTACAATCAAAGGTACTAGTCCTTTACAGTGCACCCAAAACCCTAACCATACACTCAGGGGGTATTTGGAAAGCTTTGCCCGTCCATAAATCCCAGTGTAACAGCGGATATACTCAAACTATATCACAAGCGTCGAGCAGTTAAAGGGAAAATGTCCGACCTAAAATATGCCCATGAATACAAAAAGGTCAACATACGTATTAAGAAGGAAGTGAAAGAAGCAAAGAAGAAGGGGCAGAATCTGAGGAAAAAGATGTAATAAGAAGGTGGAATGAGAACTGTTCAACTTTAACTCTTTCTATCCGTAATTATGTTCCCACGTTTCGAAGGAATTCTTCATTTTGCCCATTACTATTTCACTACCCTGTTTAAATAAAGCTTCAATAGTATGTCGTTTGTTATCAGAAAATGTTTTATTTGGTATATAATTAACGGGGATAGCATGCTCTTTTTATAGAAAAGAAAGTCAAATTCATAAAATTAAACATTAATTTAATTAAATGAGGTCAAATCAACGTTGGTAGTTCATCTTACAGCTTAAGGGTGCATATTAATTTATTATGTAACAGTAGTATCACATTAGGAAGTGAATGTGATGCGAACAGCATAGTGCCTTATTATCCAGTAGTAGGCCTACTAATCCTGATGATAATATTGGCTTAACTCTAGGTCTAGTAATTTTACGATTAAATGTGTAAAGTCATACAAATTCTATTCTAGTTCTACATTATATATCTAGATTCTAGGTCTAGTCTAGAATCTACATCAAATCTGGATTCTAGATTTAGTTCTAGATCTTGATCTAGACCAAGTCTAGATTCTAGATAAAGACCAAGTCTGGATTCTAGATAAAAACCTAGTCTAGATTCTAGATCTAGACCTTCTTATCTTATCTTATATAATACAGACGTTACTTCAAAAAAAGAAGATGATTACATCCTACTTAAATTCTGCCAAGTCACTGTTTTTTCTGGCTAGCTCAAGCAACCCATTCCATGCTCTAATAGCACTAGGGAAGACGGAGTATTTGTACAAATTTGTCCTAGCATATGGGACGAGGAATGTGCCTTTCATTTTGTGTCTTTCAGAGTAATTTATTAAGTTTTGTTTTTGGATTTGAAGATTATGGTTCAGTGTTTTATGTATAATTGCTACTTTACTTTTGAGTCTTCTGTCCTGAAGGCTTTCTAAATTTAGTGATTTTACTAATGGTGTTACCCTAGTCAAATGTGAATATTCGTTTGTTATGAATCTCACTGCTCTATTTTGTGTTTGTTCCAGTTTCTTAATGTTTTCTTGAGTTGAGGGGTCCCAAACGGTGGATGCATATTCTATTATTGGCCTAACCAAGGTTAAATAGCATTTTAGTTTTATGTTCTTATTTGATTTATAGAAATTTCTTTTAATAAACCCTAATGCTTTGTTGGATTTTTTCATAGTTTCATCAATATGTGGATTCCATGACAGTTTTTCATTTATTATAACACCTAGGTATTTTGAGTTTTTAGTCTGTGTTACTGGTTTGCCATGAATAAGATAAGTGGAATTAATTTGTTTTAGTTTTTTTGTTACTCTTAACAACTGACATTTTTCTGGGTGGAAAGACATGCTCCAATTTGATTCCCATTTCTGTAATTCATCTAATTCTCTTTGTAAAATATCTGTGTCTTGTGTTGTTTTTATTGTTCTATATGTTTGTTTGTAAAATGTTTTACATGTTTCGGATGTTCCTTCAGAGTTGAAGATAGTTTACTTCCTAGTCCAAACCTCACGCAGGACGACGGGGGATGGGAGCGGGCAGGGTTTGAACCCTCGACCGTCGATAAATCCGAACGACAGTCCAGCGCGCAAACCGCACGACCAGCCAGCCATATATTATGCAATCATCTGCAAATAATCTGACTTTTGTTCCTGAACTAATGCAATTTGTTAAATCATTTATGTAAATTAAAAATAGTAGTGGACCCAAGACTGTTCCTTGAGGTACACCTGAGTTTACTGTTATTGGTGTTGATTTAGAGCCATTTATTATTACAGTTTGTTCTCTCCCTATCAGAAAATCTTTAATCCACTGATGCAGTGGACCATTAATGCCGAAATATTTTAATTTTTTAAGCAGACTATGGTGGTGAACTTTGTCAAAAGCCTTGGAAAAAACTAGTAAGATAGCATCTATTTGTTCACTATTATCTAAACCTTTTGAAAAATCATCAATTAGTCCTATTAGTTGTGTTTCACATGATCTATATTTCCTAAAGCCATGTTGGTATTGGGTGAGAACATTATATTTGTCTAAGTGGTTTATGATGTTGCTACATATTATGTGTTCTAGGATTTTACATGTGATGCTGGTAAGTGATAGTAGTCTAGAATCTATGTCTAGACCTAGTCTAGACTCTAGATCTGGACCTAGCCTAGATTCTAGGTCTAGTCTAGAAAGCTAGATTTAGTCTAGCACTAGATTCTAGATATATTCTATATTCCAGATCTAGTCTAGACCTGTAAGTAGATAGAGCGATTATGATCAGGGTTAATAGGCCTACTAGTGGGTAATAGTGTACTATGCCGGTTAGTTGTGCGGGCTAATTTTGTTAAATTGTCTAGCCCGTCTACTCCAATATATTAATCAAATTTGTTGAGGAGATGTACGTATCTGGGAGCAGTAGTGTCATTAGGGGCCGCGAGGGGTGCGGTCGCATTTTTGGGATAACAACCAAGTTGAAACGATTATATCTTGGCAAAAGCAGACACATCGGAAAAGATAATGATATTAAAATCTCTAGATATATGCCCAAACATGCCTAGACACGTCTAGATGGTAGTTTAAGTTTAAATGACAAAGCACAACGTTATACCATTTCTGTCTTAGAGTATAACAAAGGAAACCTGTTCAGGTAATTTTAAGTCTGATTCTAATTTTAATTAAATATCATTGTAAAATTTGCAATATCATTTGAATAAATGTCATAAACAGTGGGATTTTATAATAAAATTGACACTCATTTCACATTTGAGTAAAAATTAATAATAGTAGGTAATCAGCTCACTTTATTTCTTCAACAACAAGAACTAACTAGCAATAGCGTTTATTGGAACATATTTGAAGAAAGTTGATGTGGAAGGGATGACACCCTGAGCTACCGCACCAGGTGGCACCGACACTGTCAGTGAGGTTTTCAATTCTGTTTTTAGGTGTTCAGTAAAGACGAAGTGTTCTCCTGTTTGCTTTTATGTGAAAAAAAAAACGCCAAATGTTTGTGTTTTTTTTTTACAATTTTATTAATTTAAACGATTAAAATAACACTATGACTTAAATATTCGGTAACTTCGAGGTGGGGGGGGGCGCCTCTAAGTTTGTGTGATTACAAAAACTCTCTTTGTAATCTTCTTAATGTTATCCTTAGATATTACATTGTTTATGTATTCACTCTGCAGCTGTCTACTTACTTTTTCGGTTAGGTGTTTAATTTTAATATACTTTTGTAAACTCTTTTTGCCTTTGTTTCTTTCTATATTGGTTTTCCTTCTGTTTACAAAGCTTCTTTAATCTATTATCAAACCAGCGTTTATTTATTTTGTTTGATATTTATTTAGTTGGGATATGATTTTCTATAATGTTTTTAAAATAGTTTTTAATAAAAATCCAGAGGTCATCGACTGGTTTGTTAATGTCTTTTTTGTAATAAGAATGTTTGTTGAAAGTTTAATGCAGCTTGGTGTAATTGTGTATGGTTGAAATTGTTCCAGAGTAAAATTCTTCATTTGAGTTTTATATTGGCTACTGCTTTTATGTGACTGTGTATTTTAATGATATCATGGTCTGATAGACCAGGGATAATACTATAATCTAGTACTAATCCAGGTCTGTTGGTTAAGAAGAGATCTAATGTGTTTTTTATTTTAATGAGTTGATCTAAACTTAGGTTGTGTATAGTTTCTATGAAAAGCTCATTTATATATTATATACTATATTATATACTATTTATATATATTACTATTTTACATTTATATATTAACTGGGATTGTTTGCTTGTCTGGGATTATTGTTTTGTTGGGTTTTTTTCACGTTTTTAACCTTGTTTTCTCCCACTTCTAATTCTCATATCAAGTTGAAATTTTGCTCAATTGTTTATAACTGATGACAATACATGAAGCAATAAAAAAATGACCGATTTGAAGTACGTTTTATATATAAAAAGGGGAGTAAACTTTACTGTATATAGAGATTTGGCAATGATTGTGCGTTTTATCCCATTAACAATATGTATTTATTATTTTTGGGGGTTGGAACCTTTGACAATATTAACATTGTAGATAAACATAAGACTGAAAGTCGCAAGCACATACAATTTTCGAAATTTTCAACATTTTGTGTGTGTGTGTAATCAAGGAAACTCGAAAAACATCGTGTCCAAGTGTTCCATTGAAACAGATTGATCTTGTACTCAAAGTATCAGAAACTAGAAGAGCAATCACCCTCATTTTTAATTATTTGTTTAGAACTGTAGTGGTCTCTTTAAATTTGTTTCTGAACTTTTTATTTAAAGCCACATAGATGAAGAAATTGCTTGCACTGCAGATATTATCTAGGAGGTAAATTGTGAGGTATAAGTCGAGAGTCAGATCCCTGTTAGAAAACTCTTCACCATTCTGATGCAATTTTGTGATAGAAAACACAGCGCAGACTGTTAATAGCATCCTTGTTGTTTTTGGAGATTTCGATTTTGCCTTTCCTGCAACAGATGAAACTAAAGATTTCCGTTTCGACAATCTTACTTTGACTTTTGTGGCTATAAGCAACGATCCTACTGTTACTACTAAAAACGGCATGTACAACCCAAGAGGGATTACGATATTAAGGTTAGTCATTACAAATAGATTGTCGTAATAGATCAAAATGCTTCCAGCATAAAGGTCCCAGTATTTGAAATATTGAAACGAAAAACGATAAAATGCGAAATTGCATAGAGGCCAGGGAAGCCATATGACGTAAGCCAAGATGACTGCCAGCCACGCCTCTTTGTTGTTACGATAGATGCCAATTTTAGAGGGAAGAAAACGGCGATAAATTTTTCAAGAGTAACGAGTGATACAATTGTAGCGCTTAATTTCACGCCGTATATATTAAATCCATGAATGATTATGGTTAATACGTAGAGAATAAAACACTCTTGTTCACTGTACTCCCATAAACTAATGTTTGTTTTTTTACCAGGCAGAAATGACGTAAATCTTGGGATATTCAACGCTGTAATCAAAACAAAAGTGTCAGCAACACAAAGCGCTGATAGAAGAACGTTTGAAGGTTTACTGAAGCCAGACTTGACCAGAACGACAATACTTATGATGTTTCCAGTGATTCCGAATAACGCAACAATAGGGTTGACTAGGACTATAGCGAATGTGTTGATGGCATAACAAATTGGTATGTCGATAATCACCATCGGTAGAAGTGTTACATTGTTAAATAAAGTCACACATTTTCTGTGGTCTCCTTTACAGTCGTCCTCTCCATTATTGCCAATACAGTTTTTTTGAAATTAATGTTGAAATATTTACTCTTGATTTTTTTAAATAATATTAAGTTGTTTTTTTAAATACAAAAATGTAAAACAGTTTTGTCTAAAAACGTTTTTTTTTTTTTGGAGTGGTCTTTTTTAAAATTGAATAACACTAATGAAATTATAGAATTCTGAAATATTTTTACAATAAAGTAAAAATTAAGATCGAAAATAGAAAATACTGTTTCCAAAGTATATTTTCTCAAAAGATTTTTACCAATTTTAAAAATTTATATCTATTTTCTATATAGATGTCAAAATCTAGAGATACCTAGTATCAGTGCATATTGTTCATTTGTCTTTAAGCTCAGACGAGACAAAGACACACCTTGAGCTATGCTGGCATAAATACAATGTAACATGTAAACGGTCAATTTCCATTATCAAACAAAAGCAAAATATTGGGCTCGTGTTTTAACTATTTATCAGCTCAAAAGTTAATTTTAGATATAATCATGTTCTGAATTATATGTTCGTTGTTTTTCGGTAAATATTGAGTTACATTTTTATATATTTACTTAAAAATTAACTTTTAAAATTATATTACAAACAGTGAAATCAATGAATAGAGCAGAATCGAGAAATCACTAACATACGTAATCACCTTTTGAAAAAAAAAAATTAAATTGTGAAAAGAAGTTTTGAATCAAATAGAGTATTTTTTCAGAGATTGTTTTTTTTTTAATGCTGGGTTCCAGATTAATTAATGGAATACACTTTTTAAACTTTTAACCTTTATCTCTGTTTCAATTGAGAGTCAATGTCTAAAAGTACGCTTAAAAAAATATTTTTCTATTAACTGCAAGATTGTGCGATTTCTGTAATTGCTTTAACGACACTGAACCTTCGCAAAAGACCGTGTGCTAATCTCTCCATGAATTGTCTCCCACATAAGTGTTTTGTTGTTCCTCGATCAGACGTAATAAGCTTGTCATCAAAGGCGCTATACTCTTTGTATACACAAGGAGCTGTGAAACATTCATGTAAGATCTTTTATAAAAATATGCTTTGAACCTTCCCTAACACCAAATTTTTATTTAAAAAACAATATAAGTAAATCTAAATTATTTACACCATCAAAAAAAGAGTAGAACCTTTTTAGCGTATAATGGAATATTGTAAACGCTTCCAAATTGTATTCAATGCAATAGATAATAGACATAATAGACCCTCAAATTATTTTTCAATAGCTAGAGAAAATTAGAGAATAAATGAAGGATAAAATACTACTTTACTGGATATTTTCAGACCTGGCGGAAAAACTTTAAATAGCCATATATTAGGTATACCCGGTGTACAAAATACAAGATAAGCGTGGATAAGTTTTAAGCTTTTTAAAAAAAATAATTTCTGACAGTTTTTTGCGCATTTTCTAGCATTGCATAATCATACGTTTTAGCTCAACCGTTTGTTACAACAAAATAATTTCAATAGAATGCGTGTGTGTATATAGGTCTTATAGTGGTAAAGCGCTTGGCTTCCAAACCGGGGGTCCCGAGTTCGAATCTTGTTGAAGACTTGGATTTTTAATTTTAGGATTTTTAGGGCGCACAGCTCTAATGGATATCTGACATTTTTGGGGGATTCTGCCAGCTTAGCTCTAAGTCTGTATAAAGTTACTACAAAGACTAGATGTTTATTCATGAATGTTTAGATCTACTTGTTAGACTTCCTAGGCAATGTTAACATATCCTAGATCTATTTAAATTAAAAATATGCCACTTAGTTCAATAAAATTAGCAACACAAAATTTGACTTCCTGATCTAATTATATTACAATTATTTTATCGAAATTTACTATTGAAAACTACATATTTATGAAAATATTATTTTTAAAAAAGAAGTCATCGAATTCAATGACATATGGTTTATATGGTACATCATGTCAAGGTTATGTTTCTTTGGCCAACAGTTTACAAGTAGGGTGTCATGTGGCCAAGACAATGAGTAACAGCCTTTACTTTCCCCAACTAGTAAGATACACATAAGAGTAAGAGTTGGCTGGACTTTGGGGCACCCTAAAAATCACAACATTCAAAATCCTAGTCTTCACTGAAATTCATACCCAGGACCCCAGGTTTGGAAACAAAGCGTGTAACCACTCAGCCACCATGCTCCTCAACGATATGAATGGAATAGCACATTTTATAAAAGTTAAAATCTCTCCAAAAGATTGTCTTTGATTTGAAAAAGACAGGGAGGAAGTAATATTTCTAAAAATATTATATTTACTTGTATGTGTGAGTGTGTGTTGTTGCTTGCCTCTAGGATCACCAAGTTGCATATAGATATCTAAAATTGGGCTATGTGATGTAATGTTTTTTCTGGCCACAAGGCATACAAGTTACTGCACATTAAAAAACAGTCTTACTAGCTCTTTTCTATAAAATAAGCTCAGACAGCTAGCTATTCTGAAATTTAAAAAAATTCACAATATTATATCAAAATGATCAACCCCATTAAAGGCCATTTCTTGTTAAGTAATTGCATCCTAATTTATTGACTAATGTTATAGTCAACAAAAACAAAATGATTGTTGCATTTATTGCAGTACTTATTTAAGGACACACAGGTAAATAAATTATAAAGAAATTGTAAAGAACTATAAAAAAAAAAAGATTAAACATCTTTCATCAGATTAATCAATGTATAAAATAATTTATATTTCAGCTTTCAGTTATCACAGAAAGAAAAACAACAAAGGTGGCAACATTTAACACACAAGTGAAAGTTAAGCATACTGTACACATCATTACATCAACATAAAGTATATCCATTAAATCTGTTAAGTAGAGAAAAAAAAAGACCCTTTAAATTCTAAGTGCATTTTCATTTCAGCCAACAGATACATAACTTAATTATTGTATATGATATACAGATTATTATCACAATTGAAAAAAAATCATCTTAACTGTGATGAGTTTGTTATATATTATATTTTAAATACTTGGTTGATAGATTATAGGTATTAAGATAAGAAGAAATGAAGAATTTCTTAGTGGTGATTTTATTGGTATTGACTGCCTGAGGAAGATTTCTTATGATCCACTGGCCAGATGAAATCTCGAATGAGGAACTGTGGCAAAGAATAAAGCAGCAGCCCATTGAAGTTGATATCCTTCAGAGATGCTGGAGATAGATAGGTCACACCCTTTGCAAGCCTGCATCCAGCATAACAAGATAAGCCCTAGCCTGGAGCCCCCAAGAAAGGAGAAGGAGGGGACAGCCCAGAAATACAAGGCGGTGAGGTTTGGTGCGATTTGTAAGCGGATGCCAAGCAGGAGGGCAAGACGTTGGGTCAGTTGGAGAGATGCCTGGAAGAAGCTGGTTGGTGGCCTATGCCCCAGAAGGGACCACAGGCAGAGAGGAGATAAATAAATGGAATAAGTTACTTTATGAAACTTTAAGGTATGTACATACTCAACATATAATAAACATGCTAGCAATACTAGAAGACAGGGAATTCAAATAATCAATCACAGAACAATAGTTTTCAAGGGTAGATAATTGATTAATCTAAACAAAGCAACCCCAATTTCTTTTACAAGCTTTTCAAAATATTTTCAATATGTTTAAAAATTTAAGCATACTAGCATAAAAGCCCAAGAAATTTTGTCATACTATATATTAAAACCTTCTTGTTAAAACAAAAAACAAAGTTTGAAACAATAGAAATATAGTTTTACTACAACAAATATTTAATTATGCTATTATATATATATATATATATATATTGTCCTGCAAACAGAAGGTTCCATACTTATACATTTAACTAATATTTAACTGCAGTGCAATGATGAATTATTGCAATCAGTATGCTCTCTTCATAAAAATGCATATTTAACTTTCATTTTGGAGGCTAAGTAAAGATGCTAAAACTAACCCAAATTGATGTTTACTTTATGTGGATACCTGAATTTGATTGCCGCTCTCACTATTATTATTTAACTTTTTATCATCTGTATCTTTCTCTGTGATTGACTGTTTCATCTTGTTCTCTTGAAAGGAAAAATACCTGAAACAGGACAGTGGACTTTTGAACAGATACTTGACAGTGCTGTACAGCTGGCTCTCTGACAACTCTTCCTTGACTGGTGATGATGTTGGAATGTTGATGATGCCCGACTGGTACTCTCCCCTCTGTCTTAATTTAATCTGGTTGACAAAGTCATCAAAGGCCTCATGCATTCCCTCCCCTGATGTGACTGAACATGGTCTCACAAATACAGCTAGAAAAAAGAAAAAAAAAAGGTATTAAGATTTCGGAAAGTAATTGATAAAAAAATAGATATAAAAGCAATTTAAAAAAAACATGATAATACATTTATAAAAATGTGAGGGCTTCTCTCTATAAAAAACAAGTAGAAAGCTTATTTAGATGATACCATATGTATGACTAATCAATTCAACATTTTAGAAAATGGAACTGAAGATATTATTTAGCACATATTTTTAAGGTGACCATTAAAAGCATTGTTGTTATAATGAAGCTTCTTTGTTACTAACTAAAGTGTAATTGCATTTATTAAACAATATTTAGTATATTATTTTAACTTGAATGCATAAGCATTTTAAACATCATAATCATCATCCATCCTTTAGGTTCTTCATGGAACATAGGATCTCAGTAAAAAACATGCCACTCTCTACAGTCTTTTGCTAGTTTTTTTAAATTTCTTACCCAGTTTTTTCCTGCCCTCTGAGCTTCATACAAAACATTGTGAGTTTCAATCAAAGGCCTTTTTAGTTTCTAAAATGTGACCAATCCAACTCTATATTTCTCTGTGTGCACATCTCCCAGTATTTTGTATTACATCCTTTGTTAAATGACTGTATATTATGGTAGTTCTCAAACATAGCATAGTCAAACTTATTAGGTCACACAAATTGGACGTCCTAAAGTTAACGGCTGAAACATAAAGAGCTTTAACTAACATCTCAGATCACTAATCTTTATAAAAACCTTAAAAAGTAATGAGGATAGATGAGGTGATCAATCACTGTAATGCCTGCCAAAGCAATTTAAAATGTTGTTGGCTAAAAATTGATTACCTCAGCAACAACATTAGGACTATGAAACCTTTAAGGTGACAGACTTACTTTGTGAACAGAGAGACATCTTCTTCCTCAAAGCATCTTCAATCTCTTGTCCAGTCATTGCATTAGGTAGATCTTGTTTATTGGCTAGCACCATGACAACTGTGTCTTTAACTTGGTCTTCCTTTATTAGATTTAAAAAAGATGAAACAGATGTTATAAAAGGTTTAATTAAAAAAAAAGAATTTTTTTTTTATTCCATTCCATCTATTAGTTGGCACTTTCTTCCTATTCAAACATGAAATTGCAGAAGTTAAAAACTCAGGTCTAAAATTAATTTCTTTCTAGCTAACAAAACACAGTCATACATGCTAATGCTGCAAATGTTATTGGTTTGAATAAATGAGTTCCCTTTCGGACATTGTGGTCTATAGGGCAGATGATGTAAAGGTCATCTATTTCTGTGGCTCACGGTAATCTAGGATGTCACTTGGCCAGCACAATGACCAACCGCTGTTACATTTACCAACTAATGACAGGTATCTTTTAGAGCTGGTTGACTCATACAAATAAATATAACAACAAAAATCTATAAAATGATTAAACAAATTTATGTATACCTTATGTATATCCTGCTATATATTTAACTGCTTCGATAATTAGAAAATAATTTTTTTTTAATTTGAAAGAAAACATTTTTATTCCCACTGTAAATTTATGAGCCATATAAACAATTTGACATTTTTTTCTCCCAATTCCCATTCTCAGATCATGTTGAAACTTTGCATATTCATTGTACCTGACAAGACATGAACAATAAAAAAAATTTAACAATTAGGACGTAATCATCTTCTTTTTTGAAGTAACGTCTGTATTATATAAGATAAATAATGGTGATTAATCACTTTGTTTGATATCAAAATAAGTGTAATAATTGCTAATGAGAGATGTGGATGTAAATATACACTTTGACATGTTTCTTCTCCCTTAGGATCAAGTTGAAATTTTGCATAATAATTTGAATTATTCATTGTCAATGACAATACATGAATTAATCCACAATTAACCAATTAGTCAATCAATTACTACTAATTTATTTTGTTTTATTTAGCAGAAAGGGAGAAAAACCCTGATATTTTTGGGTAAAAGGACTTGAATAGCTGTTATTTTCCTTAGTAAGTTAGATAAGGTTTGTTATAAAAAAAAGTATTCTATTTTCTTTTGCTTGTTACCTTTTAAAAAAACTTTGAATTCATGAATGGTTATGTAATACAACAACTTCTGCTCTAATTATCAATAACTGACATAAGTAGCACAATGATATATTTCTTTTTCATTATCAATTGGGGTTACACAGCTTAAAAAATGCATAATAACTTTTACCATAAAGTTTAAGAAAAGAAGATAATTATACGGAATGTCAACACTAAATAACTACATAATGATGCAAGTTGATACTCATACTTATGAAACAAAACTTGTGCTTTAAATTTATGCATTCAATATTATTCACAAACCATTAAGATCTGATGCACAAGTTCTTGTAAGGCGTCGTCCAGTCTTTCTCTATCATTGCTGTCAATAACATAGATAAAGCCCTGAGTGTTGCAGTAGTAGTGGCGATATAAAGGCCTCTGGTTTAAAACAAAGGAATTAATGTTTGAATTAATAGAAAAATTAGTAAAATAAATTTGAATTTAAAAAACGAAATACAAAGAATGAGACAAATTTCTTAAATACAGATGAGATGTAAGGTAAAAAAAACATTTAATGTCTTTTAAATACTAAATATTTGTAACAAATACAAAGAACTAAGAGGAATTAAAGAGATTTATATTTCTCCCAGTCTATTCATGTTAACAAATGTGTGCAAACATTTGATACACAAACAGGATGTAGTACCCTAATCAACTAAAGCAGTACACTGTACCTAATGAAAACATGTATTATGTAAAAAAGCTGTTTAAATGAAATGGGATGAAAACTTAAAAGCTTTATAAGCAACAAAGTAAAATTAAGTTCCCTTGCAATTTATAAGGCAGATGATGTTAAGATCTGTTTTTTGGTCAATGGTTTATGAGCAGGGTGTCATGTGATCAGCACAATAACCTACCGCATTTACTTTCCCCAACTAAAGTCAGGTACCCATTAGAGTTGGGTGAACTCAGGGGCGCCCTAAAACTCCTAAAATTCAAAATTCCAGTCTTCACTGAGATTCAAACCTAAAACCCCTGTTTTGAAGCTAAGCCCTTAATCACAAAGCCAACACACCCTGAGATTTATAATTCAACTCTGAAACAAAAGTTATGCTTAAACACTCTTGTAAGAAAAGAATACTATTTTTCCTCTAAAAAAGGTGATTTTTTTCTAAACAATTAGACAGTATGTTTATGTTGGTAGTGAATTGCTCCACTAAAACTAAAATCATCTATTTATGTCTTTAAAAATGTAAAAGTGGATGATGGCCAGATTTCATAAGAGAAACTTACTATTTTATCTCTGCCACCAAGATCCCAAGCGCATATTTGAAGCCCTTTCCACACCACAGTTTCAACATTGAAACCTTGATACAAGAAAGTGTTATATTGGTATCCAATGTAATCATAGCTATATGTTCAATTTTTATATAAAAGAATACAATTATTATATGTAAAAAAAATTCTCAGCATAAGATCTATAAAGTATAGGCCTAAAACCAAACTTTAAAAAAAATATTTTATACATTTAAAAATCATAATATAAAAGTATATATTTCAAATGAGCATTAAATTTAAATTTAAAAAAAAGATATATGTGATTATAAAATAAAATTTAAGAAATTATATATTTGTATGTAATAGCAATATTTTAAATTTCAAATTCTTATAAAACATTCTTATCTACAAATTTAACCTTTCAAAGCTATATTGTTTTAACGATAGTTAAACAACTAACCTATAGTTGGTATAGTGGTCACTATTTCTCCTAATTTTAATCTGTAAAGCAAAGATGTTTTCCCAGCAGCATCTAGACCTATTGGCATTGATAGAGTAAAATAATTATGAAAATTATGTATACATGCAAATTGAAAAAAGCAATATTATATAAATCTAGAATAGATTCACAATATTAAGTTTTAAATAATCAGTTATAAAAAAAAAATTTATAGTAATATTAATCTTTAATATCCATAAGGAAATTTGTCTTACAATTTTGCAATACACCAAACAAAACATTGTAACTATATAAAACAAAATATACATTCACATAGACCCACTCATAATTTATATATATGAAAAATTTATATCAGACAGTTGAATTGTATTTTATGGGGATCAGGGGAACAAAAGAGTTTGCTATCTGTGTCTTGTATCTCTTTTGCGATGGTAAAATATAATTTATAATTGACTATCTAGTAGGCCTAATATTGAACCTGTAAGGAAGAATTAGCTTTGAAGATCTGAAACTGTTTATTTTCTAAATTCAATAGATAGGCTGCCTAGCCGTGAGATATATGCTCGGAGTATTATCTCAGTCAAATACTAAGTTGTATGGATTCAGGACCTGTCTGAATCTATCCCATCACTCTATGGAAGGTTTGCCTTTGGATGCAATAATCTTCAAATGGACCTCATTCACCAATTGTAAACAAACACCCCTCAAGTCACGTGACAACCATCAGCTTAATCAAGACACCAACATGGAATCCATTGTTAGAAAACCACTCTTGCTTGTAAATTTTACTTGTTAGAATATTGCGATGTTATAAATGCAGCACATGCATGTGAAAATGATTACAGACACGTAATTATCAAAGGACAAACATTGTTCAAAGAACATTTTGTGACAGATATTATATTTAAATCTGATGAAGAAACATGTCACTACGTTCAGGCTCGAGTCAAAGCTGAGATGAAGAAACGTTCTGCGTACAATGTTACTGGAGTGATTAGCTACAATGGAAAGGTAAGCTACTTTTAAATTACCATAGAATCTATGACTACCGAACTATAGAATATAGATCTATGATCTAGATTAGTCAATCTACTTACATAAAGACTAGATCTAGATATAGATCTAGACATCTAGTACTTATTGACTTATTTAACTTATTAGTTAGGCCTACTAGATTACCAGGCACTATTACTGAGTATTAGTATTATGACTAGAAATGTTGAAAATTAATGATTATAGATCTACTAATTTATTAATTATGTAATACATTAAAATAATAAAAATGATAAATTTAGCAAGTAATATAGTCTCTAGATCTACCTGAATCTAGATTACTTTGACTTGAGATATAGAATTATAGGCCTATGCTATGTAATTCTTTTTATTGTAGTCAAGACCTTCTTTACTAGATCTAAATATATATATATATTTTATATATAGACCTATACTTATAGTCCTAGTCTAGACTGTCTAGAGCAGTGTTTCCCAAACTTTTTCCTTATCGGAACACTTCGCACACTATGAGTATTTAGTGGAAAACTTTTCTTATTTTTTAAAGAGATTTATTCACATGGTAGCCTACTAATTAATTATTCCAGTAGTTCATAGAACACTTATTCAGGCGTAAGGTTCTGCGGAACACATTTTGAGAAACACTTGTCTAGAGTGATTCTAGAGATTAGATCTGGAATAGGGCTAGTTCTAGAAATCACGATATATACATCATTTACTTATCACCTAGAATAGAGTGACAAGATTTATAATGTTATTAACACAATTTAAGTCATGAACATTGTAGGATTCAATATAATTCTAAACTGATAAATCTAGATGTCTACTACATTTTATCTACATTATACTAGATTTAATTTAAATTAGAAATCATATATTATTATATTCAGAGGCAGTGCAAGAGGTATGCGAAGTGGGCATAATCTACAAATTGTGAGTGGGGGTTTTATAAAATTAGTCTATGCACACCTATTAATTTTAGAACATCTAATGCATTTATATATATTTAATTAGTATTATTATACTATAAAAACTATATAAATATAATATAATTAATATGTACCCTATGAATACTATGATATTGTACTCTAGAGAGGGTCTAGATTCCTAAATTGGCTAAATCAATCTAAATAAGACTGTAACTGTAAAGTTTTAATAATTAAAAAAAAAATATATTTCATTCATGTCTCTTGTAGTCTGAGTATTGTCAGCTCACCTTGAATAATAATTCTAACTTCTTTTCTGAAGCTAAGATAAGCTCCCATTTCAGATTTCTCTCTGACTGTAGTCGCTGTACCGGTAGATCTATTAAATCTATATTATTACTATTTAAATATAGATCTAGAAATCTAGACTTGAGGTCTAGTATTAATACTGTATTATAGAGTCTAAGCTAAACTCAAGTAATCTAGATCTAGAATATGTCGTCGACTGTAAATACTGTGACACAATCTTTTACATTTTACTTTTTTACCATTATAATCAGTAAAATTATGAAAAAAAAAAAAACGCAGGAAGTTCCACGCAGGAGTTTACAAATCATAACAAAACACACTGCATGACTTGGTTTCCAATTTTAGCTCACAAAATTAGATCTAGGTCAAATTGCTTCATTCATCACTGACATTTATAGATACTAGATTTCGAAAGTAAAACGATAAATCAACAGACCTATATATACTAAATCTAAACTGGAAATCGGAAACAAATTTTTATCCGCGACTGATCGATTCATAGGCCTATTAGTCTCTCTCTCTCTCTCTGTATATATATATATATATATATATATATATATATATATATATATATATATATATATATATATATATCTATATATATATATATCTATATATATATATATATATATATATATATATATATATATATATATATCAAGGGACAAGGGGGCGCTAAGTCAAAACACGAACAGCCCTATACGAATAATGTGAAAGATTCATGCACAGCAAGGTGTATATTTGTGTTAAAAACCTACTATAAGTGAAAGTTGTTAGTATCTGAGGTCACAGAAAAAAATAAACATCGTTAAAGGCCTACTACAGTGGTTCCCAAACTTTTTGTCTCGTAGACCCCTTGCCATGTTTTCTGGTTTTCAGTAGACCCCCAACACTTGTATTGCATTTTTGCAAATTCATCAACATTTTTTAAAAGCAATAAAGTTCTAACTGTAGTAAGTTGAAAGAGTGAAAAGTAATTGAAAGCTACACATTCAATTACAGAGATCTATTTTTTTAGTGATAACATTCAAATTTAAACCAATTAAAATAACAATTAATATTTAGTAGCCTACTGGAAATGTTGTTTTGTTATTTGTTGTTTTTTTTTGTTTTGTTTTGGAAGTTTTCGCAAAGAGCAGTTTCTTGTGTATTTATTCATCTTTCACGTGTGGCACAAATATTGGGTGCGCAGAACTGTTTTCACTAACAACAGAAGGGGCGAAGGTGATGAGTAACTGGCGCCTAAACCAGTAACTTCTAGCACAGCGGTTCTCAACCTTTTTAGCTCCGCGACCCCCTAATACAATTTTTCACCAGGGCGCGACCCCCAACCATAAAGAAATTTGTCATCGGTCCAGGTAAATGTGATTTAGCTAATGATATGGTTATCAAAATGTCTATATCTAATATCCATGATGTTAGATTAATTGTTACAAACGTAACTGACATTGAAGAGAAATATTTAGATGCATTTCTATTGGCGTTGCTAACATATGTCGATGAATCATTAATGAGTTACAATGGATTCTTATGGTGACTCATTTATTTATTTTTTCATTCAAGCTTGACTTTCGTTTCATAATTTGTTTAGTAATAATGTAATTTTAGTAATGTCCCATACCGTTAAATTACCACTAGTTACGTAAATCTATATCCACTATGGTACAAATATGTTTGTACGACACATAAGAAACAAAAAAGATTTTTAAAAATTGCCCCCCCCCCCCAATTTTTCAATGGTCTTAGGCGACCCCTGGCAAATGGTAATTCGACCCCCAAAGGGGTCGCGACCCACAGGTTGAGAACCCCTGTTCTAGCAGGAAGGACTCATTAGCCTTGGCTTACAGCCTACCGAAAACTGATTTCAAACCTCTGATGCGAACATGGGAAAGGTTTCATGGGTCAGACCTGTTACAAATAAAAGCCAGCGACCCTTAGGCAGTTTGCAGCACACAGCGCTACACCTCGTCGTAGCCTGCGACCACGCTGAACCCAAATTCTATATATGTCGTTTGCAAAGAATTACATAAAAAGCTTTTAATTTTATAACTCATGCCACAGATGTACCCTTGGACTGTATTGTTGCTAAAAGAAATACTTTTAATAATATCAGATGTAGGTTTGTGTAAAACAGTTTTTAAAACTTCAACGGCTGATGAAATCAATGTTTTATCTATAGTGTTTTCCGTAATTTGCTATAGGCCTAAGTAAAGAAATATTGTAAGACGCTTACAAACTATCATCTTCTCTATATGATGTCGAAGAGAGATTTTGTGGGTCTTTTTTGAACTTTATCTTTGAGTGTTCGTAAGTTTTTCAAATCTTTATCTATTTTGTCAGGGTGGCATCGTCTCAAATGATCCTACAGCGTAATTGGTTTCATATCGTCATTAAAAGGCACTTAGACAACAGTTTGTTTGACAAGGAAGAAATGAATTCCAATTTTAAATAATCAACGCTGTGCAGTCTACATTTCTTTTTGTTAAACATTAGTTGTAAAAAAAAATTAAGCTTACAATTTTTTTGTTTGAATAGCTGGATAAATATTTAAAGGATTAACTCAGGTACCAATCATATATTAGTGTATGAAAGAATTACATTATTAGGATGTAAAAATTTAAGTCACAACCAGCTTAAATGAAATCTAATCGTAGACCCCCATGGACATCTCATAGACCCCCAATTTTTTTTTCCCTTTCGTAGACCCGATGGAAGTCTTCATAAACCCCTGGGGGTCTATATAGACCACTTTGGGAATCACTGTTCTACTACTTTCTACATGAGGTATGTCCCCTGTCGACACTGTCTCAACTCAAACCTTATAGACATGTGTGGGTGAAAAATTCAAGGCTGCCTTTATAGCAGCGGTTCTTAATCTCTTTAGCTCGGCTACCCCTAATACGATTCTCCACTGGGCGGCGTACCCCAGCCATAAAATTTATTTCGGCCCTAAGCCTAAGTAGACCCGAAACGTCATGAACCCGACGTTATAAAATCATCATCAAATTTTAAATTTATGATATATTTAAGCTTTATTTCATTGTATTAAAAAATGTGCTTAAATTACTAAGCGGCGACCCCCAGCCATAAAATTTATTTCGGCATTAGTCCTAAGTAGACTATAGACGACATGAACCTAACGGTATAAAATCATAATCAAATTTTAAATTTATGATGTATTTAAGTTTTCTATCATGTGCTTATATTACTAAAAATAATTACTGTTTTATTTATTTACTTTTGTAGGCCTATTGCATGTTTACTATATTCATGTAGCATAATTAAGTGACAATTTGAAATGTATGGCTAAGCATGGAAAACGGAAGCCTACAGTCCTTGATACAGTAAACTAAAGTGCTACGAAAATATTGTTGCAACAGTATTTGCAAACAAGCCAACGTCATTACGAATATTGAAAGTGTTTCAATTTCACCAATTCAGCAATTCTAGGGACAGACTTCGCAAGATCACAACGAATGTCATCTTCAGCATCAGTCTATCATTCAGTCTATTTCTGAATGTAGACTTGATAACTAGAAAACTGGGAAAAACTTTGTTTTGCAAAGATATGTTGTCGCAAAGATTTAAGCGCAAAGATATGTTGTCGCAAAGATATGTTGTCGCAAAGATATGTTGTCGCAAAGATATGTTGTTTGAAACAGATAGAACGGGAGATGTCAGTCAGCAAGCACTTGATTCAGAATTGTGGAACTAACATTGAAAATAAATAATTTTCAGCTGCATCACTATTGATGCTGGTGGCAGTGTCTTCTTTGCCAATACATATCCATAAATCCTAAAGTGAGTTTCGGTGGCTTTTTGGTGACTTATTCAGAAACACGTTGAAATCAAAACCGACAGCCAAGCATACTCGAAGCACCATCTGTGCAGAAACCACACGTTTTCCCCAAAAGATCTTATAGTCTCCAAAAAAAAAAAATGAACCTACTTTATTAAATATATAAAGTGCTGTGGAGGTTGTTTCAAGAGGTTTTTAAAGTAGAAACTCGTCTTGAAAATCACGTAAACCAATCATTGTGAACAATTTGCAACGTCTTTGAATTCATCAAGCTGGATGCTAAATATTATGTAGAAGATAGTCGATAAAGATGATCGATAATATCAGCTTAACTATTCTAAATGGGAAAAGTGTCATAAGATAAGATAATCGCACTAAATTTAGTAACAAATTCGACTCCATTCATAACTCGAACATTTGTCTTTGGCCGCTGGCAATTTTAACTTCTCGGCAATGGTGTGAGATTTCATAGATCTGTCAATTCTGAGAGCCACAAATAAGAAGCGATAAGGCTGCTGTTTTGATTATAAGTTTAGATTTTTTGACTTCGTGAGCTTCAAAACTAAACTACTGGATGTCCTTATTCCTAAGGCTTAGACTTCTCAGTTTGTCTGACTTCATAAAACTATGCGTCAAAAAATCGTCATTATATTTTTTTTTCTAACATTCTTTGATCAAGATCTATGTTCAAGGGATGTTGAGTAATGAATATATTATCTTCAATAACGTGGACTAGAAAACGATTATGTATTAATAGTTTCAATTAATGGTTTCAAGACTAGCTCAAATCTTCGCCATTGAAATAACGTTTGATTCCGTAATGGAGTTAATCAAGGCGTTGGAAAAAAGAAGTAACTACCAATGTAAAAATATGTCTATCTTCAAGCAATGATATTACGCTTACTAAAGGTATCTTTATACCTTATATACTGTATCGTCTGGTAATAAGTTTGTGTTTTTAAATAAGTCCCCCCCCCCCCCAATTTTTGTTTCATCTAATTGATGCTTCACAATCGTTTAATGAGTTATTCTATAGGCACCTATATCTGAGTAATATCCCTTTACTTTATACATTAGATTCTTATTGTATACCATCTATTGTACAAATGTGTTTGTTACAATACGTAAGAAATAAAAAAATATATATATCAGATGGTCTTAGGCAACCCCTGGCAAATGGTCATTCGATCCCCAAAGGAGTCGCGATCCACAGGTTGAGAACCCCTACCTTATAGGATCGTCTAACAAAAATATTATTTATTTATAGATCTGTTCTAGGATAAAGCTGTGACTATTTAATTAATCAGATCAGATCTTCCTCCTGTTGATTTCTCTGGACTAACTGTAGGAGACTTTAATATTAATATTTTAAAGCATTTTATTAGTTGTTGTTCCTCAATGCTAATTGATATTATTATTATTATTGGTATTAATTTGCAGTTTTAATAATTTTATTCTTTGTATTTCTACTATATATCTGCTGTGCGTACTGAGGTGCTTACAGAGGCTAAACTGTGATTGGACACGCCAGAAGATTGTATATTCTCTACATAATTGTCGATTTAACAGCGTCGTGTGGAAAGAGTTGTCATCCCTTCCCTAACATCAAACAGAGCACAGATAAGCTACGTTTTTGTTTTAGTGTCTGTTGTGTCGACATTTCGGGTTGAGTCGTACATTACCTTGTCAGTAATGGAGATAGAGGACGAAATTATTATTTCTTTCTTCTAATTTCTTGTAAGATTTTAATGTAGAAAAAAAAAGGGTAAACGTAGAAACATATCATTCAAACCAGTGCTCATTTTTAACTTGCAATCTATATAAACTATTCAATCTATAAATTCAGTATTACTCCATAGTATCATTGCTTACAATGAACGATTTTGAACCTCCGTCGTTCGATGTTATAGTAAAGCAGGCCCACGTGATAGGGATAGAGGGTAAGGAATTAAGAGAGATGTTGTGAATCAGCAAAAAACTGGATAGGAAAGTAATGGCGACAATAGCAGATGAAAGGAAACAAATAAAGAAGATAGAGGAAAGAAAGTTACAACGAGAATGTAAAAAAAAAAGTTACAACTGACCAGACACGAGGATTGGCTTTATAAGATAGAAATGGAAAATTCTGATCCCAATTGTAATATGGTAGAAGGAAACAGAACGTGTAACATGATAAGTCTTTTTAAGTATCATGATAAGTCAGACACAGCCACAACAAACAATTTATTAAAAGCTGATGTTGCAGCTGTCTCCAGTGAGATATATACGATTGAAGAAAAAAAAACTCTAACTAAAGAAGTTAGTCAGGTTGTTGGCTGGGGTAAAGTGAAACCTGACCTCGATAATCAAGAAAAGTTCTTGTACCTAAAGATCAACAGAAAACAAAAAGGCTTGATTTAGTGTTTCAGCTATTTCAGTTGCTGAGAAGGGGAATGCCTACGAGGGTCACCCGAAGTCCCGAGTGCGACTAGGAATTGAGTTGAATTCAGTCTTGTCTGTCCTCTTCACTTATTTTAATTGTATTTTACCAAACAGTAACAGTTCTTTTATCGTCTAAAAAGTGCACCCGATAAGGGAATAACTTGTTGCTTGTTGTACCAAGTGGATGGCATCCTTTATCCGGTATAATAGCTCAGTAGAAAGCTGTTACCTAGAGAGTGGCATTATGCCATCATTGAGCGTGAGTGTCCAACGCCTAGACAAATACCTCTCCGTGGAACTAAATTCACAATCCAGTACGACCATAGACCATTGTCTTCAATATTGTTCACATTGAAAGCTGCAATAATTTCCTAGCTAATACACAGTCAAGACTAACCTAGCAAATTTACAGGATTGTATTAGTTGTAAATGTTAGGGTTAAACCATATACAAATGGGTTCAAACATCAATATGTAACTTATATAGATATTCAACTAATTTTGTTCACAAACTATGATATCTCCATAAAAATAGGAACGCCCCCCACTCAGAGGGCTAGAGTGGGGAGGGCAGTAGATGCAATCACCCTCCCCCACCCCACCAAATTGGCCAGATACCAGAAGGGGAGCGACATATTATAAACATTATACAGTGAGTAGACTAATTAGACTAATCTATCATTTCTCAATAAAAACAGACCCCCCCCCCACTCAAAGAGTTTAGGTGGGAAGAGCAGTAGTAGATGTACTCGCCCCCCCCCCCCCCACTCCATCGGCCATCAGTGCAACGAAGTAATATAAAGATCGGTTAAATTATTAAGAGCAAGAAAAATCATGTAGATATTTAATTGATTCTGTTAAAAAGAGAGTCGGCCGAGTGAGGGGGGGGGGAGGTCGATTGCCCCTACCTCCCCCTGTATCCGCCAGTGATTATTGCATACTTTGTCCTGTTCCCTCCGAACTATGATTCCGTCCAGTTTAGATCTCGTAAACTAGTAGAGATAGTGAGAATCCAACAGCATATTATTTTAGGCTTTAGACCATTTAAAGTTCTGATGCAACGGCTACATTTTTCTTTTCTGAAAGCGAAAAATGTAATTTTTATAATCAACTATGCAAACAATTTTTACATAAAAAGACACCATTTTAACAACTATTCACCATTAATAGTAACAAACACGTGAGGCTATTTAGTAAGGGAGTCTACTCCTAACCATATCCTCAATACAGTTATGCGTTTGATTTTCTGTTTTCCAGGAAGTCCTGTTTTCTTTTAAAGTGTTCCTGATTTTTTTTCCCTATTTTTGGTGATTTTGTTTTTTTAGTAGAATTTTCTTTGTTTACGGAATTGAACTATCTCTCACTATAGAACACTTAAATCTCTAATGATAAATATAAAGTTACACTTAGCCTACACTACTCACCGATGGCTTTTAGGGAAATCCCCACCTCAAAAGTGAAACACGACCTCGTCTATTTATAAACACACGTCATTTACAGCTCATTGTTATCTCTCTGGAAACCGAGAGACTCAGCTAACTGGATATCCCCGCACATTCTTTCTAACAGTACAAGCTTCTCAATGCTTTTACAGCTAGGTATTTAACCATAAAACCTTGGTTGATATATTTTCCTCCGAGACATTCCTAAGTTAGATAATTTTTCTCGATAATTTAAGTGTCTAGGCCTACCTCACGTCAAAAGTAAAGGAATATTTTTGATTAATTTTACGGGAATATTTTAAAGTTAAAAATAAAATTATGTTCCATTCAGCGTTATTATTTCTTCTTATTTTTATACTCTTTGCATATATAGACCAACAAAGTCTGTTACGGGAGCTTTACTTTTACTTTACTTCTAATTGCATATAAATAAAAAAATTTTATGCACAGACGTTTGTTCACAATTAATTATAGCAACAAACAACATAACAACAAAACACGTTTTTCAACACATATTTTAATTTTGTGAACTAGAATTATGTACGGAACAAAACAAGATCATCCAATATCATTTTCTGAGGCCTGTATTTACTCGACATGGCCGTTTTTGTTTTAGTATATTTAAATGGGCTCACAATAGAAGCCATGCTAGCGATTAGGATAATCTAACACATTTATTTGACATTTCTGTAAGTTTGCAAAAGATCCCCAGCCACACTTCGGTAGCAAGATGACAATTCTACCTTCTCCTCTCCGTGCGTCTATTAACTCTTTCCCTCCGTTATTATTTAACACGTTCTGATGGAATCAACGTTGGTATCGTCAGTTAGGAGACAAAGAGTTAAGACTTTATCAGATAACTTTCCCTTTCACCTAGCCATTCATGTGATGAGCAGCTCATGATGTGTCGACCATCTTTTCTCCATTCCTCTCTGTCTTTTGTCTTGGATAGAAACTCTTTCAACTATAGGCATGTTCATTCTTTTATTTTGTCTTCCCATCGCTTTCTCTGTCTGCCTCTTCTTCTTCTTCTTCCTGGTACTATTCCCTGAAAGAAGGTTTTTGCGAGCCCTGATGACCATGTGATATGTCCATTAAGTTTTAGTTTGCGTTTTTGACAATGGTTAGCAGGTCGTTGAGGGGTCCAGTTGCTGTTTGTGATCCTGTCTCTTATCTCTTTGTTTGTAAATACCTAGCAGGCTACTGGAATCTAGGATCTATCATTTTAGAGGATGTAACCAAACTACTGGAAACTAGGATCTATTGTTTTAGAGTAAGGAACCAAACTACCGGAACCTAGGATCTATCATCATGGAGAAAGGAACCAAACTACTGGAACCTAGGATCTATCGTTTTAGAGAAAGGAGCCAAACTACTGGAACCTAGGATATATCGTTTTAGAGGAAGGAAATAAAATACTAGAACCTAGGATCTCTCATTTTAGAGGAAGGAACAAAACCTGAACTACTTTCCAGACTTTGCACAGTGGTCAGCAGCACTTGCAAAACTCAAAACAATCTTGAAAGATAAAGCCATAGCCATATACACTAAAATCAGACGGATGCTCTTATTGGTTATGGCCGAATTCTTATATGCTTGTTAATCTTGGATGCTAACTATAGAACTAGAGATGAGGATCCTAGCTTAAGAAAACACCAGTTGTTTTTTTTTTTAAACTATTCACAGCTCTGAAATCCACATTATCCGCAATTAAACCATTAAAGATACTGCCTGGAAACTCGAGCTCAAATGACCTCGTGATTCTGGATTTGATTCTGCGGAAATCGAATTATTTTTTTTTTAATTTGACAAAGAGTCTCTCCTGCTTTACATATCACTGTGTTGACAACACTAAGCGTCTCAACAAAGTTTAATTATTTAATTATTTTAACAAAAGCAGTTACTCAAGTTTTACAATTCAAAATACAATAGGGCCTACAGTGGTTTAGTTGTCTACCAGCAGTCTGGTGCTACAAGTCAATGGCCATCAACACCACCTCGCGAGAAAGAGAATCTTTAGTCACCCTCAGCCCATCTACAAATATTTGTGGCCTTGATATGACGCACGGCAAGGTCTCGCGCACTGCTAAAGCTGCTCCTGTTATCTACCTTGGTCTAGTTTTACCGCAATCAATCTAATCCAAAATGTAAGAGTTCTACGTTTCTTTTCGTTCATTAACATTGGTAATAAAACCTAGATTTTGGGTTTTATTATTTGGTTGTTAAAAAAACAATACATGAATGGAAATTGTGCAAGGAAAGAGTAAAGCAGGTAACGTATTCTTTTTAAATGTATTTAATGTATGAATAGCATTTTAAGATGCTCTGCCAAACAAGATGTACTGACTGGTCGTGTGATATGCGAGCTGGACTGTCGTTCGATAGTCCCGGGTTTATACCCTGCCCAATGTTATCCCCCGTCGTCCTGAGGGAGGTTTAGGCTAGAATGTAGATAGTCTTCAACTGTGATATAGATCTAACATCCGAAATATATAAAACATTATACATTTACAAGCTATCATTTTACTTGCATTTCAATATTCATGTTTAAGAATAAAATGTAGGCCTATTGTTAATGGTCTAAGGCTGTCTAAGCGATTCATAAGTAAGGTTACCAACCTATGTTATGTTAACAATTGTATTGTAGCTATATATAGATTCAATATAATAATATAATATGGACTTTTATTTTGGAAGCAGAACTCAAATCAGAATCAGTGCTTATTTAAATATATTGTAATAGTTTCGTTTTTGACAAAGCTTATGTAATCTTTGGAACGTGCCACAATTATTCGTTGTCTTCTATTAAATTATACCAATTATCGACAACTATATATCTAAATAATTGGAAGTAGCGATTCTCTCTTCTGAGGCCATCCTTTATCTCATTGTTATGTTGGAGTGTTCAGATGAGAAGACACATACATGAGATGAACTGCGCAGTGGTTTCCAAATCAGGGAGCTCTCCATATAGTTTCCTTTCTATTGGGGTGTTTTTGGGCCAATGTCTTATACGAGCCTCTTGGTATAGAGAGGAGTTTTGGAGGACGTGGTCTGCATTCTCTGGTGATAATTCACATGGGCAGATTTCACTGGTTCCAATTTTGAACTTCCGGTACATGTGTTGTCGCATTCTGTTGTGTCCGGTCCTGAGTCGAAATATTAGACGTTGGTCTTGTCGGGATAGCTTATAGTAAGCGTCATCTTTTTTGTGATTTGGATGAGAGCTCGTCCATTTATCATTGATTTTATTTACGATTAATTTCTTCAATTCTTCTGGATAAAGCGCAGAGTTAAGTAGTGTGTTAGTTCTTCCACTCTTGGCGAGTGTGTCAGCCTTCTCATTTCCTTCTAGTTCTATATAAGCTGGTATCCATTAAATTACAGTTTTTTTGCTGTTGTTGCTGAGCTTTATAAGTGCTGTTCTGGGGTTTTTAATATATGGGAATCAGAGTTTTGCAGGCTTTGGAGGATTGTTTTTCATCGGTTAGAAAGACAATCTGACTGTGTGGGGAACTTGGATGATTTGCTAGCATGGTAGCAGCTAGTGCTAGTTCTTCCCTTTCTGCTCTGCGACTGTCAGAGAGCTCTCCAGTTGCAATGGATTTTACTAGTTTTCCTCCATCTGGCCATTCGATCCTTTTTACGATTGTGGCTTAATAGTTTGATAATATTTTGTGTCTCTGACAAGGCTTCTGAGTTAAAGGAAACACCACAAAGCTTTATAAGTAGAGATTTCATAACATTCGGAAGTATATTATAAACAAGAGAGGCATTATTACTATTTATATTAAAGACAATGCCTCTTTTATAGAGTGATGATTTGCTCTTAATAACTAATGAATGTTCAATTAAAAAGCAATGGAACATATTTTAACCCTCCCCATCCCCCGACCAGAGAAAGAATCATGTTAAAGCGAATGTATAGCCCTTCTAGACTTAATAATATTCCAATGACAGGCCTTCAGATCTAGACTTAGAAGGCGATGCGCTAAAGTTTCCTAAACATTAATTTCCTCTTTCAGACTTTGCGATCTATGGTGCTGATGATGTAAAGATCATCTGTTTCTGAGCTCCACGGTAATCGAGGCTGTCATCTGGCCAACACAATGACCTACCGCCTTTACTGTCCCCCATGCCAGGTACCCAGAAGAGCTGGATGGACTTCTCGGTCCGGTAGCCAAACGTTTATTCACTCAACCACCACGCCCAAACTCCTCAAGGAATGCGGAAATACCTGAAGACGTAAAGTCCGAAATATTTTCTCGTTCTCGCGCCAAATTTAAATTTATTTCTTTTTTAGTTTGAAAAGTTAAAACGGTCAAACTAGAGTTTTCTCAATGTGGCTAGTAATTCTTTCCCCAACAATATACATCAACTGTCAAATTTTTAGGAAAATCGTTTAAGCCGTTTTCGAGATCAGTGTCCAAGTTTCACCCAGATGTTTTCAGGAAGTTACCAGTTAAATGGAGGTGTTGTAAAAATCGAATCTTATTGAACTATTCTTCAGGACTTTTTACACACCGCTGATAAACTGCCTGAGAAATAGAATAAAATAAACAAATATTCCCAGATACAAAAAATTCTCGCTTCTTAGGCTTACAAGATTTGCCATTGAAATATTATGCTTGAATAGATCTACTTCCTTTAAAGAATAGCAGGAGGCAACAGAGCATTTTATAGCCTCCATCATTTACTTAAGAGCAAAACAATATATAGGAAAACCAAGAAAATAATATACAAAAGCATACTAAGACCAGCAGCAATGTATGCAAGTGAGACCTGGACATTGACAAAGACAACCACAAATGTACTATATATTTGGAAAGAATATGGAGCTACACAGAATGAAACAGGGTGGAGGACACGCACTAAGCACTAACCATGAGATCTATCAATTGTATGAAGATCCACCGAAATAAAAAAGAGCAGACTACGTTGGGCAGGTCACCTTGAAAGAATGTCATATAACAGGTGAGCGAAAATTGTATACAGGCAAAAAACAAAAGGCAGGCGACCCAAAGGCAAACCCCGAATGAGATGTATTGGTGATGTGGAGGCAGATCGGCAACAGCTTGGGGTTGGGGCGTGGAGACGAAGCCAGAGCCCTTCATGGTCTGTAGCGCCACTTGGATGGATGAGTAGATCTACTTCCTTTTCGGACAAACATTCAATCGCTGTTGTCGTAAATGGGCTAAAAGACATAATAGAAGGGCAGAAGTTGATTATTGGTGAATGAAATTTCTTAAAAGAAGTGTGGCCAAAAAAGAAGTTGACAATAAAACATGAGAAGTGATAGCAACAAGAACATAGCTTACGCTCTACCACTTAAATACTTTATGGCCCTTAGAAGTAACAAACTATTTTAACGACAATAAAGAATGGCAATAAAGCAGAAATCTATAAGAGCTAACTTTATCTCAGAGTTGAGACCATGCGAGAAAGCTCAAGACAACAATAGGCATACATTACTAAAATGAACACATGTGTAGTAGTATACGTTTAACCCATCGCAAGGCCTTGCGCCTGGCAACATGTCGCCTTCTTTGTTAGTAAGAAATAAAGTAAAAAAAATACATTACAAGTACACCAATTTTTAGTTCTAGAAGTGGTAAATAGATATGAGCTGCACTTCACTTCCTCTAAAATACTTGGCAATAAATATGAGCTGCACTTCACGTCCTCTAAAATACTTGGCAATAAATATGAGCTGCACTTCACGTCCTCTAAAATACTTTGAAACAAAAACATGTTTACTCTTATCCTTCATGTCTTGTTTAAATATTGGAACAGGAAACAATAATTATAAAGGCAGTGATTCTCAAAACTCTAGCAGTGGTACACACTAGAGGAAAACGAATTCGTTCACGCTCCTTAGTCAGCTGGTGTATGAGAGAGAGAAAGAGTGAGAGAGAGAGAGAGAGAGAGGTGTAGGTTTCCCTTTCGGGCGGGCCTAGATGGGGGGGGGGGTTAAATGTTATAAAAAGAAACTTACAGACATATAATTAAAACACAATTTTTGGTCAACACAGTTCCCTTTTACTTTTCCTAAATAATGTCTGACACCCATTAGAGTTGGCTGGAATCAGGAGGCCGTGAAAGTAACGAGAGTCTAAAACCCAATTTTGAACGGGATTCAAACCCGAAAAGTCTTGGTTTGGAGGTCAAGCTCACAGTCACTCAGTCAGCACGCCACAAATTGAACAGAATCCGTGTAAATAAATTGCAAATAAAGCCCCAAATTAAAGCATATAATTCTTACTTCTTGTCAATGACCATAGACAATCCAGATATCAGATGACTTTAAAATAAGGACCTTGACCTTAAGAAAACTATTCCTTGTCACTTACAAGACCCTTGAATTTCCCCTCAAAGACTATATAGCTATACCAACTGTTGAACATCATTATCTTATCTTAAGTTATATAACACAGACGTTACTTTACAAAAAAAAAGATGATTACGTCCTACGCGTGTCCCCAGGTCAGTCTAGTCATGAATGTTATCATTGGAAACTGGCCCTACATTGACAGCGTAAGTCGATTGCACAACACGTTTATAGAACACTTCGTGCGAGTCAACAGGTTCCGTACTTGTTGGTACATATCTTTAATAATTTCCGGAGATTTTCAGAACTTTTTCGTATATTTAGCAATTTCAAAAGATTTCTCTAGCTGTTTCAAAACAAACCTAATTTACTAGCTAAAAACTAAAAACAAGAAAAAAAAATTAAAACAAGAAGGTTGAAAAAAAAGAGGGGGGGGGGGAATGCTGATCTTCGTTTTATTTAAATTACAGCTTTTTAAAAGCGCTACTTTCATGCTTTATAGCATGCTCAGAGCGATATGGTCCAATCTCATTTGCAGACTAGTGGGGGAGAGAGGTATCTGGAAGAAGGTTTTTATGTGCTGCCTTCAGGCGCTCAGTAAACGAACCTCGAGCCCCCTTCGTAGGGTAGCCAAGCCAAGTTCAAGCGTACTTTACCACTTGACCACGCTTTCCAACTTCATTCGTGCGAAACGTGTGTAAGTTGCTGGTATAGTCTGGATGGTACGGTTGATACAGGATATGCAAAAAAGTTTGTACTCTTTCTATGGGCGTGTTTATTTCCCAAAAAATTGTTAAATAGCCCTGATGAAGAGATCTTGAAAAGAGGATCCAAGTTATAGAACTAAGATGCTACAGAAGGATTCTAGGTATCACTTACAAAGACCGCATCACAAATGAAGCGATTAGAAATAGGATTAATATTGCAATTCGACTCCACGATGACCTGCTGACCACTGTAAAAAAAAACGCGATCTTTAACTCTATGGCCACGTCACAGGACTCGCAAAGACCTTCCTTCAGGGAATTGTACCAGGAAAAAGAAAAAGAGGAAGATAGAGAAAGCAATGGGAAGAATGGCTGGGCCTGTCATTTAATGCAATTCGCTACGATCTAAACCAAACGTTCTGCTCCGGTCACAACAATTTTGGTAGCAATAAGGGTTTTATTTGTTTTCAAAAATACAAAAGACTAATATAAATAGTAAATGTCAATTCGATCTATGTTTCTTTGTTTGTTTTTTTAAATATACAAATTTGAAAGAAATTATGAATCTAAAAAGTAATACTACTACTACTACTAATAATAATAATAACTATCATTATTATGTTAAAAAAATAACAAACAAACTAATATTTGTTCTCTGGCCCTCCAAGGGTTGAGCTTCGTTGAAAAGAGATACAAAATTTATTGTAGTCCCTTTATTAGTTTCTCTGAGGAATTTTTTTGTTATGTCCTGGGTTCGAATCTCGGTGAAGTCTGGGATTTTGAATTTAGGGATTTTAGGGCGCCCCTGAGTCCACCCAACTCTAATTTGGTACCTGACTTTAATTTTGGTATGAAAAAGGTTAGGGTCATTGTGCTGGCCACATGACACCCTGCTCGTTAACCGTTGGCCAAAGAAACAGATTGCCTTAACATCATCTGCCCTATAGACAGCATGCTCTCAAAGGGAAATATTATTTTATTATTATTTTTTAAATGGAGAAAGCACAAAGTTTCTAGATTTGCTTCTTTTTTTGTAACCGATAATTAATTTTTTTTTCCCTGAACTTAATGTTAATATAAAGGCCAGCAAGGTGACCAAAGTAATCATGGCCAAGTAGTCAGATTCCATTATTCCATTATTATTTATATATTATCACTTTATTATTTATATACATTTATTTCGGTCAGCGTGAAAACTGTTGTGGTGTCCCCTTGCTCAGCTAATTTTAGCAACAGCTTTGCTGACGTTAGAGCTATAATTAGAACAGACACGAGACCGTGTCGTTAGGTCAGTAGTGTGCTTGCTAATTCAGTGATTCTCCAACTTTCATTGGTGACGTCCATCCCTGTTTTAATACTAGTTAGGGTGTCAGACGGAGTGTTGCAAGTCAATAGTGTCCATGTAATCTGAGCTGCAGAAATGCATTCTTCTGGAGTCTACAGAACATGATTTATTGTAGTTAAAAAAAACAATTTAACAAAACACAAGTTTAAAAAAATATTCAAATAGTTTGTTTTTTTTGAAAATGTAAATAAAACAAAGTGTCTGATGTAAAAGGAATAGGACACTTTTCAATGGCGTAGCTAGGATGTGGGGAGAGGTCCCCCAAATGAGTGTTCGAATTTTTTTTTTACATTAAATATTACGCAAAATGCAGGGGCCCAGAAAGGGGTCAAGTCCCCCCCCCCCGGCCCCCGAACGATTTGTGAATTCCTAGCTATGCCACCGCAACTTTTCTTCCCTCTTAGCCCACTGTATTTTTAAGGAAATCATTAAAGGGAATTTCCCTAAAAAGTAGAAACCATGGTTTCCTAGAAAATAGACCTAATCGAAACAAAGTTCTAGAAAAAAAAAATGACATTGATTTTCTTATTCTGTTTTTTTTCCCGCTATTTACGCTTACGTTAATTTCATGTTATTCTTTAAGGAGCGCTACATTCTTAACGCTAGACAGAAGATCGAACCTACTCCCACCATGAAGCATGGTATTCGAGTGGTGAGGGGACCCGACTGGACTTACGAAGATCAGGACGGAGGTGAAGGTCATGTGGGCACTGTAGTGCAGGTCCCAGGAAAGGACGGCTCTTCAACTCCAGATAAACATGTCACAGTTTTGTGGGACAATGGAAACAGACATCAGTACAGGGTGGGTGATGAAAACGCCTATGATCTCTATGTTTTCGACAACGCTACAGCAGGTAATTTATATATCTATCTATCTATCTATATATATATATATATATAAAACATAAAAAATATTTATTAACATTAATATAGATAAAGAATAACATGATTGAAATAACTAGTGTCGAAATAGTTTAACTAATATATGCATATACATAATTATATATATATATATATTGTCTTTGTGCGCGTTTCTCAAGCGCAGTGGTCGAAATGGCGGAGCCATTATGGCGAAGGACATTTCAGCGCTAAATGTTTTCGACACATTGCAAATGTTAATGGTATTATGCCCCTCATAGACATAAACAAATATAGACTGGCCGAAGGAAGTAACTTCATATAACTTGATAACATGTATATCTATTGTATTCGGATTTCCGAATTATGAAAAATTGCATGATCTTTATTCTTAGAGATTAAACAAAACTACACTGCCTCCTTATTTACAATATATATAGGTGTGTGACTGAAATAGATATGAATACTTAACTTTTATACTGCTCATAAACGCTGTATAATAAAGTACACAAAATTGCAAGTCACAAATTTTCGTTTCATAAAACTCTTTAATCGGCTAATCTATATTTACTTATGTCTATGATTATTCCATTAGAAAGTATAATATTCCACATATTTATGTTTTGAATGGTGTTATGGTACAATAAGAAATTAATTATTTGTTTCGAAAATAACAATAACGTAACAATACAGATATTATGTTTTTATTATTATTGCGTCTTTGATTCATAATTCTTACAAATTTGTTTATTTAAAAAAAAGCAAACAAACATGGAATTGACATTTACAAATTATATTTGTCTTTTGTTTTTGTTTGTCATTGAAAAAGCCTCCATCTCCTTTCTCTTTTTGTTAATGGTGTCGAAAAAACAAACAAACACAACGTGGATGTCATAAAACTGGACCTTAAAACTGTGTACACTGATAATAGTTCGTTCATTGTGGTTCGATGATTACCACTTTTGTCATCCGTGGGACTGAGGGCTTTGCACTGGGGTTTTGTGCCTTCTCGTGTGGCTGGTGAGACCTATGTGAGCCCGGAATGTTCGGCTTCACACTGGGCAGGTTATTCCAGCTGGAGCTAGTGTCATTGGCCTTGCTTTTCTTCTCTGGCGTTTTTCTTCTGCCAGCGCTGTTTTCTTTTCCTCGGCAACCTGTGCTCCAGTTTTCGCAGCGCAACGCCATGATGCTCTTTCATGTGCCTCTGTCTCCCAGGTGGCTGGATCTATGCTGAACGCCTTTAATGGGTGTCCCTGAAGCGTTTTCTTTGACCAGATTTCGTGCGCTTTCCTTCCCTCATTGGCCATACAGAAGTCGTTTAGGGATGCGGCGGTCTTTCATTCTGCGGACGTGTGCTGCCCATCGCTGCTGGGGCTGCATCAGGATTGACCATTGGGATGACATTATCCTAGACCACAATACGTGAAGAGTGACCAAGAAAGCTATGGACAGTAAAAAAAAAACTCGGGTATCAGCTCTGGAAGAAAAGCGTGCTATACGAAAAAAGGCCGGCTTCTGAACCAATAAAACAAAAGCCAACTTTACCTGTAATATATTCGGACGGGAGTGTCTCCCCAAAATGGGGCTCCACAGTCACGTGAAAAGGTGTTCGAGATGAACCATAGTCTTCGATATCTGATGAAGGCCAGCAACTAGATATAGATACTAAACGTGTATAGAAGTATGTTTGGATATCTAGCTACAGTCAGTTAAAATATTTGCAACGTTGTTTGCAAAAGTACATTTAAAAAAGATATTTTTTGCATTGAATGTCACCCCCTGGTGAGTGTCACCCGGTGCGACACGCACCCCTCTCATCCTTCTAGTGACGCCACTGAAAATATTAATAAAGCTTTATCTGTAATGTTAATTAGAATCTCGTTATTATTGGAGATTTGTTTTTCAATATTTCAGGAGTTACTCATCCTATCATCTGCAACGGATGTAAAGACATGGGAATGAAAGGGTTACGATGGAAGTGTAACAGCTGTGAAAATTACGACCTATGTAACAAATGTTACGGAACAGATCAACACGAACTGAGTCATCAGTTCAGCAGATATGACACACGGGCCTCCAACGGGTACCCACGTTTCAGAGTTTATAATGTCAGAGTGTTAGGGCTTCTGTAAAAAAAAAAAAAAAATAAAACAAGTTTACAAAGACAGTTTGTGTGAAAACACAAACTTAAAATCGAGCCCCGAAGTGGTCCTCCTAGGCAGGTAGAAAGAAAGGTTTCAATATTTTCAGGAAGAATATCGGAATACAATTCTATCAGGCAAATTGACCGATCGTATGTGGTGCCCCAACGGTCCATCAGAACAAGAGATAGGAGAAAGTGAAGGTGAAGCTTGATGTAAGCCTGGTCTAACTGATGTTATATAATGATTATTTAATTGCGCTTGTTGTTTTGTACAAGTTCAATGTCTTATTCAAAGCCTCAAGAGAGAAGTTACTCCTTTAAAAAAAATATTCCTTTAGTTATGTATACTATTATTGTTTCTATGTGTTGCAGATCACGCGATAATATGAAAAAGTACTTATTAATTGTTGTTTTAAATTATGTTCTACTTATATGTATACTAAATAGATTTTTTCTCCTTAACAAAAAAAAAAAGTAAACATTATTTTTGTACATGTAGAATGACAAACAGGGCCGGTCCTAACAATTGCGGGGCCCTATGCGAAACTGATTGCGCGGGCCTAGTCTGGGTGGGAATATGGATAATAAGTGAAAATTAAGATTCTGTATTAGAAAAAAATTCGATTTGCAATTTATTCATTCTTTACTATGTACAAAATTACGATCAAATTAACGTTACTTTGCAAACCTTCTAACCTATGGCATATTTATTATATTTATATGCCAGTGACATTAAAAGTAAATAAGGTATTGAAACTTTTGATTTAGGTGAAAACTCGTCCGATTATTACATTGCATTACATAAAAAATGACGTTTCCGATTTTTTATCACACGTAGGATTGGCGTTTTCCGTAATAAATGACACCCACAAATGACAATTTTGTTATTTTTCAGTACATTTTATGAGTTTTCTGGAGATTTTAATAAATGCAGGACATTTCAAGGAATTTTTCGTATATATTTTGCAATTTAATAATTACACATAGAATTAGCGCGGGGCCCACTGCGAACAGATAGGTTGCAGTGGCCTAAGACCGGCCCTGATGACAAATCATATATAACTTAGCAATACAAATGTAATTTTTTTTTTACAAAATTCTAAAACCGTTTGCATTAACATATTGAAATATGTTAAATAGAAGTCTCCCTTACTAAAAAGCCTCCCATGTTCGTTATTATTAATGGGAAATAGTTGTAAAAAAAAAGGTGTATTTATGAAAAACTACTTGAATAGTTTATTTAAAAGTTAATTTATTCGCTTTCTGAAAATAAAAAAAAGTAGCCGTTGCATCAGAACTTTGCATAGTCAAAAATATTATATCGGATTTTCACTATCTTTTCTAGTTTACGAGATCTAAATGGGACGGACAGATGCACGGACTGATGAACAGACAGTTCGCATAAAACTAATAGTGTCTTTTTTCCCTTAGGGGGCCGCTAAAAATCGTAACTTAGCCTAAGCTTAATTAATAAGTAGTTTTATTTATTTTAGTCACTTCCAGGGCCGGATTTAAGTAAGGGGATACCCTTGGTAGACATTCTGGAGATTTCTCCTTTTTTTTGTTTCAAGGCTTTGAAAAAATAAATAAAAATGCATTTTATTAATACAAGGGTAAAGACACATTAGACTAGAGTACATATACATGTAGCTTTATCTCCCTTCCTTTTATGAATTTATTCGATTTATTTTTCTCATAGAATATTAGTTCCAGCACGAAGCCAAAGTCAAGATGATAAAATTAGAGCCATGGGAATTTTTACTGGAGCAACAGTTTGCAGAGGCTCTGATTGGAAATGGGACGACCAGGACGGTAGGACATTGTATTGTTTCAGATTGGAATTTGGGAACTCACGAAAGTTAGACATTATATTGCTTTGTACTGAGTTTGAAGAGGCTCTGATGAGAAATGGGGACCCCAGGACTGTATGGCATTCTAATGTTTTGAACTTTTTTTGACCTAGACTGCAGTTGGTGAGACGCAAAATAGTTAAATCTTGTGCTGCTCTTTAAAAATAAACAAATAATGTTATGTTCTTCGTCTGTCAGAGTGATATGGTTCTGGTGCATTTAAGAAGGAAGCACTGTGTAAACTTTCCCAATGCTTTTTTCTGACTGGAAGATCTGTGGAGTGTGGAGTTTCTATAATATAATGGGAATTTAAATAGTAATTAATAGCAATTTTAAAAAGGTGCATGTCAATCGATTTTCTCTTTCCCCTTTAGAATTGTACACATCTACTAAGGAAGAGGTAGGAACACAGAAGATTGGACAGTCCCATTGATTCATTGCTGTATTCACATTAGGTCACAAAGAATCTCTCAAGTTCTATATTTCGTGTGTGTGATGAGTTGTCGTTATTACATCAATACGAACTATAATATTTAAATACTGTTTGTAATGAGCTCATGCTAAACTGCATTCAATATACATACTTTTTTTAAAAATGCTTTCTTAACGTAGTTTTATTAGTCTATTCGGCACTTCTAAATAGATGGTATTCCTGCTAGAGATGTCAAGCGATTGTTTGTAAAACAATTTAGACTTCAATCATGCTTTAATCACCGAATATTTTAAACAAGCTAAATAAAACAAGAACAAGTATAAAAAAATAATTCAAAAAAATGTAATGAAGAGTTTAGTTTTATCAATTAGTTAATATTACTCATGTACTTGATTTGTAATAGATCTATACAAGCAATGAAAAATCTATACGAATACAAATATTTTTTACCTATCGTTATCGTTTAGGGCAGCTCAATGTGGTTTAAATTTTTAATACGCTATGATCCTATCACTTGGTCTGGACCAGTTGGAAAAAGGTGAGGGGGGGGGGGAGAAAGAAGAGTGTAACTAGGTATCGCTTTCTAAATATATTTCTTTTAAAAAATGTGAAAGACATGAATCTCAATTCGAGGGCCAACACACTAACCATGATGCCAGCGAATTACATATGAAAACAGAAGGTTACAAAGTTATCTATTGTTTGCTTCAAACATAAAAGCTGCGACTTTTAAAGTATAAGGAGGGTTAGTCCAACTTATTTCACCACATAAGTCAAGTATAATTTATTTCCATAGTTCGAGGTGCCAAACGTAATAATTGATTATTAATTAATAATTACCAATAGTTAATTAATTAATTTGTTACTTTTTAAGAATTGATTCTTGTGTTCTCGGGTAAAGGAAATATTTATTCAAAATTTCATCTTGATCCGAGATCGGGTGTGGGAGAAATAATGTGTACACATTTTGTTTTTACCAGACTGACATAATTGTCAACATCTTTTTCAGAAAACAAAGTTTTTCTAAGTGGAAGAGTTACGTCCTCACATCTTAATCGCTCACTAATAAATAATCCTTACATAATAGTCAATTACTCTTTCTTTCCCTTTTTTGAGATACCAAACAAAGTAATTAATTACCTTTACTTAATCAAGTAATTAAGTTTTTTTATATTGATTCTTGTGTTGTCAGGTAAAAGAAATGTGCAAAATTTTAGCTTGATCCGACATTGGGTGTCGGAGAAATAACGTTTACAAACTTTTGGCCTGACAGACACACAGACAGGCAGACAGCCTGAATTGATATAAGCTTTGTAAATACAAAAATTTGATATGGTCTCGGCCTTAGACTTGCCATGATATTTCGCTTTCCTTTCCATTTCTTATCCTTAATGTATGCCCTTGAATGTTGGGGGCGTGTACAATTAGGTCCCCATCCTTCTACAGTCTCTTTTAAGCTGACTACATCATTGACAACAAACTTGTATTTATTTATGTCTACCAGGCGGTGAAGGTCAACAAGGGATTGTCAAGAAGGATGGGAAACCACCTTATCGTTCATTGGTCATAGTACAGTGGGGGTCTGGTAAAAAAGCGGACTATCGAGTAGGGGCTGATGGGAACGTTGACCTCAAATGTGTAGCCCCAGCCTCCGGAGGATATTACTATAAGAGTCACCTTCCAGCATTAGGTAAGTACTACGTTCAACATAGCGTGATGACATCTAAAACGTGTATGGGACGAGTACTACGTTCAACATAGCGTGATGACATCTAAAACGTGTATGGGACGAGTACTACGTTCAACATAGCGTGATGACATCTAAAACGTGTATGGGACGAGTACTACGTTCAACATAGCGTGATGACATCTAAAACGTGTATGGGACGAGTACTACCTTCAACATGGCGTGATGACATCTAAAACGTGTATGGGACAAGTACTACGTTCAACATAGCGTGATGACATCTAAAACGTGTATGGAACGAGTACTACGTTCAACATAGCGTGATGACATCTAAAACGTGTATGGGACGAGGAAAGAGAAATTTAATGAAGTTAACATCGTGAAAAGCACTTGGGGCTTTTGAACCAAGAAGTGAATGATTTAAAAATCTGGAAAAGTTAAAACTTTGAGCCTGTGGATGATTAGGATTTTGCTGTCTACCAAACTGTGATGGAAACCCCAAATTAATAGAGAAAAGTAAAGGCGGTTAGCATTTGTGCTGGCCACATGACATCCTCGTTAACCGACTGCCGTATAAAGAGATTATTTTTTTAGTTATCCACCCTAAAGACCGCAAGTACAAACCGTTCTTTAAAAAAAACACACACCAAATGTCATGTTTATATACTATTGGAGATTTTTATAATAAAATAAACAATACCAAGGCCGCTAAATTGAATTTCAATGCCGCCAACTAACAAACTGTAGGGTTCAAGAAATGTGATTCTATAGTGCCAGAAAGTGCTCACACAAAAAAATCAAAGAGCTTTACAAAAAAAAAACACTTAGCTTATCTACACTTTATCCATTGTGTACACCAGATACACCAAAAAGCTTTCTATTTAGGGATTTTAAGCCATGCATATTTTGTACTGTACAACTAAAGACCAGGTGGTCTTTCAAAGACTCAGGAATTCCAACCTGCGCTTTCAAATTCATTCAATTTTTTTGTTTGTTTCTACAAAGTAAAATATTTAACTTTTTCTTTCAAAAAAATTTTTTTTTTGAACCAGGCAAAACAGAGGTATGTGAAGGCAATGAAGGAGCAGAGTCATTTCTAGAAATGATGCAAGAGCTGGGATCTTCAATCTTTAATCCTCTCATGGGAGATGAGTTGGCATCATCCTTGTTCAATCCGCTGAGAGGTTTGGAATTGATAAGTAAATTGGTAAGATTCCATTGATACTATTTGAAGTATCAGGAGTTACTGCCTTTCCCTTTTATCACTTCTCATGTGACTAAAGATGTTAATCCTTGATACACAGCTGTGGTCACAGGTTGGGCAACTGTAATCATCAGGGTAGTCACATTCTTTACAACTAATTAACTAATATTTAGTGCAAGTTCTTTAGCTACACAGAAGCGATTGATTCTTATCTGCTTATCTTATATAATACAGACGTTACTTCAAAAAAAGAAGATGATTACGTCCTACGTGTTATGCCTCTAGTCATGCGTGTTAACCAATGACCTAAATTCTGTCAAGTCATTGGTTTTCCTGGCTAGCTCAGGCAATCCATTCCATGCTCTAATAGCACTAGGAAAGAAGGAATATTTGTACAAATTTGTCCTAGCATATGGGATGAGGAATGTGCCTTTATCTTTGTGTCTTTCAGAGTATTTTATTAAATTTTGTTTTTGTATTTGAAGATTATGGTTCAGTGTTTTATGTATAATTGCTACTTTACGTCTTCTGTCCTGAAGGCTTTCCAAAATTTAGTTATTTAACTTAAGATGTTACTCGAGTCAAATGTGATAATTCGTATGTTATGAATCTCACTGCTCTAAAAGATTTAAAAATTATAACTGAACACTGTATCAGAATTTAATCATTTAAGTAACTCAACACATGAGTCTAAAACTTATACTCATTATAAGTCTGTAGTTTCAAACATAGTTATATTATGGTATTTCCGATTTTAGACTCAATCACAATGCCCGGCTTATATGTGGTTCATTTTATGTTATTGGACAAAAAAATAACTCATTTTTTTCTGGTCAAGATTACTGTTAGTCAGTTTTACAGTTTTGGTCAGAACGCTTTACACTTTTATTCAGTGTTTTTTTAAAATGTAATTTACCCCTTTTTTATATTTCATAAAAACAATCTACTTATCTGTGTCGGAGTCCTGACATCTGTCCTTTTTGGAGTCTACCAAAAAAGTGTGTATGTTTGTGTGTGTGTGTGGGGGGGGGGTACTAATCTGTTACATAGAGCAAAGCTTCCAAGCTATATTGGTAGCACTAACGTTTAAAGTCAAACTTTTTAAAGTTTTAAAAGGACTCCTAGTGGAGCATAGAGCTGCTACAGTAATAAGCAATGGAACCTGGTTCTGTGATCATTTGGGTCTATGTCCATCCTACCGTTTTTTTATTCTAGTTCTATTGATCTCCTTCATTTAGGCTTTGATCTCCCAGCCTTTCTCTTGTCCTGTGTGTTCCATCCAGTCCAGGTTTGTTTTGATCTCCCAGCCTTTCTCTTGCCCTGTGTGTTTCATCCAGTCCAGGTTTGTTTTGATCTCCAGCCTTTCTCTTGCCCTGTTCCATCCAGTCCAGGTTTAATTTGATCTCCCAGCCTTTCTCTTGCCCTGTGTGTTCCATCCAGTCCAGGTTTGTTTTGATCTCCCAGCCTTTCTCTTGCCCTGTGTGTTCCATCCAGTCCAGGTTTGTTTTGATCTCCCAGCCTTTCTCTTGCCCTGTTCCAACCAGTCCAGGTTTGTTTTGATCTCCCAGCTTTTCTCTTGCCCTGTGTGTTCCATCCAGTCCAGTTTTGTTTTGATCTCCCAGCCTTTCTCTTGCCCTGTGTGTTCCATCCAGTCCAGGTTTGTTTTGATCTCCCAGCCTTTCTCTTGCCCTGTGTGTTCCATCCAGTCCAGGTTTGTTTTGATCTCCCAGCTTTTCTCTTGCCCTGTGTGTTCCATCCAGTCCAGTTTTGTTTTGATCTCCCAGCCTTTCTCTTGCCCTGTGTGTTCCATCCAGTCCAGGTTTGTTTTGATCTCCCAGCCTTTCTCTTGCCCTGTTCCAACCAGTCCAGGTTTGTTTTGATCTCCCAGCTTTTCTCTTGCCCTGTGTGTTCCATCCAGTCCAGTTTTGTTTTGATCTCCCAGCCTTTCTCTTGCCCTGTGTGTTCCATCCAGTCCAGGTTTGTTTTGATCTCCCAGCCTTTCTCTTGCCCTGTGTGTTCCATCCAGTCCAGGTTTGTTTTGATCTCCCAGCTTTTCTCTTGCCCTGTGTGTTCCATCCAGTCCAGTTTTGTTTTGATCTCCCAGCTTTTCTCTTGCCCTGTGTGTTCCATCCAGTCCAGTTTTGTTTTGATCTCCCAGCCTTTCTCTTGCCCTGTGTGTTCCATCCAGTCCAGGTTTGTTTTGTTCTCCCGGCCTTTCTCTTGCCCTGTTCCATCCAGTCCAGGTTTGTTTTGTAGTCCCAGCCTTTCTCTTGCCCTGTGTATTCCATCCAGTCCAAGTTTATGTTGAGGAAAATAATAGTTTTTTTTATCGTAATAACAATAAAACCGAACCTGGTGGCGTTTAAATCAATAGATTAGGACTTCGAATACCGATGATTACTTGGATTTTGAGCTTGGAGATTTTTAGGACGCATTGAGTCCAACTTTTTATGATGGGTACCGGTAAATCGTTGGGGAAAGAAATTCCATAGTGCTGGCCACATAACACCCTCATTAATGGTCAGATTAAGAACCAGATGAAATTAACATCCTCTTCCAGAAAGATTGAAGATCTGAAAGGGTTGCATTTACTTTAGACTTTACTTCATTTCTATCAACGACAAAAATATTCAATCCACAAAAATAAACCAAATTCTTATAAAAATAAACTTTATAACTTTCTAGTCCATACTCTTGCTACAGTGTAGTATAACACTCTACATCTATAATGACCTAATTTCAGTCAGAGAAAAAGGTTGCATCTTCTGTGTTCTCTGAAATACGTAAAGGCATGAGAGTTGTCAGGGGACCTGACTGGAAATGGAAAGATCAGGACGGGGGAGAGGGTCACATGGGAATTGTCAAGAAGGTCATCCGATTACCCCAGAAGAGTTCAGTGAAAGTGATTTGGGAGTCAGGTGACTCAAATATTTACCGAGCTGGATCCGATGATTGCTATGATCTTCTGGTCTACGATAGCGCACCTAGCGGTAAGTATTCAGACTAATTGTAGAGTATTCTTTTTTTACAGACGTGCCATACAGACAGGACGATTGATTTTATATCTTACGTAAAATTTATGTTAATCTTGTAGTCGATTGAATACGAGGCAGGAATTGTTCTGAGTTTAATTTATCCTGTCTGATATTTTAATAATTGTTCCTCGCTGGTGCATAAGGAGTAAAAAAATATTTTCATAGCCTTGTGAATGCAATTTTTTCAGTCTGTTCGAACATTTACTGTTCAATGATAATTGCTGTATTTGTATATATACATATACTTTTACCAGGGCCGGTCCTACAGATTGCGGGGCCCTATGCGAAACTGATAGCGCGGGCCCAGTCTGGGTAGGGATAACAATAATATGTGAAAATTAAGATTTGTAATAGAAATAAAACTCGTCCTTGCAATTTATTTAAACTTTACTAAGTACAAAATCAGTGTCTAATTAACTTTACGAGCCATCTACAGAAGATAGTAGTTTTCCAACAAAAAGCCGATAAACATTCGGATCTGCCTTTTAGATTGACTATCGACTAGCGAAATGTCGCTTTTTTTTTTGAAAGGTCGAGATAGATTTAGAGCCTCATTTGTAAGCCAGTGATTATGACCTTAGACCTTCTTGTTTTCCATAAGGTTTTAAACATTTCAGGAGATTTTTGTGACTTTTTTGTGTGTATATTTTGCAATTTCAGGACAATTCCAGATACCCTTCAATAATAAGTTAAAATGGTTTAATTTAATAATTTACACCTAGAATTCGCGCGGGGCCTATGAAAGTGCTGGGCTTACTGCGGCCGCATAGGTTGCAGTGGCCTAAGACCGGCCCTGACATTTACACCTTTACTTGATAATTATTATTCGAAGATCTAAATATTCTTATTGCTATGTAGAAGCCATACGTCAATACGAAAGTATAAATCATAATATACGTTGCATATAAAACATTTTCTATTTCTATTTAATGAACAGTATTAAAAATTAAGCATTGTTAAGCATTAGCCTACTTTGGGTCAATGTTCGCTATCCACTTAATTGCAACCTGTGCACACCAAAAATCTTATCTAACTATATCATTAGATCTGTGTACTTTGTAATTAAATCAGGTATCAAACATCTGAATGTTATGTGCGATGAGTGTAAACAGGAACCTATTTATGGCGCGCGCTGGAAGTGTGCTGACTGCGACAACTTTGACCTGTGCACAGCCTGTTACAACATGGACAAACATGACCTAACACACGCCTTTCTGAGGATTGATAAGCAATCCTCCAGAGCGTACGTTTATTGTAAACTTTTAACTAAGACATTTCTATTTAACTTGTACACTCTAGGCTATTTTGTATTTAACGTACACAATTTTGTTAACTTTCTTTCTTAAAAATCAAGATCACATTGAAGAAGCTGATATTGTTATATTTGCATATGGAGCATGGTGGGTAAGTGGTAAAACGCCTAACCTCCAAACCGCAGAGTCTTGAGTTCGAATCCCAGAAATCATCTTCTTTTTTATTAGAACTCTATATAAGTTTACCCTATACTAATCGTTGTAAAAGAAATCAATACTGACATGAGTGGTCGCAACCTGTTAACAGTTAAGACCAAAAGCTCTTTGCGAGGTCACAGGTCTAACGTCACGACATGTGACATTAAAACTGATAATGTAAAAATCATCAGTATCTGTGGCCTACGGTTAACGAAGAATTCATGTGGCCAGCACAACGACCAACCGCCTTCACTTTTCTCCAGCTAACGTCAGGTACCCATTAGAGCTGGGTGGACAAAGGGGCGCCCAAAGACACCGAAATTCAAAATTCCAGTCTTCACCGAGATTAGAACCCAGAACCCCAGGTTCGAAAGCCAATCGATTTACCGCTCAGCCACCGCGCGTCCTACTACATGTGGCATGGCAACTAGCAATTTGTCTAAACTACTTACAGGTTGGTCTTAGCAGGTCAGTGTTCGGGCCTTTTGTAACGATTGGTCTCAGTCCTCCCAATTCTTAAGAGTACCGGATAGGACCTAAGTTTGTCATTGTTCTGGTCACATGACACCCTCGTTAACTTTCAACCATAGAAACATAAGTTTAAAGTATATTGACCCCCCCCCCCTCCATTAGGTCTGAAAGGGGTCTCTTTATTTTTATTTTAACTTCTTTGATTCGTATGTTATTTAGGTTTATTTATGAAACAACATGGATACAAATTTTTAAATTAAACTGCAAGAATCTAAATGATTAATACATTATGTTTTTGTCAGAAGTTAGAAATCTTTGCTTGTCTTGTCTTGGCTCATAAGGGGTTACTCCATTACTCAGTTGCAATTAATTAATTAAGGACAACTCAAATACGAACAATCATCACTAAGCAAACTCCAACTCCAAATATATAAGGATAACACAAATAATACTTTAATAATTGAATAACATCTGAATAGAGCATAAATTAATGACATCAACGTCAATAAATATTTAATACACAAAACACCAGTCCAGGAAGTAAACGTCCAACCTTCCTGGACCGGGAGCAAGGCATCACTAACTAACACACTCGCACATTCAACGAATACTAAATCATTTGGTTCATTAAACGTGCACCTGGGAGTACTTAAGCAAGGGGATATCACTATCATACCAAAATATCAAAATAACATTCATTCTCGCCATATCTCCCCCTGTCAGTTTTCATAACATATTTACATTATGTTAGTATAAAAGCCCTAAGCTATTAAACGCATATGATAATAATTGTTCAATTCGTTGTATTAGAGTGCCAGTACCAAAGCGTTGTGACAGTGTTAAAGTGACAGCGAAAGGAATATTTGAAGGTGCTCAAGTCAAGCGTGGAAAGCACTGGAAATGGGAAGATGTCGATGGTAAGGCTATATTCTTAATTCAATAAAATCTATAAATCTAGTTTGAAGACAATATTAAACTCTACATTAATCTATTACACAAGAAATTTAAAATCTAGATTAAGTTCCAGGATGATAAAGGCACATTCCTCATTGTATATGCTAGGACAAATATGTACACATGCTCCCTAGTGATATAAAAGTTGTTTAATCAGTAAAGAATGTTCCGCATTTTGTTTCAAAAATGAAATCGACCTTCATTACGTTAATTTTCTTACAAATCGTCGCCAAAAATGATCCGAATTTTATATGAGAAATCTAATAACGCTAATAAATGTTTGAAATCCCTCTTGTAAAAAATAAAACAAATAATTTCTTTTTTACGAAAATTGGTTGTTCCGGATTTTGTATGAAAAATCTAATAACGCTAATAAATGTTTGAAATCCCTCTTCTAATAAATAAAACAAATAATTTTCTCATTTACGAAAATTGGTTGTTCCGGATTTTGTGTAAAAAAATATTTCAACTCTATTCATGTAAAATCGCACTTCTCTCTTATATTAGATTTAACTTTCTAGCTAAAACGTTAGAAAATCTAATTATTGTTAATATTATGTTCTGATTTTTAATGAAAACAATTTCTTAACACCAAAGTATGGTTTGATAAAATCTGCATAAGGGTATGGTACATCTAATTTTCATAACAGACCATCCCACAAATGTAATTAATGGTATTATATTTTCTGGAATTCTTATTTTCTCTCACTATAAATATATAAACAGCCGGAACAATCATTATAGAAACTTAAATTTAATGCGATGTTTCGGAAGGGAAATTAAATTTTAATCAGATTTCTAAGAGCTTTTAGTCTTTTTTTTTCTCGCCATTAACATGACGGGACGGACAGACTGACAGTCTAAAAAAAAAGCGTCTTTTAACCTTTTATATATATATTTAGTCTAACTAGCCCATCAAATGAAATGCTAAAAGAACTCACTCGGTGCACCAATTTCTAAGAACCCTCGAGAAGCCGCTCGTATAGAAGACATTTTTTAGTCTAACTAGGATGTGTGACGTAATGGAATTTTTTTCCTTTGACGTCATATGGAGTTAATTCTTTAACTGAAATGCTTAAAGATCTCACTCGGTATAGTAATATTCATTAAACCTCGTAATGTGACTCGCACTTTTAAAAGGCATAATACCTAGATTTAGATCTAATCTAGATTTTTTACACTAGATCTAGATTTTTTTTAACAATAAAGCTAGATTTTTTACACTAAATCTAGATTTTTTTTTACACTAGAGCTAGATTTTTAAAACTAGATTTATATTTTTGCGAATATGCGGATCCGACAGGGATCCGTCTCCCACGGGGGCCGCCTCTGAGTTTGTGTGGCAACACAAACTCTCTTTACAATCTTGTTTTATTCTATATATATTTAGAATGAAACGAAATCAGGCACAGCCTAGACATTTCGCACATTGGCATTAAAAACTGATTAATTTACAGTACAACATTGTTTGTTATCCCACTTGTTATTTATGCTGCTAAAGTTAGCTACTTTGTTAAATCGTAGAATCTTATCTTATATGATACAAAAAAGAAGATGATTACGTCCTACGCGTCATGCGTTTAGTCATGAATAGAATGACTATTAAGAGAGCTAGATAATAATGGGGCATTACATTATAAAGCACTTGGACTCCCAGTTCGGCATAGGATTTCTTTTAAAACCGATCTGTATAACTGACTCCTAAAATTCGTATTTGCTATCTTTGTTGAACCACATTTTGTGTTTTCAATTTTGGTGGACTATTCACTGTGCTTTATTAGTGGAGCCCAGGCACTGGTAGAAATTTGCAAACTCTTTTGGCTACACTCTTGGAATTAGGTGACTGTAGTTTGCTTTAGATTTTATATCGAAAAGGGAAGTTTTATCGTCAAAATTATCTGTTGAGGGCTTTTAAACTAAAAAATCTATGGAGTATTTGTTTTTAACAAATTCAAAGCCCCATTTAGAATTCCATTCATAGAATTTTGTAAGAGTAGTTTGCTTTAGAATAATATTGAAAAGGGGGATTACAAACTCAAAACCCCAATGTAGGGGGATTTTAAACACAAAAACATCTGAAGGGTTTTTAAACTTTAAAAAAAGCCATCTGGAGGAGGAGGGGGTTTTAAACTTAAAAACCCCATTGGCTTAGCTGCGCTCAATGAATTTAAGTGTATAATTTAATTTTTTAAAATATTTTTTTTATATTATATTTTTAGCATCAAACCCCGCTAAAGGGGGATTTAAGCTCAAAACCTCTTTGGCAATGCTCATAGCATTTTAAGTGTGTACTTTGCTTTTTATACTGATGGGGGGTGCATCATAAATTTCGAAGGGGGGTTTAAAATCTATATCTTCCTTAGCTATGCTCTTGGAATTTGGGGATTGTGGTTTGCATTATTTTTTGTTTTCTTTTATAGAAGTGGGAAGGGGGGTTAACTGCTAAATCCCCTTGTAGGGGGTTTGAAACTTAAAACCCCTTTAGCTGGGATAGGGCAAGTGATGGTTTCGTATTAAAATCCCATCTAGGAGAAGGAAAACTCTGACTCCAATCCTCCACTTTATGGCAATACTCCCCCGTGTGGGTATCGAGGCTTGGAAATGACCAAGAGTAATAATAAACCCACTGCCTTTACACTTGCATTTCATTTCACTAGGGCGAATAAGAGTGGAACCTCCCTCCACCCTTTAGGTGCTTTGTGACGTAGGTCTGGACTACACTACCCCAGGCGGAGGTCTGGACTACACTACCCCAGGCGGAGGTCTGGACTACACTACCCCAGGCGGAGGTCTGGACTACACTACCCCAGGCGCAGGTCTGGACTACACTACCCCAGGCGGAGGTCTGGACTACACTACCCCAGGCGGAGGTCTCGACTACACTACCCCAGGCGAGGTCTGGACTACACTACCCCAGGCGGAGGTCTCGACTACACTACCCCAGGCGGAGGTCTGGACTACACTACCCCAGGCGGAGGTCTGGACTACACTACCCCAGGCGGAGGTCTGGACTACACTACCCCAGGCGGAGGTCTATGTCTCACTACGCTCTACTACTGGATATAAACCTATCACGAAGTGTTTGTCTGGAACTGGTGAACGTAATAGCGTGAAGTGGCCTGGATCCAGAATGTGACGATTCCACGGGCATACCCAGGGCACAGTCCACCTTAAGCTTTTACTACTGCAAAATAGTTACATTTGGAGAGCTCTGTGGATGGTGGAGAATGGACCATTGGCCAATCCCACCTTGTCTCTTGGATATTCCAGTTACAGTTTCAGGGCCAGATGCTCTTTTAATTCAGTGTTGGAACAAGTTGCAAAGACTAAAAACTTCCTTAAATTTGATACTCAGCTGCGGTCATATTGCATTTTCACCCTTCTTTCTACTACTGCAATACTGGGCCCTACTTTTATGTTCGCTCTCCATGGGGATCTATCCAGTGCTACCTTTTCCCAGCTGCTAGTGTCGATTTTGAAGAGCTTCATGTCGCGTTTGCATACATCCGTATACCGTTAAAGTGTACGACCAGCGGCTCTCCTGCTTTCTTTTAGATCACCGTACAGAATGTCTTGCTGAAGTCGACCTAGTGGCATTCTACCAACGTGGCAAAGCCAGCCAAGGCGTCTGCTTGCTGATAACAGAGCGGATGTCTTGGCACCCTGCTCTTCGTAACACTTTCTCATTGGTTATTTTATTTTGCCATCTTATTTTAATGATCCGACTTCGGCATCGGAGGTGGAAGTTACTTAGCTTTTTTTTCCTTCCATGAGTAGGTTGACCATGTTTCACTTCTGACCTAATCCAAAGCGTCACTAGTCGGTTCAAAATACGTCTAATATGGTGCGTCTCTACCTAACTAATATAAAAACTAAGTGTCTAACAAAAAATAAAAATATTTATTTATTTATATTTTGTTTGTCTAAGGTGGTAAAGATAAGGAAGGTTTAGTGGTGAAGATCATGAAATGGACCCCAGAGACACGCAGAAGTGGAGCAATGGTCCAGTGGCCTGGTCCATCAAACAAACTGTAGCGCATCGGTTGGGACACAAAGGCAAGATGGATTTGAAGTTTTCGAAGCCCGTGGTCGGTGGTTACTACTACAAGACACACTTGGCTCTCCTAGGTAATGGCTATAGGTGAATGCTTATATTATTAGATGTAAATTTTTTAGCTATAGTTTCACACAACTACACTTATTAAAGATATTCTATTGAAGACTCGGAGTGATGGTACTTACATCATAAGACATCCACGAATACATTTAGATTACGATTGAGCCCGCATTAAAAACATTTTATACATGAGAGTTACTGTGATTTACCCCCTCCCTTTCACAAACATAAATGTTTGATCCTGTCCATATTTTGTAAAATGTAAATGTGAAATTAATTTAGTTGAGCAGTTTTGAATATGTCTCAAGTGAGTGACAGTAACATTGATTTGTACCAATACATATTTTAAAAGAAGATTAATTGGGAAAAAATCTTATTTATAGAGCTCCACACTTACAACTATATCTCTAACAATGTAGAAGTTATTTTCTTCATTCCATATCAAATAAAAAAAATAATTTCCAATAACTAATTGACTAATTGGTTAATTTTTAAATTGATTTATGTTTTGGTAGGTACAATAAATTAGTGTTTAAAATTTCAACACGATCTGAGAATGAGTGTGGGAGAAATAATATAAATAACTATATAAGGCATGGGCTAGCCAGGGAGGGGTTGTGGTTCAACAGCCCCCTTCCTAAAATGAAATCCCCCCTGCGGGGGGAGGGTTCGGAATTTAGTGACTGATTTTTTGCTTTGATTTTGTTTATTTTAGGTGAGAATTTAATACTAAAACATCACTAGCCCCAGCACAGCCAATGGGGTTTGAGTTTAAAATCCCTACCAGGAAGTTTTGAGTTTAATACCTCCTACCAGGGGGTTTTGAGTTTAAACCCCCCTTCCAGGGGTTTTAGCTGTTAAATCCAACTTTTCAATAAGCAAAACAACAACAAAAAAATGCAAACGACAATCCCCTAATTCCAAGAGCACCGTTAAGAAATATTTTTATTTTAAAACCCCCCTCCAAAATTTACGATAAACCCCCTCTTTAATATATAAAAAGCATATTACAAACTCAAAATCTATAAGGGTAACCAAAGGGTTTTGAGTTGAAATCTCCCCAGCCGGAATTGAAGCTAAAAAATACATCTTTAATGTAAAAAAAATAAATTACGCACTCAAAATGCTATGAGCGTTGCCATAGGGGTTTTAAGTTAAACTCCTCCAGCGGGGTTTAAAACTAAAAAATATATCTTCAATGTTAAAAAAAGCAAATTACGCATTTAAAATGCTACGTCTGTGGCATTTTACGTCTCGAGAGACGATCCAATTGCAACTTCTTGTGTGACTAAAGAGGCCAATCCTTGATACACAGTTGCTATAGCAGGTTGGGCATATGTGATCACTAGGCGCCGTTCTATTTTCACCCTTCTTTCTGTTTCTGTTGTGTATGGCATCTGCAATCTGAGACCCATTCCTTTATGCTCTCTCTATATGTGGATCTATCCAGTGCTACTTTTTCTCAGCTGCTAGTGTCGATTTTGAAGAGCTTCATGTCGCTTTTGCATACATCCGTATACCGTAAAAGTGGGCCAGCGGCTTTCCTGCCTTCTATTAGATCGCCATGCAGAATGTCTTGTGGAAGTTAACCTACTGGCATTCTACGAACGTGACCAAGCCAGCCAAGGCGTCAGCTGCTGATAACAGAGCGGATGTCCTGGCACCCTGCTCTTCGTAGCACTTCCTCATTGGTTATCTTGTCTTGCCACCTTATTTAACGATCCGCCTTAGGCATTGGAGGTGGGAAGACATTCAGCTTTTTTTCCTGCCACGAGTAGGTTGACCATGTTTCACTTCCGTATAGAAGGTGCTCAACACACAGGGGTTTTGAGTTTAAACCCCTCTCATCGGGGTTTGATGGTAAAAAATACTTCTTTAATATAAAAAGCAAATTACACACTAAAATTATTTGAGCGTAGCCAAGCCAATTGGGAGTTTTGAGTTTAAAACCCTCTCCTATAGATGTCTTTTTAAAAAGTTGTAAACCTCTCCAGATGGTTTTGAGTTTAAAATCCCCATACATAGCGTTTTAAGGTGAAAAACCTCCATCTTCTATATTATTCTAAAGCAAACTACAGTCACCAAATTCTATGACCGTACTTAAGTGGGGTTTTTGAATTAAAAAAAAAAAAAACTCCAGAGAGTTTAAAACCCTCAACTGATGATTTTGACGATAAAACCTCCCTTTTAGATATAAATTTAAACTATAGTCACCTAATTCCAATAGCGTATTCAAGAGAGGTTACATTTCTATCAGTGGCGGGCTCCATTAATAAAGAGCAGTGAATAGTCATCTGCCGAAATGAAAAACACTAAATGTGTCTTAACAAAGACGGCTAAGACAGATTTTAGGAGTGAGTTATACAGATCGGGTCTAAATCAAGGGAATCATATGCCGAACTGGAAGTCGACCCTTAGAAAGATTGTGACAGAGTGTGGGGTTTGCGGGACATGTTCTCCGATAAAATAAAATTACGCATACTAAAGGTTGCGATGATATCCTAGAATAACATGGCCATACACATTCATGGAGATCCTCAAAGCAGGTGTGAAGAGGCTTTAGACGTTACCAATGACAGATTTTTGTGGAAACGGCGCCGGGTAGGGGGGTCTAAGTCAGTAAGAAGAGCCTTTTAGGTTTTTGAAATAAAACTTTTTAATAGCAGGTAAATGCACTGTAGATACCTCAGAATATGCATTTTGTTGGCTTTCATACCAGAAATAGTGCTTGGCGGCGGGGCGTAGCATCGCGCTGGGGGAGCTCCTGGCGATCCCCAAGACCCATTTGCTGGCAATGGCGGAGTCTACAATTTTCCCACTAACTCCAGAAAGAACCTATTCTAGGGCATAATAAACGTCTTCCAAAAGAATGATGGCTCAGAATGTATTAAAGATTATGTACACACAAACACATACATTGCTATTAATTTTTGTTCGCGAGGGAGCCGGCGCGGGGGGGGGGGGGAGAGAATAAATCTCCCCCAAAACCCCTCCCGAAAAAAAAATTGTTGCTACGCCCATGATATAAGGTGACCATATCCTACACATTTAACCATATCTGTGAATACCGAAGTATAAATTTCCATTGTCGGTATCAAACAACATAATTAATTACCATTAGTTAATTGCCAAATTGATCAATTTGTTTTAATCGACTTATGTCTTGTCTATGCCAGTGGTCGGCAACCTGCGGTTCGCAAGCCAAATGCGGCTCTTTGGATGTTAAATTGCGGCTCTTTATTTCTATGCGCAAATTATATTCATTTTATTAAAACAAAACTTTTACAAATTATTCTGATTCGATTCTATCTCTCAGCCACTTGTACTCGCTTTTCAGCGCACCCCTCTCCAAGGTCTTGAATGTAACATATTTGCAGGTGGAAGATATTCAATTTTCTTCTGCCTTATCACTTGATATAGATGAGTTTTTCGACATAAAAGACACGGCACAAGTTGGCCTTTTTGACAGATATATGTCTTCCCAAGTTCCAAAGGAAGAACTTCTAGGATTGCTAACGCTCTCTTGGCAAACTAGAGGAGAAGATAGAGCTAAGGTCGTGCGACAATACATTGAAGACAATTAAATCGAAATAAATAAATCGTTTCATAGAAACTGATGGAGCCAGAAGTATGACATGAAAAAATAAAAGGGTCTACTACGATTCTTTGCGCAAAAATAAACCATGAAATTTTTACGTTTCACTGCATAAGAAACCAAAAGCGCTTTGTGTCCAAACATCTCGGACGAAATAGCTGAGGTCATGAATTTGTTAATCAAGATTTTTAACAGTATCTTGTTTAAAGCGCTCTACCATCGTCAGGTTAAATAATTCTCGAAAGGTGGCCGACCCCTGGTCTATGCCAGTAAAAATATGTATAAGATTTGACTTGATCCGGATATAGAAGAAATAAGTTGTACAAATTTTTGTACTAGAAAGACAAAATAGACGGTGTGAGTTGAAATAAGTTTAGAAATGAAATATTGCAATTAATGAATTAATTTAGTTTTTATGTTTTTAAATTTCTCCTAATTGGAAAATCTTTAATTTTAATTTGTACATATCTGTTCAATATTTTGGCCCCTCAACGTCTAGGTAGTTTCAGGATCTTTTGTTTATACTTATTTTTTATACTTACTTAAGATTTTGCTATGTTATATAACTTTGATACTACACATATATAGTCAATATTATGCATTAATCGCCTCTGTAAAATCATGTGAATGTATTGATTCATTAAATAAGGCATTAGTTTCGTAATAACTTAAAGGATTATTTTCCCTTTTGGTTGTCACACTCAAAAAGCTTGCCCTTTACACAATTAGGGATTTGTTGTCTAAGGGCTGACTCTTGCAATTTATATTGTCCTACGCCAGGGGTTCTCAACCTGTGGATCGCGACCCTTCAGGGTTGATTGACAATATGGATTGTATTTTGTCTATTTTTTAATTGCAGTGTGTGTATGGTGGGGGGGGGGGAGTCGGGGCGGATTGGTGGATTGTAAATAAGGGTCGCATAAAAGGTTGAGAACCGCTGTCCTTGACGATCTAACAGTTGTTAAACTTATTGAGGTTGGCTGACATACACTTTAAGTTTTTACTGTCAGATAGTATTCTTTTTCGATCAAAAATACAAACTATTTCACTATGCGTATGTCATTAGGGCCCATTTCTTGAAAGTGAAATATTTGGAGTTGTTGGAAATATTCACAGGTAAACGTGAGAAAGTTGCCCAAAGTTCAAAGTCGGCGACAAGGTGAACATCAATCATCGATGTGGAGGCTGTCAAAAGGATGCAAGAAGATCATGGAGGCTGGAACGAAGAATGATTAAAGTAACGTCTCTCATGTTTAAATTTATTTTATCCACAGGGCCGGCCTTAGGCCTACGTGAACAAGGCAGAGACACTTTGACTCCGATTGGCTGGTGCCTCATAAAAGACTAAAACAAAAAAAGGTTTTAGAGAAAAAAAAATTAGATCAAGTCTCTAGCATAGCAGAACTCTATAACTCGTCTCCTAGCCTAGGCTTGCTCTAAGTCTCTAGCATAGCAGTACTCTATGACTCGTCTCCTAGCCTAGGCTTGCTCTAAGTCTCTAGCATAGCAGAACTCTATGACTCGTCTCCTAGCCTAGGCTTGCTCCAAGTCTCTAGCATAGCAGAACTCTATGACTCGTCTCCTAGCCTAGGCTTGCTCTAAGTCTCTAGCATAGCAGAACTCTATGACTCGTCTCCTAGCCTAGGCTTGCTGTAAGTCTCTAGCATAGCAGAACTCTATGACTCGTCTCCTAGCCTAGGCTTGCTCTAAGTCTCTAGCATAGCAGAACTCTATGACCGTCTCCTAGCCTAGGCTTGCTCTAAGCCTCTAACATAGCAGAACTCTATGACTCGTCTCCTAGCCTATGCTTGCTCTAAGTATCTAGCATAGCAGAACTCTATGATACGTCTCCTAGCCTAGGCTTGCTCTAAGTCTCTAGCATAGCAGAACTCTATGACTCGTCTCCTAGCCTAGGCTTGCTCTAAGCCTCTAGCATAGCAGAACTCTTTGACTCGTCTCCTAGCCTAGGCTTGCTCTAAGTCTCCTAGCATAGCAGAACTCTATGATACGTCTCTTAGCCTAGGCTTGCTCTAAGTCTCTAGCATAGCAGAACTCTATGACTCGTCTCCTAGCCTAGGCTTGCTCTAAGTCTCTAGCATAGCAGAACTCTATGACTCGTCTCCTAGCCTAGGCTTGCTCCAAGGTCTCTAGCATAGCAGAACTCTATGACTCGTCTCCTAGCCTAGGCTTGCTTTAAGTCTCTAGCATAGCAGACTCTATGACTCGTCTCCTAGCCTAGGCTTGCTCTAAGTCTCTAGCATACCAGAACTCTATGACTCGTCTCCTAGCCTTGGCTTGCTCTAAGTCTCTAGCATAGCAGAACTCTATGGACTCGTCTCCTAGCCTAGGCTTGCTCTAAGCTTCTAATATTTTTCATGGTGCCACATGGAATGAATGCAAATTTATTTCATTGGTTGATTTAGATGTAGATGCAGGAAGGTTTTAATGAACTGCGTAATTTTATTTTTCGGGCTTTTTTTTTTTTTTTTTTTTTGGGGTCACCTAATTCAATTTGTCTAGTGCATCCAAATACCATAGGTCGGCCCTATTATCCAAATACAATTTAAATAAATAATAATTATGGCGAAATACAATACGCTGTGTTTGTCTGCGATTCTTTAATGACGAACTGCCTCAAAGCTAGTGAAGTGATCACTCCTTATGTATTTCAGAAATTTCTTAGTTTTAAGAGAATTTTCTAATTGTGTGGCAAATTTTCACTTTCATAACTGAGTGCTGAGGTTCTTTTCAGTATATACACAATATTTGTATGCATTTTTTAAATATGTTTGAATATTCCCTCAGAGTTAAAGATAATTTACTTTTAGTAAAAACCTCACGCGTGACGACTGGGGATAAAAGCGGCACGAATGAAAGCAGGGTCCATCGACAAGTCCGAATGACAGTCCAGCGCGCAAACTGCCCGACTGAAAGGTAAAGGCTTGACTTCCAAACCGGGAGTCCATGGTTCGAAGCCCGGTAAAGACTTGGATTTTTAATTTCCGAATCTTAACACCTAAAGTCTATCCGGCTCTAATGGGTTTCTGACATTAGTTGGGGAAAAGTAAAGACGGTTGGACCTTGTCCTGGTCACCGTTGGTCACAAAAACAGATGACCTTTACATGATCTGCCTATGGTCAACGATGTCTAGAAGTAAATTTTTCCTTTTTTTTTTGGCAAAAGTCACTCTGTCTCTATTAGTCTGGGCAAAAGTTTGTACACGTTATTTCTCCCGTACCCAAGCTGAAATTTTGCACAATTATATCTTTTACCTGACAACACAAGAATCATTTAAAAAAAAACAATTAGTTAACTGTTGGAATAAATTACTTTGGTTTGGTATTTCAAACAAAGGAAAGAAATAGTACGTGACTGAAGTGGTGGTATAAAACTAGTCACCCTTATGTCATTAGGAACTTCATATTGATGATCTATTTATAAGACTGTCCAAGCGTTTGCCTTGTAAAATGTTTTATGTTTTTACATGTTTTCGGATGTTCCTTCAGAGTTGAAGATAGTTTACTTCCTAGTCCAAACCTTCCGCAGGACGACGGGGGATGGGAGCGGGCAGGATTTGAACTCTCGACCATCGATAAATCCGAAACGACAGTCAGCGCGCAACCGCACGACCAGGCAGCCATCCAATTTAATTGCCTTGACAACAATGTTTTGCTTATGTTAGCAGATTTTTTGCATTGTCGCATTGTCTTAGTTTAAAGCTGTTAAGTTTATATAGTAAAATGTGGGTTAGTGATTTATTTATTTATTTATAAAATTGTTATGCAGAAATGTTGTACAGCAGACTTATAAATTAATGGTGAACTAAGGGCCATAACTGATTTTTTAATGCTCAAAACAAACTCTTACATGATGCCTTTAATATCTGAATCATACAGTCATCTGTCTTTGCCTAAGAAGTAACAAATAAAAGGCATGACCAATAAAAACATTATTGCTGGAAAAAAAAGATTAAGCAAAGAAGGAAAAGATGACGACATCGCAGGGAGTAGGTTTACAGCACACACAGACACGCAACTAGAAATATCTTTATTAAATAATTATTACCATTCCCTGTCTGTATTGTTTTGCAGGATGTCGCGGGGTGTAACTCTATATTGCAAAGGATCCTAAATACATGTATTGGCGTATTCAGGATATTTCCTCGAGATGGGGGATTTTTCTCTCTCCCCCCCACCTTTGCCATTCTATCTATCTATCTATATTATGTTGTGGCCTTTTTATTCTTTCTGAGTATTTTTTTTGTACCCTAGAATAGGCTTTTTCTTTAGTTTGTAGAAAGAAAGCAGACACGCCGTCAGCTAAGGGGTCTGGATGGCGCTGTGAACTCCCCAGCAAGGTTTCGGGACAGAGCCCAGAATTGAATCATATTTTCCAGTATTTAAAACTCAAAATGCATATTCAGAATCATAAACAGCGCATTATTCTGCTATCCCTCATTAAAAAAAGTAAAAGTCAAAACCATATCTGCTATTCACTACACTTTATTAATGAAGCCCATGGACTTGTAGAAAATGGTATCTGTAGTTATTGCCCCTTGGCTGCGTTGTGGCAAGCGATGGTTTAACATTAAAATTCCACCTATATAATAAAAAATAAATTTAAAAAGTCACTTGATTTCTCCCTCCCCAATAAGAGGATTTTCTTTCATGGTGGGGTTGGTGAACCCGAACTTCTACCCTGGCAACACCCATGAATAAGTCTATCCGATATGGTTGGTGTAATACGCTACTTTAAACGGACACATTTAAACTTTTTTATTGTTACATTGTTTGATTTTTTCTTAGTTTGTTTATTTGAATTTATTATTTTTTAATACTTTTTTTAAAATCTTAGTATATGAAGAAAGTCGGCACGATCAAGAGAGTCGATAGCTTTGGAGTTGTGATCGTGAAATACGATGATGATAAGAAGTTGGTCTACAATCAGGATGTTTTAAATCTGGTAATTACATTTTTGTGTATGTTACTTTTAAAAAAGGGTAGTGACATAAACAATAATTTTAATTATAATATAAGTTCTGAATGATAGACTCTGAATATTCAAGTTCGAATATTAAACTCTTAATACTGACTTTGAATAAAAAACTATAAATATTAAACTCTAAAGGTTAAACTTTGAATTCTAATTCTGAATTTAAAATCAGAAAGTTAAACTCCAAATATTAAACTCTGAAATGTAAACTCTGAAATGTAAACTCTGATTGTTGAACTCTTAATGTTAATCTCTGAATGTTAAACTCCGAATGTACTTGACTGATGTGGGTGGTAAGTTGAATGAGCACCCTTTTTATGTGGCCACTTTAAAGTAAGAAATTTCATGAGCACTTCTCTAGCAGAGTGGTTAGCTGTCAGCTGGAGGACTATTGATCCATGAGTTTCAAGTCATTCAGCTTTTTTTTATATAAATGCAATCTAAATAGCGATCAAGGCAACATTTATACATATGCCCTTTCTCTCCATTTTTTCCCAACTGGTCTAGACAAGTGATTGGATCAAGGAGTATTAAGAAAGCTTAAAACATGTAATTGCGCAAAAAAACAAACAATTGGCAAAAATATTTCTAATCTCACAGATTTATTATTTTTAATCTAGATCTATTACAAATTTAATTACATACTGATCCAAACTAATAGATTTAGATTAAAAATAATAAATCTGTGACATTGTTGCGTTATTAGAATATGCTTTTCTAAAGATGTTTTAATATGAGGTACACACTAATATACATTGGATAAATCCAGTGTTTAACATTTAATATGCTCCCCTAATGATTCATCCGATCAACACGACTCGCCGCCCTCCACTGCCTTGGTTCTTTCTAAATAGTTTCTATATTTTCTAGGTCTGGCTAAACCCAGAGGTAAAGCAAGGACCCACCAGTAGCCAAGAACAGACAACTCCAAGCAACTCTCAGCGAGATTCAGCGCCATCTAGCTCTGTGATAGATGGACGAACGCGATAGCAGTAGTGAGCTAAAGCAGTCCAGCCCCAATGCAAGATTTGTCTTAGCCGTGACGCTAGTATGTAGCGTTTGTCCCTTGTGGTCATCTAGTCAGCTGTCCTACATGCGCAGAAGGAGTGGACAAATGTCCAATCTGCAGAGCAGACATAAAACAATGGCTACGCACATATATACAGTAAAGAGAAACAAATAAAGTATAGTCTCTTTTTGCTTATAAAAATATGATTTATATTTTCCATCGGTTTCATAAAAATTCTAATAGTTTAAAATCAATGCTAAACTTATGCCACAGCTTTCAAAAGCAATAGAAAAATCTTCGATATTGATGCTATTAATATCTTATCTTATCCTATCTTATATAATACAGACGTTACTTCAAAAAGAAGATGATTACGTCCTATGCGTCATGCATTTAGTCATGCATATTAACCAATGACTTAAATCTGCCAAGTCACTGGTTTTTCTGGCTAGCTCAGGCAACCCATTTCATGCTCTAATAGCACTAGGGAAAAAGGAGTATTTGTACAATTTGTCCTAGCGTATGGGATGAGGAATGTGCCTTTATTTTTGTGTCTTTCAGAGTATTTGTTGTTTTATTTCTTTGTTTTTTTTTCTGTTTTTTTTTTTGTTTTACTACTTTTTTATAGTGTTATGTAATTATTAAATAATCTAATAGGTTTGTGGACTAGTCCGTTTCGTTTCTTTGATTAAAAAGTATTGGGCCGGAAGTGGCTTTTTTCCCTATATATCTTTCTTCGTATTTTTCAGTTCTCTTTTAAATTAAACTGACATTATTATGCCTATATTTAAGTATACCTGATAGAGAAAAAAATTCTCCACCAAAAATACGGGTAGTTGAGATATAACCCGATAGAGGCTATAAAAAGAAAAGACCTGAAACTAGCGCGTGAAACTACACATTTACAGTACTTTATTTGATGAGTATTTTACTAAGAGTCTGTGTTGTTTTTTAGGACTAGCTTATTTCATGTACCCGGCATTTTCCGATACACAATTTCATAAACAAAATTATTGTTGAAAAAAAATTATAGTGATTTTAAACTTTAAATGATTACTTAAAAAGGTGTTACTCTAATCAATTTTGAATATTATTTTGTAATGACTGTCACTGTTTATGTTGTGTCTGTTCTAGTTTCTTAAATTGTTCTTGAGTAAAGGGGTCGTTTTTCTCCTAATGGGTATACCTGATTTCTCCAAGCAGCCTTTGTAAAATATTGGCCTAAATATGCTATGTTATAAACGAAAAAAACGCATTATGATGAATGTACGTGTTAGTTCAATATATTTTATATTACTAGGTAACTATAAATAACCGCATAAATAGCCGTAAGTTTAATATTTTTTCTGTTAGATAAAGTCATATGGCAAATATCCTAATTCTAAAAAGGAATAATAATAGAATTATACAGTAAAAAAAATCATTAAGTTTTTCTTTTAATAGTTTTGAAAGTCAAACTGAGTTTTGTGTTTTTGAGGATATACTCAAGCTACACTATGAGTCAGTCCATCTCTTCTAATTGTTTAGAAATGAGTGTAAAAATGTAGGCTTCGATATTTTTAGCCTGAAATTAAGAAGTTACAAACTTAAAACAACTAATATATTGCCTCTTCCATAACTTTGTACTTATAAAATACATTTATCCAATGCTCGAAATCCTGCTTGTTATACTTAGGCCCTATTTAAATAGATTCGGTATCAATGTATTAAGAAGCAATAACAGCGCAAAAAAATTAAATGAAAGAAGATTGAGATATGCATATATTTTTGTGACGGTCGCACCGGTACGGGGTACCGGCACCTTTTTTCAATGTCGGGAAAATGATTACTTTTCTTGTAATTTAAAGTTAATTGTTAATTTATTATTAGTTGAAAGTTAGGCAATCTATCACTGAGTACCGAGCCCCTTTTTTATTTTTACAAAAACAAAAGCACTTTATATACTTTCAGCCGACATGCCGTATTATTAAAAACACCTCTATGTGAACTTCTCAATTATCTAGAGTCTTAGACAGTCATTATTTTAGACTAGATTTAAGTAGAGTCTAGACCTAGATTTAGTAGGCCTATTATTATTAAAAAAAAGAATAATCTGTCATTATAGACATCATTCGCAATTTTATTATTAGGTCTAGGCATTGAAAAGTAAATCTATTTATAAACTATAATAAATCTAAGTCTAAGTACTAACTTATTAAATAAGTCATTATAGTACATGTAGGTCTGTGGTTGTATTTTATTTAGCCCTTCGTAACTTTTATAGAGAAATGACTTTTGTAATTTCTTTTACTGAAAATTGGGCTATTCGCGTCTGACACATATATAATTTTTATGTTCAGCAACAAACGCTATTAGTTCGGCCTACCTTATTTAAGGATGATCAAAAGTGAAATACACTTATATATTGATTGAAGGGAAGAGGAACACTCTTTTTATTCTAAATCTCTTCTTTTTTCGAAATTTCAAATAAAAATTACTCATATAAAGTTTTGGTAATACAATAAGTATTGAGCGGTAAAGCGCTTGGCTTCCGTACTGAAGGTCCCGGGTTCGAAACCTGGTGAAGACTGGGATTTTTATTTTGGGATTTTCGGGCGCCCTTGAGTCCACCCAGCTCTAATGGGTACCTGACATTAGTTGGAAAAGTAAAGTCGGTTGGTCATTGTGCTGGCCACATGACACCCACGTTAACCGTAGGCCACAGAATCAGATGACCTTTACATATCTGCCCTATAGACCACAAGGTCTGAAAGAGGAACTTTTTTTTTATATGAAATATTTATATAATTATTTATCTTATAGAAGACAAACTGTCCTATTGTTTTTCTGTTATTTTTTTCAAATGTTAGGTTTCAAATTCTTTTTATATCAACAAAAGTTTTCTTAATGTTCAATCTTACATCTAGATTATACTTTCATCCTTAAATATTTTTATTTTGTAATATAGGAACTTGGTAAATGTTTATTGTTTTTATGCCATTTATATTATTTATGTAGAATAAAGATTTTTTAAAATAAAATATGCGAAAATTGCTTCATCTATTGGGTTTTCTCATGTAGTTTTGTACTACAAGCACAAGAAAACGAAAGCTCTAATGGGCACTAAACATTAGTTGGGGAAAATAAAGGTGTTTAATCGATGTGCTGGACACATAACACCCTCGTTACCGTGTGCCCTAGAAACAGATTACACATATATCACGTGCTCTAGAGATCGCAAGGTCTGTTGTGTTGCTTAAAGAATGTAAACAGTAGCTGTCATAGACAATGAGAGATGCATATCTATTATTACACATTATGAGAACTTTGTTAAAAATACCTCAATCTGTGGCATTTTACGTCTCGAGAGATGAACTTTTCCCTTTGCAACTTCTTGTGTGGCTAAAGAGGCCAATCCTTGATACTCAGCTGCGGTGACAGGTTGGGCATATGTAATCACCAGGCGCTGTTGCATTTCCACCCTTCTTTCTGCTTCTGTTGTATATGGTATCTGCAATCCGTGACCCTTCCTTTATGCTCTCTCTCCATGTGGATCTATCCAGCGCCACCTCTTCCCAGCTGCTAGGTGCTCAACACACAGGTCTGGTAGACTAGGACTTAAGTACTGTTAGTCAGCAATATGTTGTCCCAGACTCTTTTCTGCAACCGTGACATGATGTTGTTGGATATGATGAGCCAAGGTAACAATAGTGATCAACAATTTCTAGTGGTTGGCCATTAATGCTTACTTGAGGTGCAGTGTTGTGTTTTGGACAAGTATCTTAGTCTTGCTTTGACTGATGTTAAGCCGAACTTCTGGCAAGCAGCAGATAGTTTTCTTCTAATACAGACGTTACTTCAAAAAAGAAGATGATTACGTCCTACGCGTCATGCATTTAGTCATGCATATCACCAATGACTTAAATTCTGCAAAGTCACTGGTTTTCCTGGCTAGCTCAGGCAACCAATTCCATGCTCTAATTAGCACTAAGGAAGAAGGAGTATTTGTACAAATTTGTCCTAGCATATAGGACAAGGAATGTGCATTTATCTTGGTGTCTTTCAGAGTATTTTATTAAATTTTGTTTTTGTATTTGAAGATTATGGTTCAGTCTTTTATGTATAATTGCTACTTACTTTTGAGTCTTCTGTCCTGAAGGCTTTCTAAATTTAGTGATTTTACTAAAAGTGTTTCTCTAGTCAAAATGAATATTTGTTAGTTATGAATCTCACTGCTCTATTTTGTGTTTGTTCCAGTTTCTTAATGTTTTCTCAGTTGAGGGTTCTAAACGGAGGAGGCATATTCTATTGTTGGCCTACCAAGGTTAAATAACATTTTAGTTTTATGTTCTCTTTTGATTTATAGAAATCTCTTTTAATAAACCCTAATGCTTTGTTTGATTTTCTTTATAGTTTCATCAATATGTGGATTCCATTACAGTTTTTTAGAGGCCCCCGAAAGGGGAGAAGACGCTATTAGTTTTGTGTGAAATGTCTGTCCATCTGTCCGCCTGTCCGTCTGTCCCGTTTAGATCTCGCAAACTAGAAAAGATATTGAAATCCGACATCACAATATTAGACCATTCAAAGTTCTGTTGCTAACGGCTACTTTTTTTTCTGAAAGCGAAAAATCTAATTTTAAAATCAGTTATGAAAGCAGTTTTTAAAGAGAAAATGCTAATTAGTATGCATTATAAGTTGGACCTAATTTAAATAAGAGATTAGCTTTTTCAAAAAAAATAATCTTATCAATTATAAGTAACCAGTTGGGTCAGGGGATGCGCGGTAGTTGAGCGGTAAAGCGCTTGGCTTCCGAACCGGGGGGTACCAGGTTCGAATCCTGGTGAATACTAGGATTTTCAACTTTGGAATCTTTGGGCGCCTCTGAGTCCACTCAGCTTTAATGGGTACCTGACATTACTTCTGGAAAAGTAAAGGCAGTTGTTCGTTGTGCTGACTACACGATACCCTCGTAACCGTAGGTCACAAAAACAGATGAACTTTACATAATTAAAACTATAGACCACAAGGTCTGAAAGGGGGAGCTAGTTAGGCCAGGTTTACATCTAACCTTTACATTCACTTTCACCTATCATTGATCTGCGGGACCGTTGGGGCGCTACACAAAGATCTGTTACCTTCTTTCTTCATTCTTTTCTCTCATTTGTCTGATATAATTTCGTTCGGATGTTCTTTTCTGAAATATTGAAGCTTTTCTGGGTGGACCACTTCGGGGGCCGATTTTGAGTTTGTGTTTCCACCACAAACTGTCTTTTGTAACCTTGTCATTTTTTTATAACACCTATGTATTTTACGTTTTTAGTCTGTGTTACTGGTTTGCCATGAATAAGATAAGTGGAATTAATTTGTTTTAGTTTTTTGTTACTCTTAACAACTGACATTTTTCTGGGTGGAAAGACATGCTCCAATGTGATTCCCATTTATGTAATCCATCTAATTTTCTTTGTAAAATATCTGTGTCTTGTCTTGTTTTATGTTCTATATATTATGCAATCGTCTGCAAATAATCTGACTTTTGTTCCTAAAGTAATACAATTTAGTAAATCATTTATGTAAATTAAAAATAGTAGTGGGCCTAAAAGACTGTTCCTTGAGGTACACCTGTGTTTACTGTTATCGGTGTTAATTTAGAGCCATTTATTATTACAGTTTGTTCACTGATGCAATGGGCCATTAATGCCGAAATATTTTAATTTTTCAAGCAAACTATAGTGGTGAACTTTGTTAAAAGCCTTGGTAAAATGTAGTATAATAGCATCTATTTGTTCACTATTATCTAAACCTTTGAATAGTCATCAATTAGTTCTATTGTTGTGTTTTTACATGATCTATATTTCCTAAAGCCATGTTGGTATGGGGTAAAGACATTGTGTTTGTCTAAGTGTTTTTTGTCGCTTCCTCCAGCTACAGGGACTGTAGCTAAATATCAAAATCAGCCACAATAGCTGCATCATCAGCATACAGGAGTTCCCTGACGAGTAGCTTCCTAACCTTGGTTTTTGCCCGCAGCCTTGATACATTTAATAGTATTCCAGAGGATCTTGTATGGAGAAACAACACCTTCGTTTATGTCGTTGTACACATAATGCAGTAGACAGCAGAAGAATATGCCAAGCATGGTAGGTGCGAGCAAACAATCCTGCTTGACACCACTGCAAACCTCAAAATTTCCTCAATAGATAAACAAAAAGTGCAGTTGTTTTATATTGTACTAGTCGACCCACTGAGGAGCATATGCCGCAATTTTGCTGGTTGGCCTTAGGCCAATGCAACCTATGCTCCAGCAGTTGGCCCCGCACATTCATAAGCCCCGCGCCAATTCTAAGTGTAAATTATCTATTTAAACCATTCTATAACTTATAGCAGATTTCCTGATTCACCAGGAGCTCCTGGAAATCTTCTGAAATAGCAAAGTATACACAAAGTCCTGGAAATCTCCGCAAATTATTAAATCTTTGGAAACCTCATACAAATCTCCTGAATTTTGTGACTAGGCAACAATAATGACAAGCAAGGCTCAAAATTTAATAAGCAAGTGGTGAAAATGTGGAGAGGATTATCTGTAGAGTATCTTGGACATCATACGTTTTCTCTTAAAGCAAAATCTGGCACTCCGTAGGGCATCACGAACGAGTTGAAGAAGAATTGGCAGTACAAAATTAAAGAAATATTCTGGAGTGAAATTACAATTCAAGTACGATGTATTCCTGAGAGACAGAAACCTACATGTCCCATCAAAAAATACACGAATTTATTGTAATATAACAAGAACAAACAAAAAATCGAATCGTAAAGTTTATAAAGCAAATATTTCCGGCTTATTTTCCACAGTACACCTAAAAAAAAGGGATTACAATGTTATGGTACATTTTCATGCAGAGTCTTAAATACGGATTGGCACAAGTGAAAAATTGACAGGTGAAAAATAAAGGACTATAGCTTTTATATTAACACTTAAGAAAGAGCTATTGCAGGAAATATCTTCCTTTGATCGTATTGTTCATGAAATAATAACCCTATAAGAACAATGACATGATAAATAGGAATTTTAGTCGCCTTTATTGAATGGAATCAATCTCGATAGTGTCAGAGTTCACTTTATAAGCTTGTTCTTGTGTTTCTTGACTTGGCTGACTAGAGGGTTTCACAAATACTATCAATTATTACTTGATACACTTTAACTCCAGATATCCACTAAATTAGAATTACTTATTCCTAGATAAACTTCAACTCCATGAATAACAATAATACTTTCCATGAAATAACAATAATACTTTCCATGAAATAACAATAATACTTTCCATGAAATAACAATAATACTTTCCATGAAATAACAATAATACTTTCCATGAAATAACAATAATACTTTCCATGAAATAACAATAATACTTTCCATGAAATAACAATAATACTTCCATGAAATAAACAATAATACTTCCATGAAATAACAATAATACTTTCCATGAAATAACAATATTACTTTCAATGAAATAACAATAATAATTTCCATGAAATAACAATAATACTTTCCATGAAATAACAATAATAATTTCCATGAAATAACAATAATAATTTCCATGAAATAACAATAATACTTTCCATGAAATAACAATATTACTTTCCATGAAATAACAATAATAATTTCCATGAAATAACAATAATACTTTCCATGAAATAACAATAATACTTTCCATGAAATAACAATAATACTTTCCATGAAATAACAATAATACTTTCCATGAAATAACAATACTACTTTCCATGAAATAACAATAATACTTTCCATGAAAAAAACAATAATACTTTCCATGAAATAACAATAATACTTTCATGAAATAACAATAATAATTCCATGAAATAACAATAATACTTTCCATGAAATAACAATAATACTTTCCATGAAATAACAATGATACTTTATATCCAATAGAGCACACAATTATATTAACTGTCAGTAAATAATACATCAACACCAGTCTAGGAAATATACGTCCAACCTTCCTGGACCGGGATGCAAGACCTCACTAACTTAACACACTCTCTCGCACATTCAACGAAGTCTAAATCATTCAGTTCATAACACGTGCAACACTTCGCATTCATAACAAGGGGATATAACAAATCATACCAAAATATCAAAGTAGCATTCATTCCCACCATACGTCCCCCTGACAGATAGTTGTCCCAGCGACATAGACAAAAACAAATTTTGTCTGGGTTTAGAATGTCGGGTTCTTATTATTGCTTGCTTATTCCTATTTTTTTCTTATAGACTTCTTCAAAGTGACGAATGACAGATGACAGGTACAACGAACACGGTACCTGCCCGGACGAAGCCTACAGATGTCAGAAGATCTAATATTTGCTTGCTTTGCTTGGCTCATTAGGGGTTTACTTAATTATTACAATCAAGAACAATTATACTTTATTACACATCGACTCCATCTCCAGATCTCCAAGAATATAATAATGATATTTTAATATCCAATAGAGCTCAATAATACACAATAAATATTAATAATAATAAACAATCACCAGTCAGGAAGCGACTGTCCAACCTTCCTGGGTCGCGGAATGTCGAGGTTTCTTTTTATTGCTTGTTTTGCTTATGTTCTTGACATCTGAGGGCTTTGTCCGGTTAGGTACCGTGTCTATTGTACCTCACATCTGTCATCGTCACTTTGAAGAAGCCTATAGAAAAAGAATAACGATGACAGCAGCTTTCTCTCAATAGCTTTTCAAAGCATTTTTGGTGGACTTATGTACAAAATTTAATTATCAGTAAAACAAACAGAAGTGTTGCTCATACTTTTAAAGTATTTCCAAAACTCAAGCATGTTTTGATTCTCAAACACATTTACTTTTTACAGTAAAACAGTTATCTTTTTTAGAATGCTCAGACTGCCTGGACCCAGATAGAAAGCATCTGCAAAAAGCTTTCCTCTCCTTTATTTATTAATATACAAACAATAGTGCCTTGCATGTATTTCCTGTGCATGTGAACAATAAAGCTTATGCAGTGTAATTATTATGTAATATAACATTAATTAAAGAAAATATTAAATTAGATGATTCTGCATAATTTTTAAAAATCAGCATCACCCTTTTTTTAGGTCGCTGCGACAAGCTAGTTCAAAAAACGGGTGAAGAGGGGTGTTTAGGTTTTAAAAAAAAAATTCCTAAAATTTTTTTAAAAGTCTGACCCCATCACCCCAGTAACACCGTCGTGTGGAAAAAAGTTGTCACCCGTTCCCTGGCATCAGACAGATCAGGGATAAGCTAAGATTTCTTTTAATGTCTGTTGTATCAGGCATTCAGGGTCAAATCGTACATTACCTTGTCAGTAATGGAGATAGAGGGCGAATTGTTTGTGTGTTTTGATCTTCTTATAATGTATTGTCAGATGTAGCCAGAACAATGTTACTTTTAAATGTGTAACCTCTATGAGTTAATTTTAAACTTCTTAGGTCAGTAATATTCATTATTTATTGTTGTTACCATGGACGATTTAAAACCTCGGTCCATCAATGTAATAATAGAACAGGCCCACATGATAAAGATTAAGTATAAGGAGCTAAGAGATTTTGTTTTGAATCAACCAAAAACGAGATTTAAGAGATGAACTCTAGAAATGGAAATAAAGGCAATGGAAGCAGAGGAAAGGAAACAAGTGAGGTAGGTGGAGGACACAAAGTTGGAAAGTGAACTAGAAATAAAACTGTCCATTCATGGGAATGGGCCCTATAAGGTAGAAATTAAACATTCTTATGTAAATTGTAATATTGTAGAAAACAGACCGTATAACATGAGTATTCTTACAGAGTGTAATGACAAGTCAGTCAAAGCCAACGTTGTTACTGTCTGTGCGATACATAATAAAATGAAGTAATTTAAAATGTCTTATTAACTTACAAGGACATAAATGATTGTCAGTATATTGTTAATTACATGAGCGTATCCAGGATTTTTTTTCGCGGGGGGGGGGTTGAGGGGGGATTTTTTTTTCTCCCCCCTCCCCCCCCCCCACCGCGAAAAAAAAAATTTACATGTATGTATGTGTGTGTGTGTACATAATCTCTATTACATTCTGACCTTTCATTCTTTCGGAAGACGTACGTTTATTGTGTCCTAGAATAGGTTCTTCCTGTAGTTAGTGAAAAAAATTTTGACTCTCCGCCATTGATAGCAAGGGGGTCTGGGGGAGCGTTAGGAGCTCCCCACAGCGCGGGGTGAAGCCCCGCCGCTAAACACTATTTCTGGTATTGAAAGCCAACAAAATGCATATTCTGAGGTATCTATAGTGCATTTTCCTGCTATAAGAAAGTTTTATTACAAAAACTTAGTGTGCTATTCTTACTAAATCAGACCCTCCCGCGAAGTTCGGCGCATTTGCTGTCAAGCTTTCTCCACAAAAATCTGTCACTGGTAATGTCTGAAGCCTCTTCCCAACCTGCTCTGAGGACCTCCATGAATGTGTGGAGCCAAGTTGTACTAGAATGTCATCGCAACTCTTCCTATGCGTAATTCATTTTGTCATAGAACATGTCCCAAAAACCTCATGCGACGCTCTGTCACAATCTTACCAAGGGGTTGACTCCTAGTTCGTCATAGAATGTCCTTGATTTAGACCCGATCTCTATAACTGACTCCTAAAATCTGTCTTAGCCATCTTTGTTGAGCCACATTTAGTGTTTTTCAATTTCGGCAGATGACTATTCACTGCAGTATATTAATGGAGCCCCGCCACTAGTAGAAATGTCTAACATCTCTTGAATTCGCTTTTGGAATTAGGTGACTGTAGTTTGTTTTAGATTTTATATCGAAAAGAGATGTTTTATCGTCAAAATCTTCTGTTGGGGGTTTTAAACTAAAAAATCTCTGTAGTTATTGTATTTTTTTAAATAATTCAAAACCCCATTTAGCTACGGTCATAGAATTTGGTAACTGTAGTTTGCTTTAGAATAATATTGAAGAGAGAGGTTTTCCACCTCAAAACGTTCTGTAAGGGGATTTTAAACTTAAAACCATCTGGAGGGGTTTTAAACTTTAAAAAAAAAGCAATCTATTTCAGAGGGGTTTAAACTCAAAACCCCCAATTGGCTTGGCTACGCTCAAATAATTTTAGTGTGTAATTTGCTTTTTTTTTTATATTGACGAAGTATTTTTTAGCATCAAACCCTCTCTGAAGGGGGTTTAAATTCAAAACCCTTTTTGGGAACGCTCATTTTGAGTGAGTAGTTTGCTTTTTTTTTAAAATAAAGGTGTATTTTTTAGCTTCAAACCCGCTGGCGGGGGTTTAAACTCAAAACACCTTTGGCTACGCTCATAGATTTTAGAGTGTAAAATTGGCTTTTTTTTATATTGAAAAGGTATTATTTAGCTTCAAACTCCGCTGGAGGGGAGTTTAAACTCAAATCCCCTTTGACTACACTCATAAAATTTTAAGTGTATAATTATTTTTTTTTTGTAATATTAAAGAGGTAATTTTTACTTTCTAAGCAAGCTGAAAGGGGGTTTAAACTCAAAACTGAAACAAAACCCATTTAGCTACGCTTATAACATTTTGAGTGCGTAATTTGCTTTTTCATATCAAAGAGGGGGTTTATTGTAATTTTTGGAGGGGTTTTAAAATCAAAATCTTTCTTAACTGTGCTGTTGGAATTAGGGGATTGTCGATTGCATTTTTTTGGCTTTGTTTTATTGAAGAAGGGGATTTAATTGCAAAAACCCCAGGTAAGGGGTTTTAAACTCAAAACCCGCTGGTAGGGGTTTTTAAACTCAAAAAGCATTGGCTGTGTTGGGGCAAAAAATGGTTTAATATTAAAATCTCACCTAAAATAAACGAAATCAAAGGAAAAAATCAGTCACTTAATTCCGATCCCCCCCCCCCTGCGGGGGGAATTTCATTTCGTGGGGGTGGGAGGTAAAACCCAAACCCCCTACCCACCCTGGCTACGCCCATGGTTAATGATATGATTGAGATAGAAGATAATGAAGAAATTGAAATTGTCTTATTAATTTACATAAATAAATGATTGCTATTATATTGTTAATGATGTCAGTGACATACTAAATAAGATACAAGAAAGTGAAAATGTCTTAGTAACTAAGAAGAAAAGTGTTGATTGTCAGTCTATTGATCAAGTTGTTAGACCATTTCACAAAGTACACAAACCATTGATGAAAATAAATCTAAATAAAGAACTTTGTCATATTGGTGGTGGTTGTAAACTACAACTAGACCCTAACAGGGGTTGTTATACATTAAGATCCCCCAGAAAAATAAAAAATAAAAACAACAAATTTTTTTTTTATTTTGTTGGTGGGGGTTAAGTTAAACCAGACCCCAAAGGGCTACAAGAGTTATTGAACCTAAAGATCTTCAGAAAAAGGAAAAAGTCTGCAGTGTTTCCGCTCTTCAAGTTGCTGAAAAGGGAATCTCCACGGGGGTCGCTTGAATTCCCGATTGCGAACTGGAATTGAAATAAAATTTAGTCTTGTCTGTCACCTATTTAATTTTTTTTACTAAACATTAACAGTTCATGTATTATCTGAACAGTGCACCCGACAAGGGAATAGCTTGCTGCGTATTGCACCTAGTGAATGGCATTATTCAGTGCACCCGACAAGGGAATAGCTTGCTGCGTATTGCACCTAGTGAATGGCATTATTCAGTGCACCCGACAAGGGAATAGCTTGCTGCGTATTGCACCTAGTGAATGACATTATTCAGTGCACCCGACAAGGGAATAGCTTGATGCGTATTGCACCTAGTGAATGGCATTATTCAGTGCACCCAACAAGGGAATAGCTTGATGCGTATTGCACCTAGTGAATGGCATTATTCAGTGCACCCGACAAGAGAATATCTTGGTTCGTATTGCACCTAGTGAATGACATTATTCAGTGCACCCAACAAGGGAATAGCTTGCTGCGTATTGCACCTAGTGAATGGCATTATTCAGTGCACCCAACAAGGGAATAGCTTGCTGCGTATTGCACCTAGTGAATGACATTATTCAGTGCACCCGACAAGGGAATAGCTTGCTGCGTATTGCACCTAGTGAATGGCATTATTCAGTGCACCCGACAAGGGAATAGCTTGCTGCGTATTGCACCTAGTGAATGACATTATTCAGTGCACCAAACAAGGGAATAGCTTGCTGCGTATTGCACCTAGTGAATAGCATTTTTCAGTGCACCCAACAAGGGAATAGCTTGCTGCGTATTGCACCTAGTGAATGACATTATTCAGTGCACCCAACAAGGGAATAGCTTGATGCGTATTGCACCTAGTGAATGGCATTATTCAGTGCACCCGACAAGGGAATAGCTTGCTGCGTATTGCACCTAGTGAATGACATTATTCAGTGCACCAAACAAGGGAATAGCTTGCTGCGTATTGCACCTAGTGAATAGCATTTTTCAGTGCACCCAACAAGGGAATAGCTTGCTGCGTATTGCACCTAGTGAATGACATTATTCAGTGCACCCGACAAGGGAATAGCTTGCTGCGTATTGCACCTAGTGAATGACATTATTCAGTGCACCAAACAAGGGAATAGCTTGCTGCGTATTGCACCTAGTGAATAGCATTTTTCAGTGCACCCAACAAGGGAATAGCTTGCTGCGTATTGCACCTAGTGAATGGCATTATTCAGTGCACCCGACAAGGGAATAGCTTGCTGCGTATTGCACCTAGTGAATGACATTATTCAGTGCACCAAACAAGGGAATAGCTTGCTGCGTATTGCACCTAGTGAATGGCATTATTCAGTGCACCCGACAAGGGAATAGCTTGCTGCGTATTGCACCTAGTGAATGACATTATTCTCAGCACCCGACAAGAGAATAGCTTGCTGCGTATTGCACCTAGTGAATGACATTATTCAGTGCACCCGACAGGGGAATAGCTTGCTGCGTATTGCACCTAGTGAATGGCATTATTCAGTGCACCCGACAAGGGAATAGCTTGCTGCGTATTGCACCTAGTGAATGACATTATTCAGTGCACCAAACAAGGGAATAGCTTGCTGCGTATTGCACCTAGTGAATGACATTATTCAGTGCACCCGACAAGGGAATAGCTTGCTGCGTATTGCACCTAGTGAATGGCATTATTCAGTGCACCCGACAAGGGAATAGCTTGCTGCGTATTGCACCTAGTGAATGACATTATTCAGTGCACCAAACAAGGGAATAGCTTGCTGCGTATTGCACCTAGTGAATAGCATTTTTCAGTGCACCCAACAAGGGAATAGCTTGCTGCGTATTGCACCTAGTGAATGACATTATTCAGTGCACCCGACAAGGGAATAGCTTGCTGCGTATTGCACCTAGTGAATGACATTATTCAGTGCACCAAACAAGGGAATAGCTTGCTGCGTATTGCACCTAGTGAATGGCATTATTCAGTGCACCCGACAAGGGAATAGCTTGCTGCGTATTGCACCTAGTGAATGACATTATTCAGTGCACCCGACAGGGGAATAGCTTGCTGCGTATTGCACCTAGTGAATGGCATTATTCAGTGCACCCGACAAGGGAATAGCTTGCTGCGTATTGCACCTAGTGAATGACATTATTCAGTGCACCCGACAAGGGAATAGCTTGCTGCGTATTGCACCTAGTGAATGGCATTATTCAGTGCACCCGACAAGGGAATAGCTTGCTGCGTATTGCACCTAGTGAATGACATTATTCAGTGCACCCGACAAGGGAATAGCTTGCTGCGTATTGCACCTAGTGAATGGCATTATTCATCCGGTTAAGTACCTCGGCAGAAAGCTGTTACTTAGAGAGTGGCATTATGTCATCATTAGCGTGAGTGTCCATCGCCTTGACAGGACCTAAAAATATACTCCAGTAATTTCACAATCCAGTTTGACCACAGACCATTGTCTACTAGCTGTAATTATCAAGACTAAGTAATTGTACATGTTTGTATATTTTTTTCCAATACAATGAGAAACGCAGCTTTAACTGTTAGTGATTGTTTTATTTTTGTTTATTATAGCTATAGACATATTAGTGATCTTTTCTTTTGTTTCTGTTATTTTTACATATTAAATATTAAACAGTAAGGCCTATATCAAATTGTAATTTTACTCTCCATGCCACAATTTATATATATATATATATATATATATATATATATCCATTTATTCCTTTCTCTCTTTCTAATAGGGTTTGTTGGACTAGTCCGTTTCGTATATTTGATTACAAAGTATTGGGCCGGAAGTCGCTTTTTTCCTTATATATCTTTGCATTTTTCAGTTCTCTCTTTAAATTAAACTGACATTATTATGCTATAATTTTAAGTGTGCCTGATAGAGAAAAAAAATCTGCACCAAAATACGGGCAGTTGTGATCAAACCCGATAGAGGCTATAAAAAGAAAAGACCTGAAACTAGCGCGTAAAACTACACATTTACAGTACTTTATTCGATTGTATTTTACCCAAGATCTGTGTTTTTTTTAGGACTAACTTATTTCAAGTACCCGTCATTTTCCGATACATAATTTTATACACAAAATAATTGTTGAAAAAAATTGTAGTGATTTTAAACTTTAAATGATTACTTAAAAAAGTGTTACTCTAATTGTGTTTGTTAGGTTAATACAAGCTAATTTTTATAAATAGATACCATAATTTTCTGTTGTATCGTTAGTATTTAAATACATCTTATCTTATCTTATATAATACAGACTTTCCTTAAAAAAAAAGATGATTACGTCCTACGCGTCATGCATTTAGTCATGCATATTATCCAATGACTTAAATTCTGCCAAGTCACTGGTTTTCCTGGCTAGCTCAGGCAACCCATTCCATGCTCTAATAGCACTAGGGAAGAATGAGTATTTGTACAAATTTGTCCTAGCATATGGGATGAGGAATGTACCTTCATCTTTGTGTCTTTCTGAGTATTTTATTAAATTTTGTTTTTGTATTTGAAGATTATGGTTCTGTGTTTTATATATAATACGTATATGTATATACGTATGTTGAATGTATGTATGCGTATATATGACTGTTATTTGATTAAGTAATTGTTATTAAAAGTAATATTTGATTGTAACCTCTGACGAGCCAAGTCAAGCCAAAGCAAGAATAGAACCCAGACACTTGTGTGGTGCCCCAATGGATCAACAGACCAAAGGATAGATGAAGGTGAAGAGATTAGTCGTATCCTCATGTTGTGTACTATTAAAATCAATAGAAACAGGCTTAGTTATATAGTTCGAATGTCTCTATGTTTTCTCGATTAGTATTTCTAATGGCCACACCATGTTTTTAACTTTTGAGCGTATTATCATAACGATACTGACAAATATTATTTTTTTTTTCTATTTAAAGTTTTCATTCCTACATAGAGTCCTAGGGACATTTTGGCTAAATGGGCAATGGGACTTATGTATGGTGGGGCAGCCATCTAATGTTTGATTAAAATAGTAGAAAAGACCATAAAAGATTATATATTCTCTTGTAAAAGTGTCACACTGACTGTCGTGATTAATCTTTTATAAAAGTTATTCTTAAAATAGATTTTAAAATGTAATAAAAGTAAAGCTCCCCTTTCACACCTTGTGATCTATAGGGCATATAACGTAAAAATCCCCTGTTTCTGTGGCTTACTGTTAACGAGGTTGTCATGTGGCCAGCACAACCATCAACCACATTTACTTTACCCAAAAAAAATGGCAAGTATCTATTAGAGCTGGGTGGACTCTGTCATGAGCATTCTGTCTTGCAGTTATTGATGCCTGTCTGACTTCGACATATTACTCTGGAGATGTCTGAGTTTCTTGTGCGGGTGTATTCAATGCGATTAACTAACAAGAACATAGACTTACACAAAGTTACAAGTGAAGAAATTAAGCCCTAACTGTTAGTCAATTCAGATGATGGTCTAATACCCAAAAGGCATAGTCGAGTCTCTGTCGATAAATGCATGTTATCCTAAGAAATCCTATCACCAATTGATTTTATGTCTCTAGGTAGTCTCTAAGCCAACTAAGTCATGACGTCACTAGTCGCGTTCAAAGTCGGACAACTATGGTGCGTCTCTATACAGACTAATTATAGTAACTAAGTGTCTTACAACTCAGAGACGCCCAAAGATCCCGAAATTAAAAATCCCAGCCTTCACCAGGATTCGAACACGGGAATGTAATACTAGTCTAAAACATTGTCCTAATAGAGTCTGCCTAAAATGCTTTACGTTACGAAGAGTGGTGTATGATAACACACGGTGCAGAAGCTTCGTATTTTACGTGAACTGCATTTTTCAAGTACATATAAAAGGTTGTATCCTTTGGCGCCATTGTTCTGATTTTTATGGGTTATCAAGTTCTACCTATGTGGACAGTTACGAATGTGTCTTCACCTTAAGGCACACAATTGGTTGATCATATAGCCATTTTATTGCCAGGGTGGATTCCATACCTAACTCTAACCCTCTATATCATTATTGTGTAGATTTATTCTATGGCTTTATTATTGAAGCCTTATTCTCTACACAAATGATAAGATTTAATTCAAATCTTAATGTTGGTCACAATAGGCCCACTGTGATTTAGCAAAGAGACTCACTAACATAACTTTGACATACGATGTTATTTTTATTAATATTAGGGCCATTATTAGTAAACACACTATTTGAGACGCACCTATTTCTTAAAAAAAAGTATTCATATTTTTGTTCTTTTCCTCTAAAAGCGTTATAGAGATATATCAATTTTTTTCTGCTTACATTGAAAATGTTGAGTTAATGATTAGATACGTGTGTGTGTGCGTCATGTTCGTAGCGTGCTCAGGCCCATATAATTTTTTCCTGGAAATTGTAAGGGGGAGGGGCTGGGCTTTTAAAGGGTGATCTTTAGACAGACAGAAATAACCACTCAAACGAATTACCTAATTAATGTCAGTCTTTTAATTATTATAAGTCACTTCTATTACCCTACGGGGAAATAGGTCGCCTACTAACTAAAGGTAAGCTTACATGTTCAAGACGAATTGATACGTAATTCTAAGCTGTTGTCTGTTATCTCATAATTCGCAATTTAATTCCGCAAAATTATATTGCTTTACGAAAGTCACAGAAGTTATAAAAACCTTTGCATATTTTGGCATTAACTTTGTTTCAGTATAAAGTGTCTTAACAAGTTGTTTTAACATGTTAAATTGTTAATTGGCTTATTATGCTATAGTGTTGATACACATGCCAAATACTATCTAAACCAAAAGTACTGCTCCGATCACAACATTTTTGGTAGCAATAAGATTTTCGTTGGTTTTTGTATGTAATTAAGTAGTTAAAATTTACAATACAAAATACTAATATAAATAGTAAATGTCTATTCGATCTATGTTTCTTTGGTTTTTTTATTTTGTTTTTTTTTAAATATACATATTTGTAAGAATTTATGAATCTAAGAAGTAATAATATTACTAATTATAATTATTATTACTATTATGTTGAAAAAAAACAACAACGAATACTCCTACTCTGGCTCTGCCAGTGTCGAGTATTGTTAAAGAGAAACAAAATTCATTGTATTCTCCCCTAAACAGTATCCACTAAGGAATTTTCTAGTGATGTGGCGCTCGGCGTTCCAGTTCCACATCATCGTGATCGCCGAGAGAACACCCCGCTCTCCAGAGGGGTGGCCAAGGGTACTGGTTGCTTGCCGCTGGTAAATGAGCAGCCGGCAAGGGTAAAATTGCAAACAAAGGGGTTATGTTCAGCCCCCCTCCCTCTGTGGGGCCCCGGGGCAACGATGAGTAAGAGACCCACGGGATCTCCGAAAAGCGGATAATGCTGGACTCCAGCTCGAGGATTGGTCGGGTTCTCCTGGGATTCATGGGCCGATTCGCGGGTCTCTCTAATGGGCAACCACTCCCCATTGTGGGAAAGTCAGGTGATGTGGCAGGACAGCAGCAATACTGCAGCAATACTGCTCTCTGAACGGCAACGATAATTTTCTTAGGGATTTTGTTAAAGGCGTGAATGTATCTTTGAGGTTATTTGTCATTATCCCATTGGAAGTTGATATATTTTATCTTATCTTATATAATACAGACGTTACTTGAAAAAAAAAAGATTAATTGTTATTTTTGACAAACTCAATAGCCGCTTAATTTCCAAACTTAGATTCCCATATAATAGAATTTTTAATTATTATTATTATGGTAGAAACGAACGAGCATTCATTCACTTGTAATGCCAGGGTCGAGTTTCGTTAGAGTTAAACAAAGTTCATTATTTTATTATTATTATTTCTAGAATTAATTTTTTTTTTTAGTGCGAAAGTTTTGTTGACATAATCTAAAAGCTGTTAAACCTTTAGTTGTTGTTTTTTTGCTGTTGTCTTTAAAGCTTTGGACTTTTGTTAAACGTGTAGTACTGACGTATTGCAATAACAGTCCGTTGTTAAAGAATTTTATTGGACTTATGAGAGTAAACCAGGACTAAAGAATGAAAGCGAAAGTAAATAAATAAATAACTTATAGCTTTTATATAGCATGCTTACAGCATGAACAGAGCACTATGGTCCAATGTCATTTGTGGACCAGTGGGGTGAGGGGGTATCTGGGAGAAGGTTTTTCCGTGTTACCTTTAGTTGCTCAGTAAACACAACTCTGCTTGAGTCACCCTTCATAGGTAGCCAAGCCAAACTAAGTTCCAGCGTACTTGGCCTGTAGACAACGCTTAACGTTAATCATATCAGGTATTTAAAGGGTAGAGTGGCACGTTGGCTGAGTGATTAAGCGCTTGGCTTCCCGAAACTGGAGTCCTAGGTTCGAACTTCAATAAATACTGAAATTTGGAATTTTGGGATTTTGAAGGCGCCCCTGAGTCCACCCAACTTTAAAGGTACCTGACTTGGGGAAAGTAAAGTTTTTCGTTGTGCTGGTCAAATGACATCCATCTTATTAACCTTTGGCCAAAGAAACAAACGATCTTATCATCGTTTTCCCTATAGACCACATGGTTTAAAAGGGAAGCTTTACTTTTTTTAGATTTGCTTTTTTTTTTAGTAATTGATAATTTATAATTGAATGTTAATTTAAAGGCAAGTAAGGTGAATATGGTAACCAAGGCGAAGTCGTCAGATTCTATTATTTCTGTATTATTTGTGTCCCCTTGCTCAACTACTCTTAGCAACAGCTTTGCTGACGTTAGAGCTATGATTAGAATGGAAACGATACCATGTAGCTAAGTCAGTATTGTGCTTGCTAATTCAATGATTCTCCAACTTTCATTTGTGACGTTCATGAGTTTCCTTAAAAAATGTTTCATTGCTAGTTAGGGTGTCTGACGGAGTGTTGCAACTCAAACGTTTTCATGTCCTCTCAGCTGCGGAAATGCATTCTTCTGGAATCTACAGAGCATGATTTATTGTAGTTGAAAAAAAAAATTTTTACAAAACACAAGTTAAACAAAAATATTCAAATAGTTTTTTTGTTGAAATCCAAATAAAAACATTTTTTGATAAAATAGAAAAAGGCCACTTTTCAATGGCGTAGCTAAGGTGCGTGAAGGGGGAAGAATTTGAAAAATCCCCCCAGTGAGTGTTCGAATTTTTTAAAATTAAATATTAAATATTACGTAATATGCAGTGGGGCCTCAAAGGGTTCAAGCCCTTCGTGACCTCGAATGATGATGAATTCTTATTTCTACAGCCCCCCATTTTCTACCCTCTTCGCCAGTATGTCGCCTGCCCCACCGCTCTTTTCCATTTTCAATGAAGCACTATACAGACTGAGAATCGTCGTGCTAATGAGTCTCATTTTTGTGTCACATTTTTAAAGAAACCATAAGGGGAATTTCCCTTAAAAAAAAAAGCAACCATGGTTCCCTTTAAAGTAGGCTTAAATTGAAATGAAGTTCTAAAAGACGCAATGAATGCTTAGCGACATTGATTTTCTTATTCTTTTTTTTCCGCTATTTAAGCTTACGGTTAATTTCTGTTTTTCTAAAGGAGCGCCACATTCTGAACACTAGACACCAGTTAGAACCTACTCCCACCATGAAGCCTGGTATTCGAGTGGTGAGGGGACCCGACTGGACTTACGAGGATCAGGACGGAGGTGAAGGTCATGTGGGCACTGTAGTGCAAGTCCCAGGGAATGAAGGCTCTTCAACTCCTAATAAACATGTTACAGTTTTGTGGGACAATGGAAACAGACATCAGTACAGGGTGGGTGCTGAAAACGCCTATGATCTCTATGTTTTCGACAACGCCACTGCAGGTAATTTATATATATATATATATATATCTTATGTCTTTATGCGCGTTTCTCAAGCGCAGTGGTCGATATGGCGAAGCCGTTATTGCGCAGGTCATTTCAGCGCCAAATGTTTTAGACACATTGCAAATGTTAATTGTATTATGCCCCCCATAGACATAAACAAATATAGACTGGCCGAAGGAAGTAACTTCATGTATACTTGATAAATGTATATCTATTGTATTCAGTTTTCCGAATTATGAAAAATTGCATGATCTTCATTCTTAGAGATTAAACAAAACTACACTGCCTCCTTATTTACAATATATATATAGGTGTGTGGCTGAAATAGATATAAACACTTCACTTTTATACTGCTCATAAATGCTGTATAATAAAGTACACAAAATTGCAAGTCACAAATTTTCATTTCATAAAACTCTTTAATCGGCCAGTATACATTTATTTATGCCATTAAAAAGTATAATATTCCACATATTTATGTTTTAAATGGCGTTATAGTACAATAAGGAATTAATTATTTGTTTCGAAAATAACAACAACGTAACAATACAGATATTATGTTTTTATTATTATTACGTCTTTGATTCATAATTCTTACAAATTTGTTTATTTAAAAAAAAGCAAACAAACATGGGAATTGACATTTACTATTTATATTTGTCTTTTGTTTTTGTTTGTCATTGAAAAAGCCTCCACCTCCTTTCTCTTTTTGTTTATGTCGAAAAAAAAACACAACGTAGATGTCATAAAACTGGACCTTAAAACTGTTTACATTGATAATAGTTCGTTCATTGTGGTTCGATGATGACCACTTTTGTCATCCGTGGGACTGAGGGCTTTGCACTGGGGCTTAGTGCCTTCTCGTGTGGCTGGTGAGACCTATGTGAGCCCGGAATGTTCGGCTGCACACTGGGCAGGTTATTCCAGCTGGAGCTAGTGTCATTGGCCTTGCTTTTCTTCTCTGGCGTTTTTCTTCTGCCAGCGCTGTTTTCTTTTCCTCGGGGCAACCTGTGCGCCAGTTTTCACAGCGCAACGCCATGATGCTCTTTCATGTGCCTCTGTCTCCCAAGTGGCTGGATCTATGCTGAACGCCTTTAATGGGTGTCCCTGAAGCGTTTTCTTTGACCAGATTTTGTGCGCTTTCCTTCCCTAATTGGCCATACAGAAGTCGTTTAGGGATGCGGCGGTCTTCCATTCTGCTGACGTGTGCTGCCCATCGCAGCTGGGACTGCATCATGATTGACCATTGGGATGACATTATCCTAGACCACAATACGTTGAGAGTGACCAAGAAAGCTATGGCAGTAAAAAAAAAAACCTCGGGTATCAGCTCTGGAAGAAAAGCGTGCTATACGAAAAATGGCCAGCTTCTGAACCATTAAAACAAAAGCCAACTTTACCTGTAATATTTTCGGACGGGAGTGTCTCCCCAAAATGGGGCTCCACAGTCACGTGAAAAGGTGTTCGAGATGAACCATAGTCTTCGATATCTGATGAAGGCCAGCAACTAGATATAGATACTAAACGTGTATAGAAGTATGTTTGGATATCTAGCTACAGTTAGTTACAATTTTTGCAACGTTGTTTGCAAAAGTACATTTAAAAATGATATTTTTTGCATTGAATGTCACCCCTTGGTGAGTGTCACCCGGTGCGACACGCACCCCTCTCATCCTTCTAGTGATGCCACTGAAAATATTAATAAAGCTTTATCTGTAATGTTAATTAGAATCTCGTTATTATTGGAGATTTGTTTTTCAATATTTCAGGAGCTACTCATCCTATCATCTGCAACGGATGTAAAGACATGGGAATGAAAGGGTTACGATGGAAGTGTAACAGCTGTGAAAATTACGACCTATGTAACAAATGTTACGGAACAGATCAACACGAACTGAGTCATCAGTTCAGCAGATATGACACACGGGCCTCCAACGGGTACCCACGTTTCAGAGTTTATAATGTCAGAGTGTTAGGGCTTCTGTAAAAAAAATATAAAAAAAACAAGGTTACAAAGACAGTTTGTGTGAAAACACAAACTCAAAATCGAGCCCCGAAGTGGTCCTCCTAGGCAGGTAGAAAGACAGGTTTCAATATTTTCAGGAAGAATATCGGAATACAATTCTATCAGGCAAATTGACCGATCGTATGTGGTGCCCCAACGGTCCATCAGAACAAGAGATAGCAGAAAGTGAAGATGAAGCTTGATGTAAGCCTGGTCTAACTGATGTTATATAATGATTTTTTAATTGAGCTTATTGTTTTGTACAAGTTCAATGTCTTATTCAAAGCCTCAAGAGAGAAGTTACTCCTTTAAAAAAATATTCCTTTAGTTATGTATACTATTATTGTTTCTATGTGTTGCAGATCACGCGATAATATGAAAAAGTACTTATTAATTGTTGTTTTAAATAATGTTCTACTTATATGTATACTAAATAGATTTTTTCTCCTTAACAACAACAAAAAAAAGTAAACATTATTTTTGTACATGTAGAATGACAAACAGGGCCGGTCCTAACAATTGCGGGGCCCTATGCGAAACTGATTGCGCGGGCCTAGTCTGGGTGGGAATATGGATAATAAGTGAAAATTAAGATTTTGTATTAGAAAAAAAATCGACTTTGCATTTTGTTCATTCTTTACTAAGTATAAAATTACGATCAAATTAACGTTACTTTGCGAACCTTGCAACCTATGACATATTTATTATATTTATATGCCAGTGACTATAAAAGTAAATAAGGTATTGAAACTTTCGATTTAGGTGAAAACTCGTCCGATTATTACATTTCATTACATGAAAACTGACGATTCCCTTTTTTTATCGCACGTAGGATTGGCGTTTTCCGTAATAAATGACACCCACAAATGACAATTTTGTTATTTTTCAGTATATTTTATGAGTTTTCTGGAAATTTTAATAAATGCAGGACATTTCAAGGAATTTTTCGTATATATTTTGCAATTTAATAATTACACATAGAATTAGCGCGGGGCCTATGAAAGCGCGGGGCCCACTACGAACAGATAGGTTGCAGTGGCCTAAGACCGGCCCTGATGACAAATCATATATAACTTAGCAATACAAATGTAATTTTTTTTTTACAAAATTCTAAAACCGTTTGCATTAACATATTTAAATATGTTAAATAGAAGTCTCCCTTACTAAAAAGCCTCCCATGTTAGTTTTTATTAATGGGAAATAGTTGTAAAAAAAAAAGGTGTATTTATGAAAAACTACTTGAATAGTTTATTTAAAAGTTAATTTATTCGCTTTCTGAAAATAAAAAACAGTAGCCGTTGCATCAGAACTTTGCAGTCAAAAATATTATGATATCGGATTTTCACTACCTTTTCTAGTTTACGAGATCTAAATGGGACGGACAGATGCACGGACTGATGAACAGACAGTTCGCATAAAACTAAACGTGTCTTTTTTCCCTTAGGGGGCCGCTAAAAATCGTAACTTAGCCTAAGCTTAACTAATAAGTAGTTTTATTTATCTATTTATTTTAGTCACTTCCAGGGCCGGATTTAACTAAATGGATACCCTTGGTAGACATATTCTGGAGATTTCTCCTTTTTTTTTTGTTTCAAGGCTTTGAAAAAATAAATGAAAATGCATTTTATTAATACGAGGGTAAAGACACATTAGACTAGAGTACATGTACATGTAGCTTTATCTCCCTTCCTTTTATGAATTTATACGATTTATTTTTCTCATAGAATATTAGTTCCAGCACGAAGCCAAAGTCAAGATGATAAAATTAGAGCCATGGGAATTTTTACTGGAGCAACAGTTTGCAGAGGCTCTGATTGGAAATGGGACGACCAGGACGGTAGGACATTGTATTGTTTCAGATTGGAATTTGGGAACCCACGAAAGTTAGACATTATATTGCTTTGTAATGAGTTTGAAGAGGCTCTGATGAGAAATGGGGAGCCCAGGACTGTATGGCATTCTAATGTTTTGACCTTTTTTTGACCTAGACTGCAGTTGGTGAAACGCAAAATAGTTAAATCTTGTGCTGCTCTTTAAAAATAAACAAATAATGTTATGTTCTTCGTCTGTCAGAGTGATATGGTTCTGGTGCATTTAAGAAGGAAGCACTGTGTAAACTTTCCCAATGCTTTTTCTGACTGGAAGATCTGTGGAGTGTGGAGTTTCTATAATATAAGGGGAATTTAAATAGTAATTAATAGCAATTTTAAAAAGGTGCATGTCAATCGATTTTCCCTTCTCCCCTTTAGAATTGTACACATCTACTAAGGAAGAGGTAGGAACACAGAAGATTGGACAGTCCCATTGATTCATTGCTGTATTCACATTAGGTCACAAAAAATCTCTCAAGTTCTATATTTCGTGTCTGTAATATGTTGTCGTTATTAAATCAATACGAACTTCAATATTTAAATACTGTTTGTAATGAGTTTATGCTAAACTGCATTCAATATACATACTTTTTTAAAAAATGCTTTCTTAATGTAGTTTTATTAGTCTATTCGGCATTTCTAAATAGATGGCATTCCTGCTAGAGATGTCAAGCGATTGTCTGTAAAACAATTTAGACTTCAATCATGATTTAATCACCGAATATTTTAAAAAAGCTAAATAAAACAAGAATAGTATAAAAAAATAATTGAAAAAAATTTTATGAAGAATTTAGTTTTATCAATTAGTTAATATTACTCATGTACTTGATTTGTAATAGATCTATACAAACAATGACAAATCTATACGAATACAAATATTTTTTACCTATCGTTATTGTTTAGGGCAGCTCAATGTGGTTTCATTTTTCAATATGCTATGATCCTATCACTTGGTCTGGACCTGTTGGAAAAAGGTGAGGGGGGAGAAAGAATAGTGTAACTAGGTATCGCTTTCTAAATATATTTCTTTTAAAAAATGTGAAAGACATGAATCTCAATTCGAGGGCCAACACACTAACCATTATGCCAGCGAATCACTTATGAAAACAGAAGGTTACAAAGTTATCTATTGTTTGCTTCAAACGTAAAAGCTGCGACTTTTAAAGTATAAGGAGGGTTAGTCCAACTTATTTCACCACATAAGTCAAGTATAATTTATTTCCATAGTTCGAGGTGCCAAACGTAATAATTGATTATTAATTAATAATTACCAATAGTTAATTAACTAATTTGTTACTTTTTAAGAATTGATTCTTGTGTTCTCGGGTAAAGGAAATATTTATTCAAAAATTCATCTTGATCCGAGATCAGGTGTGGAAGAAATAATGTGTAGACATTTTGTTTTTACCAGACTGACATAATTGTCAACAACTTTTTCAGAAAACAAAGTTTTTCTAAGTGGAAGAGTTACGTCCTCACATCTTAATCGCTCACTAATAAATAGTCCTTACATAATAGTCAATTACTCTTTCTTTCCCTTTTTTGAGATACCAAACAAAGTAATTAATTACCTTTATTTAATCAAGTAATTGAGTTTTTTTTTTATTGATTCTTGTGTTGTCAGGTAAAAGAAATGTGCAATATTTTAGCTTGATCCGACATTGGGTGTCGGAGAAATAACGTTTACAAACTTTTGGCCTGACAGACACACAGACAGGCAGACAGCCTGAATTGGTATAAGCTTTGTAAATACAAACATTTGATATGGTCTCAACCTTAGACTTGCAATGATATTTCGCTTTCCTTTCCATTTCTTATCCTTAATGTATTCCCTTGAATGTTGGGGGCGTGTACAATTACGTCCCCATCCTTCTACTGTCTCTTTTAAGCTGACTACATCATTGACAATAAACTTGTAAATATTTATGTCTACCAGGCGGTGAAGGTCAAAAAGGGATTGTCAAGAAGGATGGGAAACCACCTTATCGTTCATTGGTCATAGTACAGTGGGGGTCTGGTAAAAAAGCGGACTATCGAGTAGGGGCTGATGGGAACGTTGACCTCAAATGTGTAGCCCCAGCCTCCGGAGGATATTACTATAAGAGTCACCTTCCAGCATTAGGTAAGTACTACGTTCAACATAGCGTGATGACATCTAAAACGTGTATGGGACGAGTACTACGTTCAACATAGCGTGATGACATCTAAAACGTGTATGGGACGAGTACTACGTTCAACTTAGCGTGATGACATCTTAAACGTGTATGGGACGAGTACTACGTTCAACATAGCGTGATGACATCTTAAACGTGTATGGGACGAGTACTACGTTCAACATAGCGTGATGACATCTTAAACGTGTATGGGACGAGTACTACGTTCAACATAGCGTGATGACATCTTAAACGTGTATGGGACGAGTACTACGTTCAACATAGCGTGATGACATCTAAAACGTGTATAGGACGAGTACTACGTTCAACATAGCGTGATGACATCTAAAACGTGTATGGGACGAGTACTACGTTCAACATAGCGTGATGACATCTTAAACGTGTATGGGACGAGTACTACGTTCAACATAGCGTGATGACATCTAAAACGTGTATGGGACGAGTACTACGTTCAACATAGCGTGATGACATCTTAAACGTGTATGGGACGAGTACTACGTTCAACATAGCGTGATGACATCTTAAACGTGTATGGGACGAGTACTACGTTCAACATAGCGTGATGACATCTTAAACGTGTATGGGACGAGTACTACGTTCAACATAGCGTGATGACATCTTAAACGTGTATGGGACGAGTACTACGTTCAACATAGCGTGATGACATCTTAAACGTGTATGGGACGAGTACTACGTTCAACATAGCGTGATGACATTTTAAACGTGTATGGGACGAGTACTACGTTCAACATAGCGTGATGACATCTTAAACGTGTATGGGACGAGTACTACGTTCAACATAGCGTGATGACATCTTAAACGTGTATGGGACGAGTACTACGTTCAACATAGCGTGATGACATCTTAAACGTGTATGGGACGAGTACTACGTTCAACATAGCGTGATGACATCTTAAACGTGTATGGGACGAGTACTACGTTCAACATAGCGTGATGACATCTTAAACGTGTATGGGACGAGTACTACGTTCAACATAGCGTGATGACATCTAAAACGTGTATGGGACGAGTACTACGTTCAACATAGCGTGATGACATCTAAAACGTGTATCGGACGAGTACTACGTTCAACATAGCGTGATGACATCTAAAACGTGTATGGGACGAGTACTACGTTCAACATAGCGTGATGACATCTAAAACGTGTATGGGACGAGGAAAGAGAAATTAGATGAAGTTAACATCGTGAAAAGCACTTGGGGCTTTTGAACCAAGAAGTCAATGATTTGAAAATCTAGGAAAGCTAAAACTTTGAGCCTGTGGATGATTAGGATTTCGCTGTCTACCAAACTGTGATGGAAACCCCAAATTAATAGAGAAAAGTAAAGGCGGTTAGCATTTGTGCTGGCCACATGACATCCTCGTTAACCGACTGCCGTATAAAGATATTTTTTTTTTAGTTATCCACCCTAAAGACCGCATGTACAAACCGTTTTTAAAAAAACAGACAACAAATGTCATGTTTATATACTATTGGAGATTTTTATAATAAAATAAACAATACCAAGGCTGCTAAATTGAATTTCAATGCCGCCAACTAACAAACTGAAGGGTTCAAGAAATGTGATTCTATAGTGCCAGAAAGTGCTCACACAAAAAAATCAAAGAGCTTTACAAAAAAAAACACTTAGCTTATCTACACTTTATCCATTGTGTACACCAGATACACCAAAAAGCTTTCTATTGAGGGATTTGACGCCATGCATGTTTTGTACTGTACAACTAAAGACCATGTGGTATTTCAAAGACTCAGGAATTCCAACCTGCGCTTTCAAATTCATTCAATTTTTTTTTTGTTTCTACAAAGTAAAATATTTAACTTTTTCTTTCACAGTTTTTTTTTTTTTAACCAGGTAAAACAGAGGTATGTGAAGGCAAGGAAGGAGCAGAGTCATTTCTAGAAATGATGCAAGAGCTGGGATCTTCAATCTTTAATCCCCTCATGGGAGATGAGTTGGCATCATCTTTGTTCAATCCACTGAGAGGTTTGGAATTGATAAGTAAATTGGTAAGATTCCATTGATACTATTTGAAGTTTCAGGAGTTACTGCCTTTCCCTTTTATCACTTCTCATGTGACTAAAGATGCTAATCCTTGATACACAGCTGTGGTCACAGGTTGGGCATCTGTAATCATCAGGGTAGTCACATTCTTTACAACTAATTAACTAGTATTAAGTGCAAGTTCTTTAGCTACACAGAAGCGATTGATTCTTATCTGCTTATCTTATATAATACAGACGTTACTTCAAAAAAAGAAGATGATTACGTCCTACGTGTTATGCATCTAGTCATGCGTGTTAACCAATGACCTAAATTCTGTCAAGTCATTGGTTTTCCTGGCTAGCTCAGGCAATACATTCCATGCTCTAATAGCACTAGGAAAGAAGGAGTATTTGTACAAATTTGTCCTAGCATATGGGATGAGGAATGTGCCTTTATCTTTGTGTCTTTCAGAGTATTTTATTAAATTTTGTTTTTGTATTTGAAGATTATGGTTCAGTGTTTTATGTATAATTGCTACTTTACTTTTAAGTCTTCTGTCCTGAAGGCTTTCCAAAATTTAGTGATTTAACTTACGATGTTACTCGAGTCAAATGTGAATATTCGTATGTTATAAATCTCACTGCTCTAAAAGATTTAAAAATTATAACTGAACACTGTATCAGTATTTAATTATTTAAGTAACTCAGCACATAAGTCTAAGACTTATACTCATTACAAGTCTGTAGTTTCAAACATAGTTATATTATGGTATTTCCGATTTTAGACTCAACCACAATTCCCGGCTTATATGTGGTTCATTTTATGTTATTAGGCAAAAAAATAACTCATTTTTTTCTGGTCAAGATTACTGATAGTCAGTTTTACAGTTTTGGTCAGAACGCTTTACACTTTTATTCAGTGTTTTTTTTTTTAAATGTAATTTACCCCTTTTTTATATTTCATAAAAACAATCTACTTATCTGTGTCGGAGTCCTAACATCTGTCCTTTTTTGGAGTCTACCAAAAAAGTGTGTATGTTTGTGTGTGTGTGTGTGTGGGGGTACTAATCTGTTACATAGAGCAAAGCTTCCAAGCTATATTGGTAGCACTAACGTTTAAAGTCAAACTTTTTGAAGTTTTAAAAGGACTCCTAGTGGAGCATAGAGCTGCTACAGTAATAAGCAATGGGACCTGGTTCTGTAATCATTTGGGTCTATGTCCATCCTACCGTTTTTTTATTCTAGTTCTATTGATCTCCTTCATTTAGGCTTTGATCTCCCAGCCTTTCTCTTGCCCTGTTCCATCCAGTCCAGGTTTGTTTTGATCTCCCAGCCTTTCTCTTGCCCTGTGTGTTCCATCCAGTCCAGGTTTGTTTTGATCTCCCAGCCTTTCTCTTGCCCTGTTCCATCCAGTCCAGGTTTGTTTTGATCTCCCGGCCTTTCTCTTGCCCTGTTCCATCCAGTTCAGGTTTGTTTTGATCTCCCAGCCTTTCTCTTGCCCTGTGTGTTCCACCCAGTCCAGGTTTGTTTTTATCTTCCAACTTTTTATGATGGGTACCGGTAAATCGTTGGGGAAAGAAATTCCATAGTGCTGGCCACATAACACCCTCATTAATGGTCAGATTAAGAACCAGATAAAATTAACATCCTCTTCCAGAAAGATTGAAGATCTGAAAGGGTTATATTTACTTTAGACTTTACTTCATTTCTATCAACGACAAAAATATTTATTCCACAAAAATAAACCAAATTCTTATAAAAATAAACTTTATAACTTTCTAGTCCATACTCTTGCTACAGTGTAGTATAACACTCTACATCTATAATGACCTAATTTCAGTCAGAGAAAAAGGTTGCATCTTCTGTGTTCTCTGAAATACGTAAAGGCATGAGAGTGGTCAGGGGACCTGACTGGAAATGGAAAGATCAGGACGGGGGAGAGGGTCACATGGGAATTGTCAAGAAGGTCATCCGATTACCCCAGAAGAGTTCAGTGAAAGTGATTTGGGAGTCAGGTGACTCAAATATTTACCGAGCTGGATCCGATGATTGCTATGATCTTCTGGTCTACGACAGCGCACCTAGCGGTAAGTATTCAGACTAATTGTAGAGTATTCTTTTTTTACAGATGTGCCATACAGACAGGACGATTGATTTTATATCTTACGTAAAATTTATGTTAATCTTGTAGTTGATTGAATACGAGGCAGGAATTGTTCTGAGTTTAATTTATCCTGTCTGATATTTTAATAATTGTTCCTCGCTGGTGCATAAGGAGTAAAAAAATATTTTCATAGCCTTGTGAATGTAATTTTTTCAGTCTGTTGTTAAAGGCCAGCTATTCGAACATTTACTGTTCAATGATAATTGCTGTATTTGTATATATACATATACTTTTACCAGGGCCGGTCCTACAGATTGCGGGGCCCTATGCGAAACTGATAGCGCGGGCCCAGTCTGGGTAGGGATAACAATAATATGTGAAAATTAAGATTTGTAATAGAAATAAAACTCGTCTTTGCAATTTATTTAAACTTTACTAAGTACAAAATCAGTGTCAAATTAACTTTACGAGCCATCTACAGTAGATAGTAGTTTTCCAACAAAAAGCCGATAAACATTCGGATCTGCCTTTTAGATTTACTATCGACTAGCGAAATGTCGCTTTTTTTTTTTTTGAAAGGTCGAGATAGATTTAGAGCCTCATTTGTATGCCAGTGATTATGACCTTAGACCTTCTTGTTTATTAATTTTTTAATAAATGAATACTGACAATGCCAAATTTTTATTTTCATCGCGAGAAGGATTGCCGTTTCCCATATTGAACAACACCCCATAATGACAATACTTTTTGTCTTTTTAAGGGAGATTTGCATGAGTTTCCATAAGGTTTTAATAATTTCAGGAGATTTTTGTGACTTTTGTGTGTGTATATTTTGCAATTTCAGGACAATTCCAGATACCCTTCAATAATAAGTTAAAATGGTTTAATTTAATAATTTACACCTAGAATTCGAGCGAGGCCTATGAAAGTGCTGGGCCCACTGCGGCCGCATAGGTTGCAGTGGCCTAAGACCGGCCCTGACATTTACACCTTTACTTGATAATTATTATTCGAAGATCTAAATATTCTTATTGCTATGTAGAAGCCATACGTCAATACGAAAGTATAAATCATAATATACGTTGCATATAAAACATTTTCTATTTCTATTTAATGAACAGTATTACAAATTAAGCATTGTTAAGCATTAGCCTACTTTGGGTCAATGTTCGCTATCCACTCAATTGCAACCTGTGCACACCAAAAATCTTATCTAACTATATCATTAGATCTGTGTACTTTGTAATTCAATCAGGTATCAAACATCTGAATGTTATGTGTGATGAGTGTAAACAGGAACCTATTTATGGCGCGCGCTGGAAGTGTGCTGACTGCGACAACTTTGACCTGTGCACAGCCTGTTACAACATGGACAAACATGACCTAACACACGCCTTTCTGAGGATTGATAAGCAATCCTCCAGAGCGTACGTTTATTGTACACTTTTAACTAAGACATTTCTATTTAACTTGTACACTCTAGGCTATTTTGTATTTAACGTACACAATTTTGTTAACTTTCTTTCTTAAAAATCAAGATCACATTGAAGAAGCTGATATTGTTATATTTGCATATGGAGCATGGTGGGTAAGTGGTAAAACGCCTAACCTCCAAACCGCAGAGTCTTGAGTTCGAATCCCAGAAATGATCTTCTTTTTTATTAGAACTCTATATAAGTTTACCCTATACTAATCGTTGTAAAAGAAATCAATACTGACTTGAGTGGTCGCAACCTGTTAACAGTTAAGACCAAAAGCTCTTTGCGAGGTCACAGGTCTAACGTCACGACATGTGACATTAAAACTGATAATGTAAAAATCATCAGTATCTGTGGCCTACGGTTAACGAAGAATTCATGTGGCCAGCACAACGACCAACCGCCTTCACTTTTCTCCAGCTAACGTCAGGTACCCATTAGAGCTGGGTGGACAAAGGGGCGCCCAAAGACACCGAAATTCAAAATTCCAGTCTTCACCGAGATTAGAACCCAGAACCCCAGGTTCGAAAGCCAATCGATTTACCGCTCAGCCACCGCGCGTCCTACTACATGTGGCATGGCAACTAGCAATTTGTCTAAACTACTTACAGGTTGGTCTTAGCAGGTCAGTGTTCGGGCCTTTTGTAACGATTGGTCTCAGTCCTCCCAATTCTTAAGAGTACCGGACAGGACCTAAGTTTGTCATTGTTCTGGTCACATGACACCCTCGTTAACTTTCAACCATAGAAACATAAGTTTAAAGTATATTGACCCCCCCCCCTCCATTAGGTCTGAAAGGGGTCTCTTTATTTTTATTTTAACTTCTTTGATTCGTATGTTATTTAGGTTTATTTATGAAACAACATGGATACAAATTTTTAAATTAAACTGCAAGAATCTAAATGATTAATACATTATGTTTTTGTCAGAAATTAGAAATCTTTGCTTGTCTTGTCTTGGCTCATAAGGGGTTACTCCATTACTCAGTTGCAATTAATTAATTAAGGACAACTCAAATACGAACAAACTCCAACTCCAAATATATAAGGATAACACAAATAATACTTTAATAATTGAATAACATCTGAATAGAGCATAAATTAATGACATCAACGTCAATAAATATTTAATACACAAAACACCAGTCCAGGAAGTAAACGTCCAACCTTCCTGGACCGGGAGCAAGGCATCACTAACTAACACACTCGCACATTCAACGAATACTAAATCATTTGGTTCATTAAACGTGCACCTGGGAGTACTTAAGCAAGGGGATATCACTATCATACCAAAATATCAAAATAACATTCATTTTCGCCATATCTCCCCCTGTCAGTTTTCATAACATATTTACATTATGTTAGTATAAAAGCCCTAAGCTATTAAACGCATATGATAATAATTGTTCAATTCGTTGTATTAGAGTGCCAGTACCAAAGCGTTGTGACAGTGTTAAAGTGACAGCGAAAGGAATATTTGAAGGTGCTCAAGTCAAGCGTGGAAAGCACTGGAAATGGGAAGATGTCGATGGTAAGGCTATATTCTTAATTCAATAAAATCTATAAATCTAGTTTGAAGACAATATTAAACTCTACAATAATCTATTACACAAGAAATTTAAAATCTAGATTAAGTTCCAGGATGATAAAGGCACATTCCTCATTGTATATGCTAGGACAAATATGTACACATGCTCCCTAGTGATATAAAAGTTGTTTAATCAGTAAAGAATGTTCCGCATTTTGTTTCAAAAATGAAATCGACCTTCATTACGTTAATTTTCTTACAAATCGTCGCCAAAAATGATCCGAATTTTATATGAGAAATCTAATAACGCTAATAAATGTTTGAAATCCCTCTTGTAAAAAATAAAACAAATAATTTCTTTTTTACGAAAATTGGTTGTTCCGGATTTTGTATGAAAAATCTAATAACGCTAATAAATGTTTGAAATCCCTCTTCTAATAAATAAAACAAATAATTTTCTCATTTACGAAAATTGGTTGTTCCGGATTTTGTGTAAAAAAATATTTTAACTCTATTCATGTAAAATCGCACTTCTCTCTTATATTAGATTTAACTTTCTAGCTAAAACGTTAGAAAATCTAATTATTGTTAATATTATGTTCTGATTTTTAAGGAAAACAATTTCTTAACACCAAAGTATGGTTTGATAAAATCTCCATAAGGGTATGGTACATCTAATTTTCATAACAGACCATCCCACAAATGTAATTAATGGTATTATATTTTCTGGAATTCTTATTTTCTCTCACTATAAATATATAAACAGCCGGAACAATCATTATAGAAACTTAAATTTAATGCGATGTTTCGGAAGGGAAATTAAATTTTAATCAGATTTCTAAGAGCTTTTAGTCTTTTTTTTTCTCGCCATTAACATGACGGGACGGACAGACTGACAGTCTAAAAAAAAAGCGTCTTTTAACCTTTTATATATATATTTAGTCTAACTAGCCCATCAAATGAAATGCTAAAAGAACTCACTCGGTGCACCAATTTCTAAGAACCCTCGAGAAGCCGCTCGTATAGAAGACATTTTTTAGTCTAACTAGGATGTGTGACGTAATGGAATTTTTTTCCTTTGACGTCATATGGAGTTAATTCTTTAACTGAAATGCTTAAAGATCTCACTCGGTATAGTAATATTCATTAAACCTCGTAATGTGACTCGCACTTTTAAAAGGCATAATACCTAGATTTAGATCTAATCTAGATTTTTTACACTAGATCTAGATTTTTGTAACAATAAAGCTAGATTTTTTACACTAAATCTAGATTTTTTTTTACACTAGAGCTAGATTTTTAAAACTAGATTTATATTTTTGCGAATATGCGGATCCGACAGGGATCCGTCTCCCACGGGGGCCGCCTCTGAGTTTGTGTGGCAACACAAACTCTCTTTGCAATCTTGTTTTATTCTATATATATTTAGAATGAAACGAAATCAGGCACAGCCTAGACATTTCGCACATTGGCATTAAAAACTGATTAATTTACAGTACAACATTGTTTGTTATCCCACTTGTTATTTATGCTGCTAAAGTTAGCTACTTTGTTAAATCGTAGAATCTTATCTTATATGATACAAAAAAGATGATTACGTCCTACGCGTCATGCGTTTAGTCATGAATAGAATTACTATTAAGAGAGCTAGATAATAATGGGGCATTACATTATAAAGCACTTGGACTCCCAGTTCGGCATAGGATTTCTTTTAAAACCGATCTGTATAACTGACTCCTAAAATTCGTATTTGCTATCTTTGTTGAACCACATTTTGTGTTTTCAATTTTGGTGGACTATTCACTGTGCTTTATTAGTGGAGCCCAGGCACTGGTAGAAATTTGCAAACTCTTTTGGCTACACTCTTGGAATTAGGTGACTGTAGTTTGCTTTAGATTTTATATTGAAAAGGGAAGTTTTATCGTCAAAATTATCTGTTGAGGGCTTTTAAACTAAAAAATCTATGGAGTATTTGTTTTTAACAAATTCAAAGCCCCATTTAGAATTCCATTCATAGAATTTTGTAAGAGTAATTTGCTTTAGAATAATATTGAAAAGGGGGATTACAACCTCAAAACCCCAATGTAGGGGGATTTTAAACACAAAAACATCTGAAGGGTTTTTAAACTTTAAAAAAAGCCATCTGGAGGAGGAGGGGGTTTTAAACTTAAAAACCCCATTGGCTTAGCTGCGCTCAATGAATTTAAGTGTATAATTCAATTTTTTAAAATATTTTTTTTATATTATATTTTTAGCATCAAACCCCGCTAAAGGGGGATTTAAGCTCAAAACCTCTTTGGCAATGCTCATAGCATTTTAAGTGTGTACTTTGCTTTTTATACTGATGGGGGGTGCATCATAAATTTCGAAGGGGGGTTTAAAATCTATATCTTCCTTAGCTATGCTCTTGGAATTTGGGGATTGTGGTTTGCATTATTTTTTGTTTTCTTTTATAGAAGTGGGAAGGGGGGTTAACTGCTAAATCCCCTTGTAGGGGGTTTGAAACTTAAAACCCCTTTAGCTGGGATAGGGCAAGTGATGATTTCGTATTAAAATACCATCTAGGAGAAGGAAAACTCTGACTCCAATCCTCCACTTTATGGCAATACTCCCCCGTGTGGGTATCGAGGCTTGGAAATGACCAAGAGTAATAATAAACCCACTGCCTTTACACTTGCATTTCATTTCACTAGGGCGAATAATAGTGGAACCTCCCTCCCCCCTTTAGGTGCTTTGTGACGTAGGTCTGGACTACACTACCCCAGGCGGAGGTCTGGACTACACTACCCCAGGCGGAGGTCTGGACTACACTACCCCAGGCGGAGGTCTGGACTACACTACCCCAGGCGGAGGTCTGGACTACACTACCCCAGGCGGAGGTCTGGACTACACTACCCCAGGCGGAGGTCTGGACTACACTACCCCAGGCGGAGGTCTATGTCTATCTACGCTCTACTACTGGATACTACTGAAGTGTTTGTCTGGAACTGGTGAACGTGATAGCGTGAAGTGGCCTGGATCCAGAATGTGACGATTCCACGGGGCATACCCAGGGCACAGTCCACACCCAGGGCACAGTCCACCTAAGCTTTACTACTGCAAAATAGTTACATTTGGAGAGTTCTGTGGATGGTGGAGAATGGACCATTGGCCAATCCCACCTTGTCTCTTGGATATTCCAGTTACAGTTTCAGGGCCAGATGCTCTTTTAATTCAGTGTTGGAACAAGTTGCAAAGACTAAAAACTTCCTTAAAATTTGATAGTCAGCTGCGGTCATATTGCATTTTCACCCTTCTTTTCTACTACTGCAATACTGGGGCCCCTACTTTTATGTTCGCTCTCCATGGGGATCTGTCCAGTGCTACCTTTTCCCAGCTGCTAGTGTCGATTTTGAAGAGCTTCATGTCGCGTTTGCATACATTCGTATACCGTTAAAGTGTACGACCAGCGGCTCTCCTGCCTTCTATTAGATCACCGTACAGAATGTCTTGCTGAAGTCGACCTAGTGGCAAAGCCAGCCAAGGCGTCTGCTGCTGATAACAGAGCGGATGTCCTTGGCACCCTGCTCTTCGTAACACTTTCTCATTGGTTATTTTTTTTTTTGCCATCTTATTTTAATGATCCGACTTCGGCATCGGAGGTGGAAGTTACTTAGCTTTTTTTTCCTTCCATGAGTAGGTTGACCATGTTTCACTTCTGACCTAATCCAAAGCGTCACTAGTCGGTTCAAAATACGTCTAATATGGTGCGTCTCTACCTAACTAATATAAAAACTAAGTGTCTAACAAAAAATAAAAATATTTATTTATTTATATTTTGTTTGTCTAAGGTGGTAAAGATAAGGAAGGTTTAGTGGTGAAGATCATGAAATGGACCCCAGAGACACGCAGAAGTGGAGCAATGGTCCAGTGGCCTGGGCCATCAAACAAACCTGTAGCGCATCGGTTGGGACACAAAGGCAAGATGGATTTGAAGTTTTCGAAGCCCGTGGGTCGGTGGTTACTACTACAAGACACACTTGGCTCTCCTAGGTAATGGCTATAGGGGAATGCTTATATTATTAGATGTAAATTTTTTAGCTATAGTTTCACACAACTACACTTATTAAAGATATTCTATTGAAGACTCGGAGTGATGGTACTTACATCATAAGACATCCACGAATACATTTAGATTACGATTGAGCCCGCATTAAAAACATTTTATACATGAGAGTTACTGTGATTTACCCCCCTCCCTTGTCACAAACATAAATGTTTGATCCTGTCCATATTTTGTAAAATGTAAATGTGAAATTAATTTAGTTGAGCAGTTTTGAATATGTCTCAAGTGAGTGACAGTAACATTGATTTGTACCAATACATATTTTTAAAGAAGATTAATTGGGAAAAAATCTTATTTATAGAGCTCCACACTTACAACTATATCTCTAAACAATGTAGAAGTTATTTTCTTCATTCCATATCCATATCAAATAAAAAATTAATTTCAATACTAATTGACTAATTGGTTAATTTTTAAATTGATTTATGTTTTAGTAGGTACAATAAATTAGTGTTTAAAATTTCAAACACGATCTGAGAATGAGTGTGGGAGAAATAATATAAATAACTATATAAGGCATGGGCTAGCCAGGGAGGGGTTGTGGTTCAACAGCCCCCTTCCTAAAATGAAAATCCCCCTGCGGGGGGAGGGGTTCGGAATTTAGTGACTGATTTTTTGCTTTGATTTTGTTTATTTTAGGTGAGAATTTAATACTAAAACATCACTAGCCCCAGCACAGCCAATGGGGTTTGAGTTTAAAATCCCTACCAGGAAGTTTTGAGTTTAATACCTCCTACCAGGGGGTTTTGAGTTTTAAACCCCCCTTCCAGGGGTTTTAGCTGTTAAATCCAACTTTTCAATAAGCAAAACAACAACAAAAAAAATGCAAACGACAATCCCCTAATTCCAAGAGCACCGTTAAGAAATATTTTTATTTTAAAACCCCCCCTCCAAAATTTACGATAACCCCCCTCTTTAATATATAAAAAAGCATATTACAAACTCAAAATTCTATAAGGGTAACCAAAGGGTTTTGAGTTGAAATCTCCCCAGCCGGAATTGAAGCTAAAAAAATACATCTTTAATGTAAAAAAAAATAAATTACGCACTCAAAATGCTATGAGCGTTGCCATAGGGGTTTTAAGTTAAACTCCTCCAGCGGGGTTTAAAACTAAAAAATATATCTTCAATGTTAAAAAAAAGCAAATTACGCATTTAAAATGCTACGTCTGTGGCATTTTACGTCTCGAGAGACGATCCAATTGCAACTTCTTGTGTGACTAAAGAGGCCAATCCTTGATACACAGTTGCTATAGCAGGTTGGGCATATGTGATCACTAGGCGCCGTTCTATTTTCACCCTTCTTTCTGTTTCTGTTGTGTATGGCATCTGCAATCTGAGACCCATTCCTTTATGCTCTCTCTATATGTGGATCTATCCAGTGCTACTTTTTCTCAGCTGCTAGTGTCGATTTTGAAGAGCTTCATGTCGCTTTTGCATACATCCGTATACCGTAAAAGTGGGCCAGCGGCTTTCCTGCCTTCTATTAGATCGCATGCAGAATGTCTTGTGAAAGTTAACCTACTGGCATTCTACGAACGTGACCAAGCCAGCCAAGGCGTCAGCTGCTGATAACAGAGCGGATGTCCTGGCACCCTGCTCTTCGTAGCACTTCCTCATTGGTTATCTTGTCTTGCCACCTTATTTTAACGATCCGCCTTAGGCATTGGAGGTGGAAGACATTCAGCTTTTTTTTCCTGCCACGAGTAGGTTGACCATGTTTCACTTCCGTATAGAAGGTGCTCAACACACAGGGGTTTTGAGTTTAAACCCCCTCTCATCGGGGTTTGATGGTAAAAAATACTTCTTTAATATAAAAAGCAAATTACACACTAAAATTATTTGAGCGTAGCCAAGCCAATTGGGAGTTTTGAGTTTAAAACCCTCTCCTATAGATGTCTTTTTAAAAGAGTTGTAAACCTCTCCAGATGGTTTTGAGTTTAAAATCCCCATACATAGCGTTTTTAAGGTGAAAAACCTCCATCTTCTATATTATTCTAAAGCAAACTACAGTCACCAAATTCTATGACCGTACTTAAGTGGGGTTTTTGAATTAAAAAAAAAAAAAAAAACTCCAGAGAGTTTAAAACCCTCAACTGATGATATTTGACGATAAAACCTCCCTTTTAGATATAAAATTTAAACTATAGTCACCTAATTCCAATAGCGTATTCAAGAGAGGTTACATTTCTATCAGTGGCGGGCTCCATTAATAAAGAGCAGTGAATAGTCATCTGCCGAAATTGAAAAACACTAAATGTGTCTTAACAAAGACGGCTAAGACAGATTTTAGGAGTGAGTTATACAGATCGGGTCTAAATCAAGGGAATCATATGCCGAACTGGGAGTCGACCCCTTAGAAAGATTGTGACAGAGTGTGGGGTTTGCGGGACATGTTCTCCGATAAAATAAATTACGCATACTAAAGGTTGCGATGATATCCTAGAATAACATGGCCATACACATTCATGGAGATCCTCAAAGCAGGTGTGAAGAGGCTTTAGGCGTTACCAATGACAGATTTTTGTGGAAACGGCGCCGGGTAGGGGGGGTCTAAGTCAGTAAGAAGAGCCTTTTAGGTTTTTGAAATAAAACTTTTTAATAGCAGGTAAATGCACTGTAGATACCTCAGAATATGCATTTTTGTTGGCTTTCAATACCAGAAATAGTGCTTGGCGGCGGGGCGTAGCATCGCGCTGGGGGAGCTCCTGGCGATCCCCAAGACCCATTTGCTGGCAATGGCGGGAGTCTACAATTTTCCCCACTAACTCCAGAAAGAACCTATTCTAGGGCATAATAAACGTCTTCCAAAAGAATGATGGCTCAGAATGTATTAAAGATTATGTACACACAAACACATACATGCTATTAATTTTTGTTCGCGAGGGAGCCGGCGCGGGGGGGGGGGAGAATAAATCTCCCCCAAAACCCCTCCCGAAAAAAAAATTGTTGCTACGCCCATGATATAAGGTGACCATATCCTACACATTTAACCATATCTGTGAATACCGAAGTATAAATTTCCATTGTCGGTATCAAACAACATAATTAATTACCATTAGTTAATTGCCAAATTGATCAATTTGTTTTAATCGACTCATGTCTTGTCTATGCCAGTGGTCGGCAACCTGCGGTTCGCAAGCCAAATGCGGCTCTTTGGATGTTAAATTGCGGCTCTTTATTTCTATGCGCAAATATTATTCATTTTATTAAAACAAAACTTTTACAAATTATTCTGATTCGATTCTATCTCTCAGCCACTTGTACTCGCTTTTCAGCGCACCCCTCTCCAAGTCTTGAATGTAACATATTTGCAGGTGGAGATATTCAATTTTCTTCTGCCTTATCACTTGATATAGATGAGTTTTTCGACATAAAAGACACGGCACAAGTTGGCCTTTTTGACAGATATATGTCTTCCCAAGTTCCAAAGGAAGAACTTCTAGGATTGCTAACGCTCTCTTGGCAAACTAGAGGAGAAGATAGAGCTAAGGTCGTGCGACAATACATTGAAGACAATTAAATCGAAATAAATAAATCGTTTCATAGAAACGGATGGAGCCAGAAGTATGACATGAAAAAATAAAAGGGTCTACTACGATTCTTTTGCGCAAAAATAAACCATGAAATTTTTACGTTTCACTGCATAAGAAACCAAAAAGCGCTTTGTGTCCAAACATCTCCGGACGAAATAGCTGAGGTCATGAATTTGTTAATCAAGATTTTTAACAGTATCTTGTTTAAAGCGCTCTACCATCGTCAGTTTAAATAATTCTCGAAAGGTGGCCGACCCCTGGTCTATGCCAGTAAAAATATGTATAATATTTGACTTGATCCGGATATAGAAGAAATAAGTTGTACAAATTTTTGTACTAGAAAGACAAAATAGACGGTGTGAGATTGAATTAAGTTTAGAAATGAAATATTGCAATTAATGAGTTAATTTAGTTTTTATGTTTTTAAATTTCTCCTAATTGGAAAATCTTTAATTTTAATTTGTACATATCTGTTCAATTATTTTGGCCCCTCAACGTCTAGGTAGTTTCAGGATCTTTTGTTTATACTTATTTTTTATACTTACTTAAGATTTGCTATGTTATATAACTTTGATACTACACATATATAGTCAATATTATGCATTAATCGCCTCTGTAAAATCATGTGAATGTATTGATTCATTAAATAAGGCATTAGTTTCGTAATAACTTAAAGGATTATTTTCCCTTTTGGTTGTCACACTCAAAAGCTTGCCCTTTACACAATTAGGGATTTGTTGTCTAAGGGCTGACTCTTGCAATTTATATTGTCCTACGCCAGGGGGTTCTCAACCTGTGGATCGCGACCCCTTCAGGGTTGATTGACAATATGGATTGTATTTTGTCTATTTTTTAATTGCAGTGTGTGTATGGTGGGGGGGGGAGTCGGGGCGGATTGGTGGATTGTAAATAAGGGTCGCATAAAAGGTTGAGAACCGCTGTCCTTGACGATCTAACAGTTGTTAAACTTATTGAGGTTGGCTGACATACACTTTAAGTTTTTACTGTCAGATAGTATTCTTTTTCGATCAAAAATACAAACTATTTCACAATGCGTATGTCATTAGGGCCCATTTCTTGAAGGGAAATATTTGGAGTTGTTGGAAATATTCACAGGTAAACGTGAGAAAGTTGCCCAAAAGTTCAAAGTCGGCGACAAGGTGAACATCATCATCGATTTGGAGGCTGTCAAAAGGATGCAAGAAGATCATGGAGGCTGGAACGAAGGAATGATTAAAGTAACGTCTCTCATGTTTAAATTTATTTTATCCACAGGGCCGGCCTTAGGCCTACGTGAACAAGGCAGAGACACTTTGACTCCGATTGGCTGGTGCCTCATAAAAGACTAAAACAAAAAAAGGTTTTAGAGAAAAAAAATTAGATCAAGTCTCTAGCATAGCAGAACTCTATAACTCGTCTCCTAGCCTAGGCTTGCTCTAAGTCTCTAGCATAGCAGAATTCTATGACTCGTCTCCTAGCCTAGGCTTGCTCTAAGTCTCTAGCATAGCAGAACTCTATGACTCGTCTCCTAGCCTAGGCTTGCTCCAAGTCTCTTAGCATAGCAGAACTCTATGACTCGTCTCCTAGCCTAGGCTTGCTCCAAGTCTCTAGCATAGCAGAACTCTATGACTCGTCTCCTAGCCTAGGCTTGCTCTAAGTCTCTAGCATAGCAGAACTCTATGACTCGTCTCCTAGCCTAGGCTTGCTGTAAGTCTCTAGCATAGCAGAACTCTATGACTCGTCTCCTAGCCTAGGCTTGCTCTAAGTCTCTAGCATAGCAGAACTCTATGACCGTCTCCTAGCCTAGGCTTGCTCTAAGCCTCTAGCATAGCAGAACTCTATGACTCGTCTCCTAGCCTAGGCTTGCTCTAAGTCTCTAGCATAGCAGAACTCTATGACTCGTCTCCTAGCCTAGGCTTGCTCTAAGTCTCTAGCATAGCAGAACTCTATGACTCGTCTCCTAGCCTAGGCTTGCTCTAAGTCTCCTAGCATAGCAGAACTCTATGATACGTCTCTTAGCCTAGGCTTGCTCTAAGTCTCTAGCATAGCAGAACTCTATGATACGTCTCTTAGCCTAGGCTTGCTCTAAGTCTCTAGCATAGCAGAACTCTATGACTCGTCTCCTAGCCTAGGCTTGCTCCAAGTCTCTAGCATAGCAGAACTCTATGACTCGTCTCCTAGCCTAGGCTTGCTCCAAGTCTCTAGCATAGCAGAACTCTATGACTCGTCTCCCTAGCCTAGGCTTGCTTTAAGTCTCTAGCATAGCAGAACTCTATGACTCGTCTCCTAGCCTAGGCTTGCTCTAAGTCTCTAGCATAGCAGAACTCTATGACTCGTCTCCTAGCCTAGGCTTGCTCTAAGCTTCTAATATTTTTCATGGTGCCACATGGAATGAATGCAAATTTATTTCATTGGTTGATTTAGATGTAGATGCAGGAAGGTTTTTAATGAACTGCGTAATTTTATTTTTCGGGCTTTTTTTTTTTTTTTTTTTTTTTGGGGTCACCTAATTCAATTTGTCTAGTGCATCCAAATACCATAGGTCGGCCCTATTATCCAAATACAATTTAAATAAATAAATAATTATGGCGAAATACAATACGCTGTGTTTTGTCTGCGATTCTTTAATGACGAACTGCCTCAAAGCTAGTGAAGTGATCACTCCTTATGTATTTCAGAAATTTCTTAGTTTTAAGAGAATTTTCTAATTGTGTGGCAAATTTTCACTTTCATAACTGAGTGCTGAGGTTCTTTTCAGTATATACACAAATATTTGTATGCATTTTTTAAATATGTTTTGAATATTCCCTCAGAGTTAAAAATAATTTACTTTTAGTAAAAACCTCACGCGTGACGACTGGGGATAAAAGCGGGCACGAATGAAAGCAGGGACCATCGACAAGTCCGAATGACAGTCCAGCGCGCAAACTGCCCGACTGAAAGGTAAAGGCTTGACTTCCAAACCGGGAGTCCATGGTTCGAAGCCCGGTAAAGACTTGGATTTTTAATTTCCGAATCTTTAAACACCTAAAAGTCTATCCGGCTCTAATGGGTTTCTGACATTAGTTGGGGAAAAGTAAAAGACGGTTGGACCTTGTCCTGGTCACCGTTGGTCACAGAAACAGATGACCTTTACATGATCTGCCCTATGGTCAACGATGTCTAGAAGTAAATTTTTCCTTTTTTTTTTTTGGCAAAGTCACTCTGTCTCTATTAGTCTGGGCAAAAGTTTGTACACGTTATTTCTCCCGTACCCAAGCTGAAATTTTGCACAATTATATCTTTTACCTGACAACACAAGAATCATTTTAAAAAAAACAATTAGTTAACTGTTGGAAATAAATTACTTTGTTTGGTATTTCAAACAAAGGAAAGAAATAGTACGTGACTGAAGTGGTGGTATAAAACTAGTCACCCTTATGTCATTAGGAACTTCATATTGATGATCTTTTTATAAGACTGTCCAAGCGTTGGCCTTGTAAAATGTTTTATGTTTTTACATGTTTTCGGATGTTCCTTCAGAGTTGAAGATAGTTTACTTCCTAGTCCAAACCTTCCGCAGGACGACGGGGGATGGGAGCGGGCAGGATTTGAACTCTCGACCATCGATAAATCCGAACGACAGTCAAGCGCGCAAACCGCACGACCAGGCAGCCATCCAATTTTAATTGCCCTTGACAACAATGTTTTGCTTATGTTAGCAGATTTTTGCATTGTCGCATTGTCTTAGTTTAAAGCTGTTAAGTTTATATAGTAAAAATGTGGGTTAGTGATTTATTTATTATTTATAAAATTGTTATGCAGAAATGTTGTACAGCAGACTTATAAATTTAATGGTGAACTAAGGGCCATAACTGATTTTTTAATGCTCAAAACAAACTCTTACATGATGCCTTTAATTTCTGAATCATACAGTCATTCTGTCTTTGCCTAAGAAGTAACAAATAAAAGGCATGACCAATAAAAAACATTTATCGCTGGAAAAAAAAGATTAAGCAAAGAAGGAAAAGATGACGACATCGCAGGGAGTAGGTTTACAGCACACACAGACACGCAAACTAGAAATATCTTTATTAAATAATTATTACCACTCCCTGTCTGTATTGTTTGCAGGTTGTCGTGGGGCGTAACTCTATATTGCAAAGGATCCTAAATACATGTATTGGCGTATTCAGGATATTTCCTCGAGATGGGGGATTTTTCTCTCTCCCCCCCCCCTTTGCCATTCTATCTATCTATCTATATTATGTTGTGGCCTTTTATTCTTTCTGAGTATTTTTTTTTGTACCCTAGAATAGGCTTTTTCTTTAGTTTGTAGAAAGGAAAGCAGACACGCCGTCAGCTAAGGGGTCTGGGATGGGCGCTGTGAACTCCCCCAGCAGGGTTCGGGACAGAGCCCAGAATTGAATCATATTTTCCAGTATTTAAAACTCAAAATGCATATTCAGAATCATAAACAGCGCATTATTCTGCTATCCCTCATTAAAAAAAGTAAAAGTCAAAACCATATCTGCTATTCACTACACTTTATTAATGAAGCCCATTGACTTGTAGAAAATGGTATCTGTAGTTATTGCCCCTTGGCTGCGTTGTGGCAAGCGATGGTTTAACATTAAAATTCCACCTATAATTAAAAAATAAATTTAAAAAGTCACTTGATTTCTCCCTCCCCAATAAGAGGATTTTCTTTCATGGTGGGGTTGGTGAATCCCGAACCTTCTACCCTGGCAACACCCATGAATAAGTCTATCCGATATGGTTGGTGTGATACGCTACTTTAAACGGACACATTTAAACTTTTTTATTGTTACATTGTTTGATTTTTTCTTAGTTTGTTTATTTGAATTTATTATTTTTTAATACTTTTTTTTAAATCTTAGTATATGAAGAAAGTCGGCACGATCAAGAGAGTCGATAGCTTTGGAGTTGTGATCGTGAAATACGATGATGATAAGAAGTTGGTCTACAATCAGGATGTTTTAAATCTGGTAATTACATTTTTTGTGTATGTTACTTTTAAAAAAAGGGTAGTGACATAAACAATAATTTTAATTATAATATTAAGTTCTGAATGATAGACTCTGAATATTCAAGTTCGAATATTAAACTCTTAATACTGAACTTTGAATAATAAACTATAAAATATTAAACTCTAAAGGTTAAACTTTGAATTCTAAATTCTGAATTTAAAATCAGAAAGTTAAACTCCAAATATTAAACTCTGAAATGTAAACTCTGAAATGTAAACTCTGATTGTTGAACTCTTAATGTTAATCTCTGAATGTTAAACTCCGAATGTACTTGACTGATGTGGTGGTAAGTTGAATGAGCACCCTTTTTATGTGGCCACTTTAAAGTAAGAAATATAATTTCATGAGCACTTCTCTAGCAGAGTGGTTAGCTGTCAGCTGGAGGACTATTGATCCATGAGTTTCAAGTCATTCAGCTTTTTTTTATATAAATGCATCTAAATAGCGATCAAGGCAACATTTATACATATGCCCTTTCTCCTCCCTTTTTTCCCAACTGGTCTAGACAAGTGATTGGATCAAAGAGTATTAAGAAAGCTTAAAACATGTAATTGCGCAAAAAAACAAACAATTGGCAAAAAAATTTCTAATCTCACAGATTTATTATTTTTAATCTAGATCTATTATAAATTTAATTACATACTGATCCAAACTAATAGATTTAGATTAAAAATAATAAATCTGTGACATTGTTGCGTTATTAGAATTATGCTTTTCTAAAGATGTTTTAATATGAGGTACACACTAATATACATTGGATAAATCCAGTGTTTAACATTTAATATGCTCCCCTAATGATTCATCCGGATCAGCACGACTCGCCGCCCTCCACTGCCTTGGTTCTTTCTAAATAGTTTCTATATTTTCTAGGTCTGGCTAAACCCAGAGGTAAAGCAAGGACCCACCAGTAGCCAAGAACAGACAACTCCAAGCAACTCTCAGCGAGATTCAGCGCCATCTAGCTCTGTTGATAAGATGGACGAACGCGGATAGCAGTAGTGAGCTAAAAGCAGTCCAGCCCCAATGCAAGATTTGTCTTAGCCGTGACGCTAGTGTAGCGTTTGTCCCTTGTGGTCATCTAGTCAGCTGTCCTACATGCGCAGAAGGAGTGGACAAATGTCCAATCTGCAGAGCAGACATAAAACAATGGCTACGCACATATATACAGTAAATAGAAACAAATAAAGTATAGTCTCTTTTTGCTTATAATAAATATGATTTATATTTTCCATCGGTTCATAAAAATTCTAAGAGTTTAAAATCAATGCTAAACTTATGCCACAGCTTTCAAAAGCAATAGAAAAATCTTCGATATTGTTGCTATTAATATCTTATCTTATCCTATCTTATATAATACAGACGTTACTTCAAAAAAGAAGATGATTACGTCCTATGCGTCATGCATTTAGTCATGCATATTAACCAATGACTTAAATTCTGCCAAGTCACTGGTTTTTCTGGCTAGCTCAGGCAACCCATTCCATGCTCTAATAGCACTAGGGAAAAAGGAGTATTTGTACAAATTTGTCCTAGCGTATGGGATGAGGAATGTGCCTTTATTTTTGTGTCTTTCAGAGTATTTGTTGTTTTATTTCTTTGTTGTTTTTTTCTTGTTTTTTTGTGTTTTACTACTTTTTTATAGTGTTATGTAATTATTAAATAATCTAATAGGGTTTGTTGGACTAGTCCGTTTCGTTTCTTTGATTAAAAAGTATTGGGCCGGAAGTGGCTTTTTTCCCTATATATCTTTCTTCGTATTTTTCAGTTCTCTTTTTTAAATTAAACTGACATTATTATGCTATAATTTTAAGTATACCTGATAGAGAAAAAAATTCTCCACAAAAATACGGGTAGTTGAGATATAACCCGATAGAGGCTATAAAAAGAAAAAACCTGAAACTAGCGCGTGAAACTACACATTACAGTACTTTATTTGATGAGTATTTTACCTAAGAGTCTGTGTTGTTTTTTTAGGACTAGCTTATTTCATGTACCCGGCATTTTCCGATACACAATTTCATAAACAAAATTATTGTTGAAAAAAAATTTTAGTGATTTTAAACTTTAAATGATTACTTAAAAAGGTGTTACTCTAATCAATTTTGAATATTATTTTGTTATGACTGTCACTGTTTATGTTGTGTCTGTTCTAGTTTCTTAAATTGTTCTTGAGTAAAGGGGTCGTTTTTCTCCTAATGGGTATACCTGATTTCTCCAAGCAGCCTTTGTAAAATATTGGTCCTAAATAATGCTATGTTTATGAACGAAAAAAACGCATTATGATGAATGTACGTGTTAGTTCAATATATTTTATATTACTAGGTAACTATAAATAACCGCATAAATAGACGTAAGTTTAATATTTTTTCTGTTAGATAAAGTCATATGGCAAATATCCTAATTCTAAAAAGGAATAATAATAGAATTATACAGTAAAAAAAAAATCATTAAGTTTTTCTTTTAATAGTTTTGAAAGTCAAACTGAGTTTGTGTTTTTTGAGGATATACTCAAGCTACACTATGAGTCAGTCCATCTCTTCTAATTGTTTAGAATGAGTGTAAAAATGTAGGCTTCGATATTTTTAGCCTGAAATTAAGAAGTTACAAACTTAAAACAACTAATATATTGCCTCTTCCATAACTTTGTACTTATAAAATACATTTATCCAATGCTCGAAATCCTGCTTGTATACTTAGGCCCTATTTAAATAGATTCGGTATCAATGTATTAAGAAGCAATAACAGCGCAAAAAAATTAAATGAAAGAAGATTGAGATATGCATATATTTTTGTGACGGTACGCACCGGTACGGGGTACCGGCACCTTTTTTCAATGTCGGGAAAAAATGATTACTTTTCTTGTAATTTAAAGTTAATTGTTAATTTATTATTAGTTGAAAGTTAGGCAATCTATCACTGAGTACCGGAGCCCCTTTTTTATTTTTACAAAAACAAAAGCACTTTATATACTTTCAGCCGACATGCCGTATTATTAAAAACACCTCTATGTGAACTTCTCAATTATCTAGAGTCTTAGACAGTCATTATTTTAGACTAGATTTAAGTAGAGTCTAGACCTAGATTTAGTAGGCCTATTATTATTAAAAAAAAGAATAATCTGTCATTATAGACATCATTCGCAATTTTATTATTAGGTCTAGGCATTGAAAAGTAAATCTATTTATAAACTATAATAAATCTAAGTCTAAGTACTAACTTATTAAATAAGTCATTATAGTACATGTAGGTCTGTGGTTGTATTTTATTTAGCCTTCGTAACTTTTATAGAGAAATGACTTTTGTAATTTCTTTTACTGAAAATTGGGCTATTCGCGTCTGACACATATATAATTTTTATGTTCAGCAACAAACGCTATTAGTTCGGCCTACCTTATTTAAGGATGATCATAAAGTGAAATACACTTATATATTGATTGAAGGGAAGAGGAACACTCTTTTTTATTCTAAATCTCTTCTTTTTTCGAAATTTCAAATAAAAATTACTCATATAAAGTTTTGGTAATACAATAAGTATTGAGCGGTAAAGCGCTTGGCTTCCGTACTGAAGGTCCCGGGTTCGAAACCTGGTGAAGACTGGGATTTTTATTTTGGGATTTTCGGGCGCCCTTGAGTCCACCCAGCTCTAATGGGTACCTGACTTTAGTTGGAAAAGTAAAGTCGGTTGGTCGTTGTGCTGGCCACATGACACCCACGTTAACCGTAGGCCACAGAATCAGATGACCTTTACATAATCTGCCCTATAGACCACAAGGTCTGAAAGAGGAACTTTTTTTTTATATGAAATATTTATATAATTATTTATCTTATAGAAGACAAACTGTCCTATTGTTTTTCTGTTATTTTTTTCAAATGTTAGGTTTCAAAATTCTTTTTATATCAACAAAAGTTTTCTTAATGTTCAATCTTTACATCTAGATTATACTTTCATCCTTAAATATTTTTATTTTGTAATATAGGAACTTGGTAAATGTTTATTGTTTTTATGCCATTTATATTATTTATGTAGAAATAAAGATTTTTTAAAAATAAAATATGCGAAAATTGCTTCATCTATTGGGTTTTCTCAATGTAGTTTTGTACTACAAGCACAAGAAAACGAAAGCTCTAATGGGCACTAAACATTAGTTGGGGAAAATAAAGGTGTTTAATCGATGTGCTGGACACATAACACCCTCGTTACCGTGGGCCCTAGAAACAGATTACACATATATCACGTGCTCTAGAGATCGCAAGGTCTGTTGTGTTGCTTAAAGAATGTAAACAGTAGCTGTCATAGACAATGAGGAGATGCATATCTATTATTACACATTATGAGAACTTTGTTAAAAATACCTCAATCTGTGGCATTTTACGTCTCGAGAGATGAACTTTTCCCTTTGCAACTTCTTGTGTGGCTAAAGAGGCCAATCCTTGATACTCAGCTGCGGTGACAGGTTGGGCATATGTAATCACCAGGCGCTGTTGCATTTCACCCTTCTTTCTGCTTCTGTTGTATATGGTATCTGCAATCCGTGACCCTTCCTTTATGCTCTCTCTCCATGTGGATCTATCCAGCGCCACCTCTTCCCAGCTGCTAGGTGCTCAACACACAGGTCTGGTAGACTAGGGACTTAAGTACTGTTAGTCAGCAATATGTTGTCCCAGACTCTTTTCTGCAACCGTGCATGATGTTGTTGGATATGATGGAGCCAAGGTAACAATAGTGATCAACAATTTCTAGTGGTTGGCCATTAATGCTTACTTGGAGGTGCAGTGTTTGTGTTTTGGACAAGTATCTTAGTCTTGCTTTGACTGATGTTTAAGCCGAACTTCTGGCAAGCAGCAGATAGTTTTCTTCTAATACAGACGTTACTTCAAAAAAGAAGATGATTACGTCCTACGCGTCATGCATTTAGTCATGCATATCAACCAATGACTTAAATTCTGCAAAGTCACTGGTTTTCCTGGCTAGCTCAGGCAACCAATTCCATGCTCTAATAGCACTAGGAAGAAGGAGTATTTGTACAAATTTGTCCTAGCATATAGGACAAGGAATGTGCATTTATCTTGGTGTCTTTCAGAGTATTTTATTAAATTTTGTTTTTGTATTTGAAGATTATGGTTCAGTCTTTTATGTATAATTGCTACTTTACTTTTGAGTCTTCTGTCCTGAAGGCTTTCTAAATTTAGTGATTTTACTAAAAGTGGTTTCTCTAGTCAAAATGAATATTTGTTAGTTATGAATCTCACTGCTCTATTTTGTGTTTGTTCCAGTTTCTTAATGTTTTTCTTCAGTTGAGGGGTTCTAAACGGAGGAGGCATATTCTATTGTTGGCCTAACCAAGGTTAAATAACATTTTAGTTTTATGTTCTCTTTTGATTTATAGAAATCTCTTTTAATAAACCCTAATGCTTTGTTTGATTTTCTTTATAGTTTCATCAATATGTGGATTCCATTACAGTTTTTTAGAGGCCCCCGAAAGGGGGAGAAGACGCTATTAGTTTTGTGTGAAATGTCTGTCCATCTGTCCGCCTGTCCGTCTGTCCCGTTTAGATCTCGCAAACTAGAAAAGATATTGAAAATCCGACATCACAATATTAGACCATTCAAAGTTCTGTTGCAACGGCTACTTTTTTTTCTGAAGCGAAAATCTAATTTTTAAAATCAGTTATGAAAGCAGTTTTTTAAAGAGAAAATGCTAATTAGTATGCATTATAAGTTGGACCTAATTTAAAATAAGAGATTAAGCTTTTTCAAAAAAAATAATCATATCAATTATAAGTAACCAGTTGGGTCAGGGGATGCGCGGTAGTTGAGCGGTAAAGCGCTTGGCTTCCGAACCGGGGGTACCAGGTTCGAATCCTGGTGAATACTAGGATTTTCAACTTTGGAATCTTTGGGCGCCTCTGAGTCCCACTCAGCTTTAATGGGTACCTGACATTACTTCTGGAAAAGTAAAGGCAGTTGTTCGTTGTGCTGACTACACGATACCCTCGTTAACCGTAGGTCACAAAAACAGATGAACTTTACATAATTTAAAACTATAGACCACAAGGTCTGAAAGGGGGAGCTAGTTAGGCCAGGTTTTACATCTAACTTTACATTCACTTTCACCTATCATTTGATCTGCGGGACCGTTGGGGCGCTACACAAAGATCTGTTAACCTTCTTTCTTCATTCTTTTCTCTCATTTGTCTGATATAATTTCGTTCGGATGTTCTTTCTGAAAATATTGAAGCTTTTCTGGGTGGACCACTTCGGGGGCCGATTTTGAGTTTGTGTTTCCACACAAACTGTCTTTTGTAACCTTGTCATTTTTTATAACACCTATGTATTTTACGTTTTTTAGTCTGTGTTACTGGTTTGCCATGAATAAGATAAGTGGAATTAATTTGTTTTAGTTTTTTGTTACTCTTAACAACTGACATTTTTCTGGGTGGAAAGACATGCTCCAATGTGATTCCCATTTATGTAATCCATCTAATTTTCTTTGTAAAATATCTGTGTCTTGTCTTGTTTTTATTGTTCTATATATTATGCAATCGTCTGCAAATAATCTGACTTTTGTTCCTAAAGTAATACAATTTAGTAAATCATTTATGTAAATTAAAAATAGTAGTGGGCCTAAAAGACTGTTCCTTGAGGTACACCTGTGTTTACTGTTATCGGTGTTAATTTAGAGCCATTTATTATTACAGTTTGTTTCACTGATGCAATGGGCCATTAATGCCGAAATATTTTAATTTTTCAAGCAAACTATAGTGGTGAACTTTGTTAAAAGCCTTGGAAAAATGTAGTATAATAGCATCTATTTGTTCACTATTATCTAAACCTTTTGAATAGTCATCAATTAGTTCTATTTGTTGTGTTTTACATGATCTATATTTCCTAAAGCCATGTTGGTATGGGGTAAAGACATTGTGTTTGTCTAAGTGTTTTTTGTCGCTTCCTCCAGCTACAGGGACTGTAGCTAAATATCAAAATCAGCCACAATAGCTGCATCATCAGCATACAGGAGTTCCCTGACGAGTAGCTTCCTAACCTTGGTTTTTGCCCGCAGCCTTGATACATTAAATAGTATTCCAGAGGATCTTGTATGGAGAAACACACCTTCGTTTATGTCGTTGTACACATAATGCAGTAGACAGCAGAAGAATATGCCAAGCATGGTAGGTGCGAGCAAACAATCCTGCTTGACACCACTGCAAACCTCAAAATTACCTCAATAGATAAACAAAAAGTGCAGTTGTTTTATATTGTACTAGTCGACCCACTGAGGAGCATATGCCGCAATTTTGCTGGGTTGGCCTTAGGCCAATGCAACCTATGCTCCAGCAGTTGGCCCCGCACTTTCATAAGCCCCGCGCCAATTCTAAGTGTAAATTATCTATTTAAACCATTCTATAAACTTATAGCAGATTTCCTGATTCACCAGGAGCTCCTGGAAATCTTCTGAAATAGCAAAGTATACACAAAGTCCTGGAAATCTCCGCAAATTATTAAAATCTTTGGAAACCTCATACAAATCTCCTGAATTTTGTGACTAGGCAACAATAATGACAGCAAGGCTCAAAATTTAAATAAGCAAGTGGTGAAAATGTGGAGAGATTATCTGTAGAGTATCTTGGACATCATACGTTTTCTCTTAAAGCAAAATCTGGCACTCCGTAGGCATCACGAACGAGGTTGAAGAAGAATTGGCAGTACAAAATTAAAGAAATATTCTGGAGTGAAATTACAATTCAAGTACGATGTATTCCTGAGAGACAGAAACCTACATGTCCCAAACAAAAAATACACGAATTATTGTAATATAACAAGAACAAACAAAAAATCGAATCGTAAAGTTTATAAAGCAAATATTTCCGGCTTATTTTCCACAGTACACCTAAAAAAAGGGATTACAATGTTACGGTACATTTTCATGCAGAGTCTTAAATACGGATTGGCCACAAGTGAAAAATTGACAGGTGAAAAATAAAGGGACTATAGCTTTTATATTAACACTTAAGAAAGAGCTATTGCAGGAAATATCTTCCTTTGATCGTATTGTTCATGAAATAATAACCCTATAAGAACAATGACATGATAAATAGGAATTTTAGTCGCCTTTATTGAATGGAAATCAATCTCGATAGTGTCAGAGTTCACTTTATAAGCTTGTTCTTGTGTTTCTTGACTTGGCTGACTAGAGGGTTTCACAAATACTATCAATTATTACTTGATACACTTTAACTCCAGATATCCACTAAATTAGAATTACTTATTCCTAGATAAACTTCAACTCCATGAATAACAATAATACTTTCCATGAAATAACAATAATACTTTCCATGAAATAACAATAATACTTTCCATGAAATAACAATAATACTTTCCATGAAATAACAATAATACTTTCCATGAAATAACAATAATACTTTCCATGAAATAACAATTAATACTTTCCATGAAATAACAATAATACTTTCCATGAAATAACAATAATACTTTCCATGAAATAACAATAATAATTTCCATGAAATAACAATAATAATTTCCATGAAATACTTTCCATGAAATAACAATAATACTTTCCATGAAATAACAATAATACTTTCCATGAAATAACAATAATACTTTCCATGAAATAACAATAATAATTTCCATGAAATAACAATAATACTTTCCATGAAATAACAATAATACTTTCCATGAAATAACAATAATACTTTCCATGAAATAACAATAATACTTTCCATGAAATAACAATAATACTTTCCATGAAATAACAATAATACTTTCCATGAAATAACAATAATAATTTCCATGAAATAACAATAATACTTTCCATGAAATAACAATAATACTTTCCATGAAATAAACAATAATACTTTCCATGAAAATACAATAATACTTTCCATGAAATAACAATAATACTTTCCATGAAATAACAATAATAATTTCCATGAAATAACAATAATACTTTCCATGAAATAACAATAATACTTTCCATGAAATAACAATGATACTTTAATATCCAATAGAGCACACAATTATATTAACTGTCAGTAAATAATACATCAACACCAGTCTAGGAAATATACGTCCAACCTTCCTGGACCGGGAGCAAGACCTCACTAACTTAACACACTCTCTCGCACATTCAACGAAGTCTAAATCATTCAGTTCATAACACGTGCAACACTTCGCATTCATAACAAGGGGATATAACAATCATACCAAAATATCAAAGTAGCATTCATTCCCACCATACGTCCCCCTGACAGATAGTTGTCCCAGCGACATAGACAAAAACAAATTTTGTCTGGGTTTAGAATGTCGGGTTCTTATTATTGCTTGCTTATTCCTATTTTTTTCTTATAGACTTCTTCAAAGTGACGAATGACAGATGACAGGTACAACGAACACGGTACCTGCCCGGACGAAGCCTACAGATGTCAGAAGATCTAATATTTGCTTTGCTTTTGCTTGGCTCATTAGGGGTTTACTTAATTATTACAATCAAGAACAATTATACTTTATTACACATCGACTCCATCTCCAGATCTCCAAGAATATAATAATGATATTTTAATATCCAATAGAGCTCAAATAATACACAATAAATATTAATAATAATAAACAATCACCAGTCCAGGAAGCGACTGTCCAACCTTCCTGGGTCGCGGAATGTCGAGGTTTCTTTTTTATTGCTTGTTTTGCTTATGTTCTTGACATCTGAGGGCTTTGTCCGGTTAGGTACCGTGTCTATTGTACCTCACATCTGTCATTCGTCACTTTGAAGAAGCCTATAGAAAAAGAATAACGATGACAGCAGCTTTCTCTCAATAGCTTTTCAAAGCATTTTTGGTGGACTTATGTACAAAATTTAATTATCAGTAAAACAAACAGAAGTGTTGCTCATACTTTTAAATGTATTTCCAAAACTCAAGCATGTTTTGATTCTCAAACACATTTACTTTTTACAGTAAAACAGTTATCTTTTTTTAGAATGCTCAGACTGCCTGGACCCAGATAGAAAGCATCTGCAAAAAGCTTTCTCCTCTCCTTTATTTATTAATATACAAACAATAGTGCCTTGCATGTATTTCCTCTGCATGTGAACAATAAAGCTTATGCAGTGTAATTATTATGTAATATAACATTAATTAAAGAAAATATTAAATTAGATGATTCTGCATAATTTTTAAAAATTCAGCATCACCCTTTTTTTTTAGGTCGCTGCGACAAGCTAGTTCAAAAACGGGTGAAGAGGGGTGTTTAGGTTTTAAAAAAAAATTCCTAAAATTTTTTTAAAAGTCTGACCCCATCACCCCAGTAACACCGTCGTGTGGAAAAAAGTTGTCACACGTTCCCTGGCATCAGACAGATCAGGGATAAGCTAAGATTTCTTTTAATGTCTGTTGTATCAGGCATTCAGGGTCAAATCGTACATTACCTTGTCAGTAATGGAGATAGAGGGCGAATTGTTTGTGTGTTTGAGCTTCTTATAATGTATTGTCAGATGTAGCCAGAACAATGTTACTTTTAAATGTGTAACCTCTATGAGTTAATTTTAAACTTCTTAGGTCAGTAATATTCATTATTTATTGTTGTTACCATGGATGATTTAAAACCTCGGTCCATCAATGTAATAATAGAACAGGCCACATGATAAAGATTAAGTATAAGGAGCTAAGAGATTTTGTTTTGAATCAACCAAAAACGAGATTTAAAGAGATGAACTCTAGAAATGGAAATAAAGGCAATGGAAGCAGAGGAAAGGAAACAAGTGAGGTAAGTGGAGGACACAAAGTTGGAAAGAGAACTGGAAATAAAACTGTCCATTCATGGGAATGGGGCCCTATAAGGTAGAAATTAAACATTCTTATGTAAAATTGTAATATTGTAGAAAACAGACCGTATAACATGAGTATTCTTACAGAGTGTAATGACAAGTCAGACAAAGCCAACGTTGTTACTGTCTGTGCGATACATAATAAAATGGAAGTAATTTAAAATGTCTTATTAACTTACAATGACATAAATGATTGTCAGTATATTGTTAATTACATGAGCATAGCCAGGAATTTTTTTTTCGCGGCGGGGGGGGGGTGGGGTGGTGGTTGGAGGGGGGATTTTTTTTCTCCCCCCCCCCCCCCGCGAAAAAAATAATTTACATGTATGTATGTGTGTGTGTACATAATCTTTATTACATTCTGACCTTTCATTCTTTCGGAAGACGTACGTTTATTGTGCCCTAGAATAGGTTCTTCCTGTAGTTAGTGAAAAAATATTTGACTCTCCGCCATTGATAGCAAGGGGGTCTGGGGGAGCGTTAGGAGCTCCCCCAGCGCGGGGTGAAGCCTCGCCGCCAAACAATATTTCTGGTATTGAAAGCCAACAAAATGCATATTCTGAGGTATCTATAGTGCATTTTCCTGCTATAAGAAAGTTTTATTACAAAAACTTAATGTGCTATTCTTACTAAATTAGACCCTCCCGCGAAGTTCGGCGCATTTGCCGTCAAGCTTTCTCCACAAAAATCTGTCACTGGTAATGTCTGAAGCCTCTTCCCACCTGCTCTGAGGACTTCCATGAATGTGTGGAGCCAAGTTGTACTAGAATGTCATCGCAACTCTTCCTATGCGTAATTCATTTTGTCATAGAACATGTCCCACAAACCTCATGCGACGCTCTGTCACAATCTTACCAAGGGGTTGACTCCTAGTTCGTCATAGGATGTCCTTGATTTAGACCCGATCTCTATAACTGACTCCCAAAATCTGTCTTAGCCATCTTTGTTGAGCCACATTTAGTGTTTTTCAATTTCACTGTAGTTTATTAATGGAGCCCCGCCACTAGTAGAAATGTCTAACCTCTCTTGAATTCGCTCTTGGAATTAGGTGACTGTAGTTTGTTTTAGATTTTATATCGAAAAGAGATGTTTTATCGTCAAAATCTTCTGTTGGGGGTTTTAAACTAAAAAATCTCTGTAGTTATTGTATTTTTTTAAATAATTCAAAACCCCATTTAGCTACGGTCATAGAATTTGGTAACTGTAGTTTGCTTTAGAATAATATTGAAGATAGAGGTTTTCCACCTCAAAACGTTCTGTAAGGGGATTTTAAACTCAAAACCATCTGGAGGGGTTTTAAACTTTAAAAAAAAAGCAATCTATAGGAGAGGGGTTTAAACTCAAAACCCCCAATTGGCTTGGCTACGCTCAAATAATTTTAGTGTGTAATTTGCTTTTTTTTTATATTGACGAAGTATTTTTTAGCATCAAACCCTCTCTGAAGGGGGTTTAAATTCAAAACCCTTTTTGGGAACGCTCATTTTGAGGGAGTAGTTTGCTTTTTTTTAAAATAAAGGTGTATTTTTTAGCTTCAAACCCGCTGGCGGTGGTTTAAACTCAAAACACCTTTGGCTACGCTCATAGATTTTAGAGTGTGTAATTGGTTTTTTTTAATATTGAAAAGGTATTATTTAGCTTCAAACTCCGCTGGAGGGGAGTTTAAACTCAAATCCCCTTTGACTACACTCATAAAATTTTAAGTGTATAATTTTTTTTTTTTTGTAATATTGAAGAGGTAATTTTTACTTTCTAAGCCAGCTGAAAGGGGGTTTAAACTCAAAACTGAAACAAAACCCATTTAGCTACGCTCATAACATTTTGAGTGCGTAATTTGCTTTTTCATATCGAAGTGGGGGTTTATTGTAATTTTTGGAGGGGTTTTAAAATCAAAATCTTTCTTAACTGTGCTGTTGGAATTATGGGATTGTTTTATTGAAAAAGGGGATTTAATTGCAAAAAAACCTGGTAGGGGGTTTTAAACTCAAAACCCGCTGGTAGGGGTTTTTAAACTCAAAAAGCATTGGCTGTGTTGGGGCAAGAAATGGTTTAGTATTAAAATCTCACCTAAAATAAACGAAATCAAAGGAAAAAATCAGTCACTTAATTCCGATCCCCCCCCCTGCGGGGGGAATTTCATTTCGTGGGGGTGGGAGGTAAAACCCAAACCCCCTACCCACCCTGGCTACGCCCATGGTTAATGATATGATTGAGATAGAAGATAATGAAGAAATTGAAATTGTCTTATTAATTTACATAAATAAATGATTGTTATTATATTGTTAATGATGTCAGTGACATACTAAATAAGATACAAGAAAGTGAAAATGTCTAAGTAACTAAGAAGAAAAGTGTTGATTGTCAGTCTTTTGATCAAAATGTTAGACCATTTCACAAAGTACACAAACCATTGATGATTATAAATCTAAATAAAGAACTTTGTCAAATTGTTGGTGGTGGTAAAGTAAACCTAGACCCCAACAGGGGGGTGGGTTCTACATTAAGATCCTCCAGAAAAAGAAAAAGAAAAAAAAATAATTTTTTTTATTTTGTTGGTGGGGGTTAAGTTAAACCAGACCCCAGTGGGCTACAAGAGTTATTGTACCTAAAGATCTTCAGAAAAAGGAAAAAGTCTGCAGTGTTTCCGCTCTTCAAGTTGCTGAAAAGGGAATCTCCACGGGGGTCGCTTGAATTATCGATTGCGAACTGGAATTGAAAAATAATTTAGTCTTGTCTGTCACCTATTTATTTATTTTTTTACTAAACATTAACAGTTCATGAATTATCTGAACAGTGCACCCAACAAGGGAATAGCTTGCTGCGTATTGCACTTAGTGAATGGCATTATTCAGTGCACCCAACAAGGGAATAGCTTGCTGCGTATTGCACTTAGTGAATGGCATTATTCATTGCACCCGACAAGGGAATAGCTTGCTGCGTATTGCACTTAGTGAATGGCATTATTCATTGCACCCGACAAGGGAATAGCTTGCTGCGTATTGCACCTAGTGAATGGCATTATTCAGTGCACCCGACAAGGGAATAGCTTGCTGCGTATTGCACCTAGTGAATGGCATTATTCAGTGCACCCAACAAGGGAATAGCTTGCTGCGTATTGCACCTAGTTAATAGCATTATTCAGTGCACCCAACAAGGGAATAGCTTGCTGCGTATTGCACCTAGTGAATGGCAATATTCATTGCACCCGACAAGGGAATAGCTTGCTGCGTATTGCACCTAGTGAATGGCATTATTCAGTGCACCCGACAAGGGAATAGCTTGCTGCGTATTGCACCTAGTGAATGGCATTATTCAGTGCACCCAACAAGGGAATAGCTTGATGCGTATTGCGCCTAGTAAATGGCATTATTCAGTGCACCCAACAAGGGAATAGCTTGCTGCGTATTGCGCCTAGTGAATGGCATTATTCAGTGCACCCGACAAGGGAATAGCTTGCTGCGTATTGCACCTAGTGAATGGCATTATTCAGTGCACCCGACAAGGGAATAGCTTGCTGCGTATTGCACCTAGTGAATGGCATTATTCAGTGCACCCTACAAGGGAATAGCTTGCTGCGTATTGCACCTAGTGAATGGCATTATTCAGTGCACCCGACAAAGGAATAGCTTGCTGCGTATTGCACCTAGTGAATGGCATTATTCAGTGCACCCGACAAGGGAATAGCTTGCTGCGTATTGCATCTAGTGAATGGCATTATTCAGTGCACCCAACAAGGGAATAGCTTGATGCGTATTGCACCTAGTAAATAGCATTATTCAGTGCACTCAACAAGGAAATAGCTTGCTGCGTATTGCGCCTAGTGAATGGCATTATTCAGTGCACCCGACAAAGGAATAGCTTGCTGCGTATTGCACCTAGTGAATGGCATTATTCAGTGCACCCGACAAGGGAATAGCTTGCTGCGTATTGCACCTAGTGAATGGCATTATTCAGTGCACCCGACAAGGGAATAGCTTGCTGCGTATTGCACCTTATGAATGGCATTATTCAGTGCACCCGACAAGGGAATAGCTTGCTGCGTATTGCACCTAGTAAATGGCATTATTCAGTGCACCCGACAAGGGAATAGCTTGCTGCGTATTGCACCTAGTGAATGGCATTATTCAGTGCACCCGACAAGGAAATAGCTTGCTGCGTATTGCACCTAGTGAATGGCTTTATTCAGTGCACCCGACAAGGGAATAGCTTGCTGCGTATTGCACCTAGTGAATTGCATTATTCAGTGCACCCGACAAGGGAATAGCTTGCTGCGTATTGCACCTAGTGAATTGCATTATTCAGTGCACCCGACAAGGGAATAGCTTGCTGCGTATTGCACCTAGTAAATGGCATTATTCAGTGCACACGACTAGGGAATAGCTTGCTGCGTATTGCACCTAGTGAATGGCATTATTCAGTGCACCCAACAAGGGAATAGCTTGCTGCGTATTGCACCTAGTGAATGGCATTATTAAGTGCACCCTACAAGGGAATAGCTTGCTGCGTATTGCACCTAGTGAATGGCATTATTCAGTGCACCCAACAAGGGAATAGCTTGCTGCGTATTGCACCTAGTGAATGGCATTATTTAGTGTACCCAACAAGGAAATAGCTTGCTGCGTATTGCACCTAGTGAATGGCATTATTCAGTGCACCCAACAAGGGAATAGCTTGCTGCGTATTGCAACCTAGTGAATGGCATTATTCAGTGCACCCGACAAGGAAATAGCTTGCTGCGTATTGCACCTAGTGAATGGCATTATTCAGTGCACCCAACAAGGGAACAGCTTGCTGCGTATTGCACCTAGTGAATGGCATTATTCAGTGCACGACAAGGAAATAGCTTGCTGCGTATTGCACCTAGTGAATGGCATTATTCAGTGCACCCGACAAGGGAATAGCTTGCTGCGTATTGCACCTAGTGAATGGCATTATTCAGTGCACCCGACAAGGGAATAGCTTGCTGCGTATTGCACCTAGTGAATGGCATTATTCAGTGCACCCGAAGAGGGAATAGCTTGCTGCGTATTGCACCTAGTGAATGGCATTATTCAGTGCACCCGACAAGGGAATAGCTTGCTGCGTATTGCACCTAGTGAATGGCATTATTCAGTGCACCCGACAAGGGAATAGCTTGCTGCGTATTGCACCTAGTGAATAGCATTATTCAGTGCACCCGACAAGGAATTAGCTTGCTGCGTATTGCACCTAGTGAATGGCATTATTTAGTGCACCCAACAAGGGAATAGATTGCTGCGTATTGCACCTAGTGAATGGCATTATTCAGTGCACCCTACAAGGGAATAGCGTGCTGCGTATTGCACCTAGTGAATGGCATTATTCAGTGCACCCAACAAGGGAATAGCTTGCTGCGTATTGCACCTAGTGAATGGCATTATTTAGTGTACCCAACAAGGAAATAGCTTGCTGCGTATTGCACCTAGTGAATGGCATTATTCAGTGCGCCCAACAAGGGAATAGCTTGCTGCGTATTGCACCTAGTGAATGGCATTATTCAGTGCACCCAACAAGGAAATAGCTTGCTGCGTATTGCACCTAGTGAATTGCATTATTCAGTGCACCCAACAAGGGAATAGCTTGCTGCGTATTGCACCTAGTGAATGGCATTTTTCAGTGCACCCAACAAGGGAATAGCTTGCTGCGTATTGCACCTAGTGAATGGCATTATTCAGTGCACCCAACAAGGGAATAGCTTGCTGCGTATTGCACCTAGTGAATGGCATTATTCAGTGCACCCGACAAGGTAATAGCTTGCTGCGTATTTCACCTAGTGAATGGCATTATTCAGTGCACCCTACAAGGGAATAGCTTTCTGCGTATTGCACCTAGTAAATGGCATTATTCAGTGCACCCGACAAGGGAATAGCTTGCTGCCTATTGCACCTAGTGAATGGTATTTTTCAGTGCACCCAACCAGGGAATAGCTTGCTGCGTATTGCACCTAGTGAATGGCATTATTCAGTGCACCCGACAAGGGAATAGCTTGCTGCGTATTGCACCTAGTGAATGGCATTATTCATTGCACCCAACAAGGAAATAGCTTGCTGCGTATTGCACCTAGTGAATGGCATTATTCAGTGCACCCAACAAGGAAATAGCTTGCTGCGTATTGCACCTAGTGAATGGCATTATTCAGTGCACCCGACAAGGAAATAGCTTGCTGCGTATTGCACCTAGTGAATGGCATTTTTTCAGTGCACCCGACAAGGGAATAGCTTGCTGCGTATTGCACCTAGTGAATGGCATTATTCAGTGCACCCAACAAGGGAATAGCTTGCTGCGTATTGCACCTAGTGAATGGCATTATTTAGTGCACCCAACCAGGGAATAGCTTGCTGCGTATTGCACCTAGTGAATGGCATTATTTAGTGCACCCAACAAGGGAATAGCTTGCTGCGTATTGCACCTAGTGAATTGCATTATTCAGTGCCCCCAACAAGGAAATAGCTTGCTGCGTATTGCACCTAGTGAATTGCATTATTCAGTGCACCCAACAAGGGAATAGCTTGCTGCGTATTGCACCTATTGAATGGCATTATTCAGTGCACCCAACAAGGGAATAGCTTGCTGCGTATTGCACCTAGTGAATGGCATTATTCAGTGCACCCAACAAAGAAATAGCTTGCTGCGTATTGCACCTAGTGAATGGCATTATTCAGTGCACCCAACAAGGGAATAGCTTGCTGCGTATTGCACCTAGTGAATGGCATTATTTAGTGCACCCGACAGGGGAATAGCTTGCTGCGTATTGCACCTAGTGAATGGCATTATTCATCCGGTTAAGTACCTCGGCAGAAAGCTGTTACTTAGAGAGTGGCATTATGTCATCATTAACGTGAGTGTCCATCGCCTTGACAGGACCTAGAAATATACGCTAGTAATTTCACAATCCAGTTTGACCACAGACCATTGTCTACTAGCTGGATATATATATCCATTTATTCTTTTCGCTCTTTCTAATAGGATTTGTTGGACTAGTCCGTTTCGTTTCTTTGATTAAAAAGTATTGGGCCGGAAGTCGCTTTTTTCCCTATATATCTTTGTATTTTTCAGTCCTCTCTTTAAATTAAACTGACATTATTTTGCTATAATTTTAAGTGTGCCTGATAGAGAAAAAAAATCTGCACCAAAATACGCGTGGTTGGGATCAAACCGGATAGAGGCTATAAAAAGAAAAGACCTGAAACTAGCGCGTAAAACTTCACATTTACAGTACTTTATTTGATGAGTATTTTACCCAAGATCTTGGTTTTTTTACAACTAAAGCGTCATTTTCTGTTTTGTCTGTTCTAGCTTCTTAAATTTTTCTTGTGTAAAGGGGTCGTTTTTCTCCTAATGGGTATACCTGATTTCTTCAAGCAGCCTTTGTAAAATATGGGTCCTAAGTAATGCTATGTTCATAAGCAAAAAATTACATGTATATATATATATATATATATATATATATATATGTGAACTTCTCAATCATCTAGTGTTTTAGACAGTCATTATTTTAGACTAGATTTAAGTAGAGTTTCGACCTAGATATAGTAGACCTATTACTATAAAAAAAAAATAATCAGTCATTATAGACATCACTTGCAATTTTATTATTAGGTCTAGGCATTGAAAAGTATATCTATTAATAAACTATAATAGATCTAAGTCTAAGTACTAACTTATTAAATAAGTCATTATTAGTAGAAGTATTATAATGAATATTGTATAGATCTAGATTATAGATAGATCTCTAGTCTAGTAGAGTATAGAGTATAGTAAACGTATTACAGTATTATTAAATCTATGTCCTATGTCTATATCTAATAATCTAATAATTAAAAAGCTTTAGACATTTTTCTAAAAAAACTGACTATAGGCATAGCATAGGCTAGACACGGCAATCTAGTCTCAAGATAGAATCTATACTATTACTAGATCTATTCGATTTTCATATATAGATCTAGACTAGAATTAGATTATAGATCTAAATATAGTAATGGAGAGATGATATGCGTTGTTAGCCGTGACCCGTGTATGTCGAAGGCGCCGTGTTAGCTAACAGAGTTGCACAAGAAACAAACCTGGGTTTTTCTAAACTCTAATACTTGGTATGAAATAGTAAAACAGCACGTACCTAAATAAATCGTAACTAGAAATCAAAAACCTATATTTATTGTAGTATATATAGGTCTGTGGTTGTATTTTATTTAGCCTTCGTAACTTCTATAGAGAAATGACTTTGTAATTTCTTTTACTGAAAATTGGGCTATTCGCGTCTGACACATATATAATTTGTATGTTCAGCAACAAACCATATTAGTTTTTAATAGTCTCCTATTTCTAAGTGATGGCTCTAGCCTAGATAGTGTTTTGTTTGTTAGGTTAATACAAGCTACTTTTTATAAATAATTTTCTGTTCTGTTGTTAGTATTTAAATACATCTTATCTTATCTTATATAATACAGACGTTCCTTAAAAAAAGAAGATGATTACGTCCTACGCGTCATGCATTTAGTCATGCATATTAACCAATGACTTAAATTCTGCCAAGTCACTGGTTTTCCTGGCTAGCTCTAATACCACAAGGGAAGAAGGAGTATTTGTACAAATTTGTCCTAGCATATGGGGTGACGAATGTACCTTCATCTTTGTGTCTTTCAGAGTATTTTATTAAATTTATTTTTGTATTTGAAGATTATGGTTCTGTGTTTTAAATATAATACGTATATGTATATACGTATGTTGAATGTATGTATGTGTATATATGACTGTTATTTAAGTAATTGTTATTAAAAGTAATATTTGATTGTAACCTCTAACGAGCAAAGTCAAGCCAAAGCAAGAATAGAACCCTGACACTTGTGTGGTGCCCCAATGGATCAACAGACCAAAGGATAGATGAAGGTGAAGAGATTAGTCGTATCCCCATGTTGTGTACTATTAAAATCAATAGAAACAGGCTTAGTTATATAGTTCGAATGTCTCTATTTTTCTCGATTAGTATTTCTAATGGCCACACCATGTTTTTAACTTTTGAGCATATTATCATAACGATACTGACAAATATTATATTTATTTTTTTTCTAGTTAAAGTTTTGATTCCTACATAGATTCCTAGGGACATTTTGGCTAGATGGGCAATGGGACTTATATATGGTGGGGCAGCCATCTAATGTTTGCTTAAAATTGTAGAAAATCCCATAAAAGATTATATATTCTCTTGTAAAAGTGTCACACTGACTGTCGTGATTAACCTTTTATAAAAGTTATTCTTAAAATAGATTTTAAAATGTAATAAAAAGTAAAGCTCCCCTTTCACACCTTGTGATCTATAGGGCATATAACGTAAAGGTCACCTGTTTCTGTGGCTTACGGTTAACGAGGTTGTCATGTGGCCAGCACAACCATCAACCACATTTACTTTACCCCAAAAAAATGGCAGGTATCTATTAGAGCTGGGTGGACTCTGTGATGAGCATTCTGTCTTGCAGTTATTGATGTCTGTCTGACTTCGACATATTACTCTGGAGATGTCTGAGTTTCTTGTGCGGGTGTATTCAATGCGATTAACTAACAAGAACATAGACTTACACAAAGTAATAAGTGAAGAAATTAAGTCCTAACTGTTAGTCAATTCAGATGATGGTCTAATACCCAAAAGGCATAGTCGAGTCTCTGTCGATAAATGCATGTTATCCTAAGAAATCCTATCACCAATTGATTTTATGTCTCTAGGTAGTCTCTAAGCCAACTAAGTCATGACGTCACTAGTCGCGTTGAAAGTCGGACAACTATGGTGCGTATCTATACAGACTAATAATACTAACTAAGTATCTCACAACTCAGAGACGCCCAAAGATCCCGAAATTAAAAATCCCATCCTTCACCAGGATTCGAACCCGGGAATGTAATACTAGTCTAAAACATTGTCCTAATAGAGTCCGCCTAAAATGCTATACGTTACGAAGAGTGGTGTATGATAACGCACGGTGCAGAAGCTTCGTATTATACGTGAACTGCATTTTTCAAGTACATATAAAAGGTTTTATCCTTTGGCGCCATTGTTCTGATTTTTATGGGTTATCAAGTTCTACCTATGTGGACAGTTACGAATGTGTCTTCATCTTAAGACACACAATTGGTTGATCATACAGCCATTTTATTGCCAGGGTGGATTCCAAACTAACCCTAAGCCCTCTATATCCTTATTGTGTACATCTATTCTAGGGCTTTATTATTGAAGCCTTTTTCTCTACACAAATGATAAGATTTAATTCAAATCTTAATGTTAGTCACAATAGGCCCACTGTGATTTAGCAAAGAGACTCGCTAACATAACTTTGACATACGATGTTATTTTTATTAATATTAGGGCCATTATTAGTAAACACACCATTTGAGACGCACCTATTTCTTAAAAAAAAATTATTCATATTTTTGTTCTTTTCCTCTAAAAGCGTTATAGAGATATATCAATTTTTTTCTGCTTACATTGAAAATGTTGAATTAATGATTAGATACGTTTGTGTGTGCGTCATGTTCGTAGCGTGCTCAGGCACATATAATTTTTTCCTGGAAATTGTAAGGGGGAGGGGCTGGGCTTTTAGAGGGTGATCTTTGGACAGACAGACATAACCACTCAAACGAATTAACTAATTAAAAATCCGTTTCCAGAAAGTGGGTTTTTCTATGTCAGTCTTTTAATTTTTATTTTTACTTTATGTTTCGGTATAGAGTGTCTTAACAAGTTGTTTTAACATGTTAAATTATTAATTGGCTTATTATGCTATAGTGTTGATACACATGCCAGATACTATCTAAACCAAAAGTACTGCTCCGAGCACAACATTTTTGGTAGCAATAAGATTTCCGTTGGTTTTTGTATGTTATAAAGTAATTAAAATTTACAATACAAAAGACTAATATAAATAGTATGTTTCTTTAGGGTGTTTTTTTTTTTTAAAAACATATTTGTAAGAATTTATGAATCTAAGAAGTTATAAAATTACTAATTATAATTATTATTACTATTATGCCAGTCTCGAGTTTTGTTAAAGAGAAACACAATTCATTGTATTCTCCCCTAAGCAGTATCCACTAAGGAAAAGCAAATAGTGCTGGACACCAGCTCGAGGATTGGTCGGGTTCTCCTGGGATTCCTGGGCCGATTCGCGAGTCTCTCTAATGGGCAACCAGTCCCCATTGTGGGAAAGTCAGGTGATGTGGCAGGACAGCAGCAATACTGCAGCAATACTGCTCTCTGAATGGCTACGATAATTTTCTTAGGGATTTTGTTAAAGGCGAGAATGTATCTTTGAGGTTATTTGTCATTATCCCATTGGAAGTTGATATATTTTATCTTATCTTATATAATACAGACGTTACTTGAAAAAAAGAAGATTAATTGTTATTTTTAACAAATCATGTAGCTGCTCAATTTCCAAACTTAGATTCCCATATAATAGAAATTTTAATTATTATTATTATGGTAGAAACGAACGAGCATTCATTCACTCGTTAGAGTTAAACAAAGTTCATTATTTTATTATTATTATTTCTAGATTTAATTTTTTTTTTTTTAGTGCGAAAGTTTTGTTGCCAATCTAAAAGCTGTTAAACCTTTAGTTGTGGTTGTTTTTTTTTGCTGTTGTCTTTAAAGTTTTGGACTTTTGTTAAACGTGTAGTACTGACGTATTGCAATAACAGTCCGTTGTTAAAGAATTATATTGGAGAGTGAACCAGGACTAAAGAATGAAAGCGAAAGTAAATAAATAAATAATTTATAGCTTTTATATAGCAAAACTTTCATGCTTAAAGCATGAACAGAGCACTATGGTCCAATGTCATTTGTGGACCAGTGGGGTGAGGGGGTATCTGGGAGAAGGTTTTTCCGTGTTACCCTTAGTTGCTCAGTAAACACAACTCTGCTTGAGTCACCCTTCATAGGTAGCCAAGCCAAACTAAGTTCCAGCGTACTTGGCCTGTAGACAACGCTTAACGTTAATCATATCAGGTATTTAAAGGGTAGAGTGGCGCGTTGGCTGAATGATTAAGCGCTTGGCTTCCTGAAACTGGGGTCCTAGGTTCGAACTTCAATAAATACTGAAATTTGGAATTTTGGGATTTTGAAGGCGCCCCTGAGTCCACCCAACTTTAAAGGTACCTGACTTGGGGAAAGTAAAGTTTTTCGTTGTGCTGGTCAAATGACATCCAACTTATTAACCGTTGGCTAAAGAAACAAACGATCTTATCATCGTTTTCCCTATAGACCACATGGTTTAAAAGGGAAGCTTTACGTTTTTTAGATTTGCTTTTTTTAGTAATCGATAATTTATAATTAAATGTTAATATAAAGGCAAGTAAGGTGAATATGGTAACCAAGGCGAAGTCGTCAGATTCTATTCTTTCTGTATTATTTGTGTCCCCTTGCTCAACTACTCTTAGCAACAGCTTTGCTGACGTTAGAGCTATAATTAGAATGGAAACGATACCATGTAGCTAAGTCAGTATTGTGCTTGCTAATTCAATGATTCTCCAACTTTCAATTGTGACGTTCATGGGTTTCCTTAAAAAATGTTTCATTGCTAGTTAGGGTGTCTGACGGAGTGTTGCGACTCAAGCGTTTTCATGTACTCTCAGCTGCGGAAATGCATTCTTCTGGAGTCTACAGAGCATGATTTATTGTAGTTGAAAAAAATTTAACAAAGCAAAAGTTAAACAAAAATATTAAAATAGTTTTTTTGTTGAAATCCAAATAAAAACATTTTTTTATAAAATAGAAAAAGGGGGGAGAATTTGAAAAATCCCCCCAGTGAGTGTTCGAATTTTTTTTTAATTAAATATTAAATATTACGCAAAATGCAGTGGCCCTCAAAGGGTTCAACCCCTTCGTGCCCCCGAATGATGATAAATTCCTAGCTTTTCTACAGCCCATTTTCTACCCTCTTTGCCAGTATGTCGCCCGCCCCACCGCTCTTTTCCATATTCAATGAAGCACTATACAGACTGAGAATCGTCGTGCTAATGAGTCTCATTTTTTTGTGTCACATTTTTAAAGAAACCATAAGGGGAATTTCCCTTAAAAAAAAGCAACCATGGTTCCCTTTAAAGTAGGCTTAAATTGAAATGAAGTTCTAAAAGACGCAATGAATGCTTAGCGACATTGATTTTTCTTATTCTTTTTTTCCGCTATTTAAGCTTACGGTTAATTTCTGTTTTTCTAAAGGAGCGCGACATTCTGAACACTAGACAGAAGTTAGAACCTACTTCCACCATGAAGCCTGGTATTCGAGTGGTGAGGGGACCCGACTGGACTTACGAAGATCAGGACGGAGGTGAAGGTCATGTGGGCACTGTAGTGCAAGTCCCAGGGAATGAAGGCTCTTCAACTCCTGATAAACATGTCACAGTTTTGTGGGACAATGGAAACAGACATCAGTACAGGGTGGGTGCTGAAAACGCCTATGATCTCTATGTTTTCGACAACGCCACTGCAGGTAATTTATATATATATATATATATATATTATGTCCTTATGCGCGTTTCTCAAGCGCAGTGGTCGATATGGCGAAGCCGTTATTGCGCAGGTCATTTCAGCGCCAAATGTTTTAGACACATTGTAAATGTTAATTGTATTATGCCCATAGACATAAATAAATATAGACTGGCCGAAGGAAGTAACTTCATGTATACTTGAAAACATGTGTATCTATTGTATTCAGTTTTCCGAATTATGAAAAATTGCATGATCTTCATTCTTAGCGATTAAACAAAACTACACTGCCTCCTTATTTACAATATATATAGGTGTGTGACTGAAATAGATATGAATACTTCACTTTTATACTGCTCATAAATGCTGTATAATAAAGTACACAAAATTGCAAGTCACAAATTTTCATTTCATAAAACTCTTTAATCGGCCAGTATACATTTATTTATGCCATTAAAAAGTATAATATTCCACATATTTATGTTTTGAATGGTGTTATGGTACAATAAGGAATTAATTATTTGTTTCGAAAATAACAATAACGTAACAATACAGATATTATGTTTTTATTATTATTACGTCCTTGATTCATAATTCTTACAAATTTGTTTATTTAAAAAAAAAGCAAACAAACATGGAATTGACATTTACAAATTATATTTGTCTTTTGTTTTTGTTTGTCATTGAAAAAGCCTCCACCTCCTTTCTCTTTTTGTTTATGTCGAAAAAAAAACACAACGTGGATGTCATAAAACTGGACCTTAAAACTGTTTACATTGATAATAGTTCGTTCATTGTGGTTCGATGATGACCACTTTTGTCATCCGTGGGACTGAGGGCTTTGAACTGGGGCTTAGTGCCTTCTCGTGTGGCTGGTGAGACCTATGTGAGCCCGGAATGTTCGGCTGCACACTGGGCAGGTTATTCCAGCTGGAGCTAGTGTCATTGGCCTTGCTTTTCTTCTCTGGCGTTTTTCTTCTGCCAGCGCTGTTTTCTTTTCCTCGGCAACCTGTGCTCCAGTTTTCGCAGCGCAACGCCATGATGCTCTTTTATGTGCCTCTGTCTCCAAGGTGGCTGGATCTATGCTGAACGCCTTTAATGGGTGTCCCTGAAGCGTCTTCTTTGACCAGATTTCGTGCGCTTTCCTTCCCTCATTGGCCATACAGAAGTCGTTTAGGGATGCGGCGGTCTTTCATTCTGCGGACGTGTGCTGCCCATCGCTGCTGGGGCTGCATCAGGATTGACCATTGGGATGACATTATCCTAGACCACAATACGTGAAGAGTGACCAAGAAAGCTATGGACAGTAAAAAGGCCAGCAACTAGATATAGATACTAAACGTGCATAGAAGTATGTTTGGATATCTAGCTACAGTCAGTTACAATATTTGCAACGTTGTTTGCAAAAGTACATTTAAAAAAGATATTTTTTGCATTGAATGTCACCCCCTGGTGAGTGTCACCCGGTGCGACACGCACCCCTCTCATCCTTCTAGTGACGCCACTGAAAATATTAATAAAGCTTTATCTGTAATGTTAATTAGAATCTCGTTATTATTGGAGATTTGTTTTTCAATATTTCAGGAGTTACTCATCCTATCATCTGCAACGGATGTAAAGACATGGGAATGAAAGGGTTACGATGGAAGTGTAACAGCTGTGAAAATTACGACCTATGTAACAAATGTTACGGAACAGATCAACACGAACTGAGTCATCAGTTCAGCAGATATGACACACGGGCCTCCAACGGGTACCCACGTTTCAGAGTTTATAATGTCAGAGTGTTAGGGCTTCTGTAAAAAAAATTAAAAAAAAACAAGGTTACAAAGACAGTTTGTGTGAAAACACAAACTCAAAATCGAGCCCCGAAGTGGTCCTCCTAGGCAGGTAGAAAGACAGGTTTCAATATTTTCAGGAAGAATATCGGAATACAATTCTATCAGGCAAATTGACCGATTGTATGTGGTGCCCCAACGGTCCATCAGAACAAGAGATAGCAGAAAGTGAAGATGAAGCTTGATGTAAACCTGGTCTAACTGATGTTATATAATGATTTTTTAATTGAGCTTATTGTTTTGTACAAGTTCAATGTCTTATTCAAAGCCTCAAGAGAGAAGTTACTCCTTTAAAAAAAATATTCCTTTAGTTATGTATACTATTATTGTTTCTATGTGTTGCAGATCACGCGATAATATGAAAAAGTACTTATTAATTGTTGTTTTAAATTATGTTCTACTTATATGTATACTAAATAGATTTTTTCTCCTTAACAACAAAAAAAAAAGTAAACATCATTTTTGTACATGTAGAATGACAAACAGGGCCGGTCCTAACAATTGCGGGGCCCTATGCGAAACTGATTGCGCGGGCCTAGTCTGGGTGGGAATATGGATAATAAGTGAAAATTAAGATTTTGTATTAGAAAAAAATTCGACTTTGCATTTTGTTCATTCTTTACTAAGTATAAAATTACGATCAAATTAACGTTACTTTGCGAACCTTGCAACCTATGACATATTTATTATATTTATATGCCAGTGACTATAAAAGTAAATAAGGTATTGAAACTTTCGATTTAGGTGAAAACTCGTCCGATTATTACATTTCATTACATGAAAACTGACGATTCCCTTTTTTTATCGCACGTAGGATTGGCGTTTTCCGTAATAAATGACACCCACAAATGACAATTTTGTTATTTTTCAGTATATTTTATGAGTTTTCTGGAAATTTTAATAAATGCAGGACATTTCAAGGAATTTTTCGTATATATTTTGCAATTTAATAATTACACATAGAATTAGCGCGGGGCCTATGAAAGCGCGGGGCCCACTGCGAACAGATAGGTTGCAGTGGCCTAAGACCGGCCCTGATGACAAATCATATATAACTTAGCAATACAAATGTAATTTTTTCTTACAAAATTCTAAAACCGTTTGCATTAACATATTTAAATATGTTAAATAGAAGTCTCCCTTACTAAAAAGCCTCCCATGTTAGTTATTATTAATGGGAAATAGTTGTAAAAAAAAAAAGGTGTATTTATGAAAAACTACTTGCATAGTTTATTTAAAAGTTAATTTATTCGCTTTCTGAAAATAAAAAAAAGTAGCCGTTGCATCAGAACTTTGCATAGTCAAAAATATTATGATATCGGATTTTCACTACCTTTTCTAGTTTACGAGATCTAAATGGGACGGACAGACGCACGGACTGATGAACAGACAGTTCGCATAAAACTAAACTTTTTTTTTTTCCCTTAGGGGGCCGCTAAAAATCGTAACTTAGCCTAAGCTTAATTAATAAGTAGTTTTATTTATTTATTTATTTTAGTCACTTCTAGGGCCGGATTTAACTAAATGGATACCCTTGGTAGACATATTCTGGAGATTTCTCCTTTTTTTTTTGTTTCAAGGCTTTGAAAAAATAAATGAAAATGCATTTTATTAATACAAGGGTAAAGACACATTAGACTAGAGTACATGTACATGTAGCTTTATCTCCCTTCCTTTTATAAAGTTATAAGATTTTTTTTTCTCATAGAATATTAGTTCCAGCACGAAGCCAAAGTCAAGATGATAAAATTAGAGCCATGGGAATTTTTACTGGAGCAACAGTTTGCAGAGGCTCTGATTGGAAATGGGACGACCAGGACGGTAGGACATTGTATTGTTTCAGATTGGAATTTGGGAACCCACGAAAGTTAGACATTATATTGCTTTGTAATGAGTTTGAAGAGGCTCTGATGGGAAATGGGGAGCCCAGGACTGTATGGCATTCTAATGTTTTGACCTTTTTTTGACCTAGACTGCAGTTGGTGAAACGCAAAATAGTTAAATCTTGTGCTGCTCTTTAAAAATAAACAAATAATGTTATGTTCTTCGTCTGTCAGAGTGATATGGTTCTGGTGCATTTAAGAAGGAAGCACTGTGTAAACTTTCCCAATGCTTTTTCTGACTGGAAGATCTGTGGAGTGTGGAGTTTCTATAATATAAGGGGAATTTAAATAGTAATTAATAGCAATTTTAAAAAGGTGCATGTCAATCGATTTTCCCTTCTCCCCTTTAGAATTGTACACATCTGCTAAGGAAGAGGTAGGAACATAGAAGATTGGACAGTCCCATTGATTTATTACTGTATTCACATTAGGTCACAAAAAATCTCTCAAGTTCTATATTTCGTGTCTGTAATATGTTGTCGTTATTAAATCAATACGAACTTCAATATTTAAATACTGTTTGTAATGAGTTTATGCTAAACTGCATTCAATATACATACTTTTTTTTAAAATGCTTTCTTAACGTAGTTTTATTAGTCTATTCGGCATTTCTAAATAGATGGCATTCCTGCTAGAGATGTCAAGCGATTGTCTGTAAAACAATTTAGACTTCAATCATGATTTAATCACCGAATATTTTAAAAAAGCTAAATAAAACAAGAATAGTATAAAAAAATAATTGAAAAAAATTTTATGAAGAATTTAGTTTTATCAATTAGTTAATATTACTCATGTACTTGATTTGTAATAGATCTATACAAACAATGACAAATCTATACGAATACAAATATTTTTTACCTATCGTTATTGTTTAGGGCAGCTCAATGTGGTTTCATTTTTCAATATGCTATGATCCTATCACTTGGTCTGGACCTGTTGGAAAAAGGTGAGGGGGGAGAAAGAATAGTGTAACTAGGTATCGCTTTCTAAATATATTTCTTTTAAAAAATGTGAAAGACATGAATCTCAATTCGAGGGCCAACACACTAACCATTATGCCAGCGAATCACTTATGAAAACAGAAGGTTACAAAGTTATCTATTGTTTGCTTCAAACGTAAAAGCTGCGACTTTTAAAGTATAAGGAGGGTTAGTCCAACTTATTTCACCACATAAGTCAAGTATAATTTATTTCCATAGTTCGAGGTGCCAAACGTAATAATTGATTATTAATTAATAATTACCAATAGTTAATTAACTAATTTGTTACTTTTTAAGAATTGATTCTTGTGTTCTCGGGTAAAGGAAATATTTATTCAAAAATTCATCTTGATCCGAGATCAGGTGTGGAAGAAATAATGTGTAGACATTTTGTTTTTACCAGACTGACATAATTGTCAACAACTTTTTCAGAAAACAAAGTTTTTCTAAGTGGAAGAGTTACGTCCTCACATCTTAATCGCTCACTAATAAATAGTCCTTACATAATAGTCAATTACTCTTTCTTTCCCTTTTTTGAGATACCAAACAAAGTAATTAATTACCTTTATTTAATCAAGTAATTGAGTTTTTTTTTTATTGATTCTTGTGTTGTCAGGTAAAAGAAATGTGCAATATTTTAGCTTGATCCGACATTGGGTGTCGGAGAAATAACGTTTACAAACTTTTGGCCTGACAGACACACAGACAGGCAGACAGCCTGAATTGGTATAAGCTTTGTAAATACAAACATTTGATATGGTCTCAACCTTAGACTTGCAATGATATTTCGCTTTCCTTTCCATTTCTTATCCTTAATGTATTCCCTTGAATGTTGGGGGCGTGTACAATTACGTCCCCATCCTTCTACTGTCTCTTTTAAGCTGACTACATCATTGACAATAAACTTGTAAATATTTATGTCTACCAGGCGGTGAAGGTCAAAAAGGGATTGTCAAGAAGGATGGGAAACCACCTTATCGTTCATTGGTCATAGTACAGTGGGGTTCTGGTAAAAAAGCGGACTATCGAGTAGGGGCTGATGGGAACGTTGACCTCAAATGTGTAGCCCCAGCCTCCGGAGGATATTACTATAAGAGTCACCTTCCAGCATTAGGTAAGTACTACGTTCAACATAGCGTGATGACATCTAAAACGTGTATGGGACGAGTACTACGTTCAACATAGCGTGATGACATCTAAAACGTGTATGGGACGAGTACTACGTTCAACTTAGCGTGATGACATCTTAAACGTGTATGGGACGAGTACTACGTTCAACATAGCGTGATGACATCTTAAACGTGTATGGGACGAGTACTACGTTCAACATAGCGTGATGACATCTTAAACGTGTATGGGACGAGTACTACGTTCAACATAGCGTGATGACATCTTAAACGTGTATGGGACGAGTACTACGTTCAACATAGCGTGATGACATCTTAAACGTGTATGGGACGAGTACTACGTTCAACATAGCGTGATGACATCTTAAACGTGTATGGGACGAGTACTACGTTCAACATAGCGTGATGACATCTAAAACGTGTATAGGACGAGTACTACGTTCAACATAGCGTGATGACATCTAAAACGTGTATGGGACGAGTACTACGTTCAACATAGCGTGATGACATCTTAAACGTGTATGGGACGAGTACTACGTTCAACATAGCGTGATGACATCTTAAACGTGTATGGGACGAGTACTAAGTTCAACATAGCGTGATGACATCTTAAACGTGTATGGGACGAGTACTACGTTCAACATAGCGTGATGACATCTTAAACGTGTATGGGACGAGTACTACGTTCAACATAGCGTGATGACATCTTAAACGTGTATGGGACGAGTACTACGTTCAACATAGCGTGATGACATCTTAAACGTGTATGGGACGAGTACTACGTTCAACATAGCGTGATGACATCTTAAACGTGTATGGGACGAGTACTACGTTCAACATAGCGTGATGACATCTAAAACGTGTATGGGACGAGTACTACGTTCAACATAGCGTGATGACATCTTAAACGTGTATGGGACGAGTACTACGTTCAACATAGCGTGATGACATCTTAAACGTGTATGGGACGAGTACTACGTTCAACATAGCGTGATGACATCTTAAACGTGTATGGGACGAGTACTACGTTCAACATAGCGTGATGACATCTAAAACGTGTATGGGACGAGTACTACGTTCAACATAGCGTGATGACATCTAAAACGTGTATCGGACGAGTACTACGTTCAACATAGCGTGATGACATCTAAAACGTGTATGGGACGAGTACTACGTTCAACATAGCGTGATGACATCTAAAACGTGTATGGGACGAGGAAAGAGAAATTAGATGAAGTTAACATCGTGAAAAGCACTTGGGGCTTTTGAACCAAGAAGTCAATGATTTGAAAATCTAGGAAAGCTAAAACTTTGAGCCTGTGGATGATTAGGATTTCGCTGTCTACCAAACTGTGATGGAAACCCCAAATTAATAGAGAAAAGTAAAGGCGGTTAGCATTTGTGCTGGCCACATGACATCCTCGTTAACCGACTGCCGTATAAAGATATTATTTTTTTAGTTATCCACCCTAAAGACCGCATGTACAAACCGTTTTTAAAAAAACAGACAACAAATGTCATGTTTATATACTATTGGAGATTTTTATAATAAAATAAACAATACCAAGGCTGCTAAATTGAATTTCAATGCCGCCAACTAACAAACTGAAGGGTTCAAGAAATGTGATTCTATAGTGCCAGAAAGTGCTCACACAAAAAAATCAAAGAGCTTTACAAAAAAAAAAAATTAGCTTATTTACACTTTATCCATTGTGTACACCAGATACACCAAAAAGCTTTCTATTGAGGGATTTGACTCATGCATATTTTGTACTGTACAACTAAGGACCATGTGGTCTTTCAAAGACTGAGGAATTCCAACCTGCGCTTTCAAATTCATTCAATTTTTTTTTGTTTCTACAAAGTAAAATATTTAACTTTTTCTTTCACAGTTTTTTTTTTTTTGAACCAGGTAAAACAGAGGTATGTAAAGGCAATGAAGGAGCAGAGTCATTTCTAGAAATGATGCAAGAGCTGGGATCTTCAATCTTTAATCCCCTCATGGGAGATGAGTTGGCATCATCCTTGTTCAATCCGCTGAGAGGTTTGGAATTGATAAGTAAATTGGTAAGATTCCATTGATACTATTTGAAGTTTCAGGAGTTACTGCCTTTCCCTTTTATCACTTCTCATGTGACTAAAGATGCTAATCCTTGATACACAGCTGTGGTCACAGGTTGGGCATCTGTAATCATCAGGGTAGTCACATTCTTTACAACTAATTAACTAATATTTAGTGCAAGTTCTTTAGCTACACAGAAGCGATTGATTCTTATCTGCTTATCTTATATAATACAGACGTTACTTCAAAAAAAGAAGATGATTACGTCCTACGTGTTATGCATCTAGTCATGCGTGTTAACCAATGACCTAAATTCTGTCAAGTCATTGGTTTTTCTGGCTAGCTCAGGCAATCCATTCCATGCTCTAATAGCACTAGGGAAGAAGGAGTATTTGTACAAATTTGTCCTAGCATATGGGATGAGGAATGTGCTTTTATCTTTGTATCTTTCAGAGTATTTTATTAAATTTTGTTTTTGTATTTGAAGATTATGGTTCAGTGTTTTATGTATAATTGCTACTTTACTTTTAAGTCTTCTGTCCTGAAGGCTTTCGTAATTTAGTGATTTAACTTAAGATGTTGCTCGAGTCAAATGTGAATATTCGTTTGTTATGAATCTCACTGCTCTAAAAGATTTAAAAATTATAACTGAACACTGTATCAGTATTTAATCATTTAAGTAACTCAGCACATGAGTCTAAAACTTATACTCATTATAAGTCTATAGTTTCAAACATAGTTATATTATGGTATTTCCGATTTTAGACTCAACCACAATGCCCGGCTTATATGTGGTTCATTTTATGTTATTAGGCAAAAAAATAACTCATTTTTTTCTGGTCAAGATTACTGATAGTCAGTTTTACAGTTTTGGTCAGAACGCTTTACACTTTTACTCAGTGTTTTTTTTTTTTAATGTAATTTACCCCTTTTTTATATTTCATAAAAACAATCTACTTATCTGTGTCGGATCATAAAAACAATCTACTTATCTGTGTCGGAGTCCTGACATCAGCCCTTTTTGGAGTCTACCAAAAAAGTGTTTATGTTTGTGTGTGTGTGTGGGGGGGTACTAATCTGTTACATAGAGCAAAGCTTCCAAGCTATATTGGTAGCACTAACGTTTAAAGTCAAACTTTTTTAAGTTTTAAAAGGACTCCTAGTGGAGCATAGAGCTGCTACAGTAATAAGCAATGGGACCTGGTTCTGTTATCATTTGGATCTATGTCCATCCTATGGTTTTTTTATTCTAGTTCTATTGATCTCCTTCATTTAGGCTTTGATCTCCCAGCCTTTCTCTTGCCCTGTTCCATCCAGTCCAGGTTTGTTTTGATCTCCCAGCCTTTCTCTTGCCCTGTTCCATCCAGTCCAGGTTTTTTTTGTTGTCCCAGCCTTTCTCTTGCCCTGTGTGTTTCATCCAGTCTAAGTTTATGTTGAGGAATATAATAGTTTTTTTTTATCGTAATAACAATAAAACCGAACCTGGTGGCGTTTAAATAAATAGATTAGGACTTCGAATACCGATGATTACTTGTATTTTGAGCTCGGAGATTTTTAGGATGCATTGAGTCCACCTTTTTATGATGGGTACCGGTAAATCGTTGGGGAAAGAAATTCCATGGTGCTGGCCACATGACACTCTCATTAATGGTCAGATTAAGAACCAGATGAAATTAACATAATCTTCCCCAAAGATTGAAGATCTGAAAGGGTTGCATTTACTTTAGACTTTACTTCATTTCTATCAACGACAAAAATATTCAATCACCAAAAATAAACCAAATTCTTATAAAAATAAACTTTATAACTTTCTAGTCCATACTCTTGCTACAGTGTAGTATAACACTCTACATCTATAATGACCTAATTTCAGTCAGAGAAAAAGGTTGCATCTTCTATACGTAAAGGCATGAGAGTGGTCAGGGGACCTGACTGGAAATGGAAAGATCAGGACGGGGGAGAAGGTCACATGGGAATTGTCAAGAAGCTCATCCTATTACCCCAGAAGAGTTCAGTGAAAGTGATTTGGGAGTCAGGTGACTCAAAAATTTACCGAGCTGGATCCGATGATTGCTATGATCTTCTGGTCTACGACAGCGCACCTAGCGGTAAGTATTCTTTTTTTTACAGACGTGCCATACAGACAAGACGATTGATTTTATATCTTACGTAAAATGTATGTTAATCTTGTAGTCGATTGAATACGAGGCAGGAATTGTTCTGAGTTTAATTTATCCTGTCTGATATTTTAATAATTGTTCCTCGCTGGTGCATAAGGAGTAAAAAAATATTTTCATAGCCTTGTGAATGTAATTTTTTCAGTCTGTTGTTAAAGGCCAGCTATTCGAACATTTACTGTTCAATGATAATTGCTGTATTTGTATATATACACATAATTTTACCAGGGCCAGTTCTACAGATTGCGGGGCCCTATGCGAAACTGATAGCGCGGGGCCCAGTCTGGGTAGGGATAACAATAATATGTGAAAATTAAGATTTGTAATAGAAATAAAATTCGTCTTTGCAATTTATTTAAATTTTACTATGTAGAAAATCAGTGTCAAATTAACTTTACGAGCCATCTACAGTAGATAGTAGTTTTCCAACAAAAAGCCGATAAACATTCGGATCTGCCTTTTAGATTTACTATCGACTAGCAAAATGTCGCTTTTTTTTAAAAGGTCGAGATAGATTTAGAGCTACATTTGTATGCCAGTGATTATGACCTTAGACCTTCTTGCTTTTGTTAAAATTCAGCTTCTTATTAAATTTTTAATAAATGAAAGCTGACAATGCCGGATTTTTATTTTCATCGCGATGAGGATTGCCGTTTCCCATATTGAACGCCAGCCCGGAATGACAATACATTTTGTCTTTTTAAGGGAGATTTGCATGAGTTTCCATAAGGTTTTAATAATTTCAGGAGATTTTCGTGACTTTTGTGTGTGTATATTTTGCAATTTCAGGACAATTCCAGATACTTTTCAATAATAAGTTAAAATGGTTTAATTTAATAATTTACACCTAGAATTCGCGCGGGGCCTATGAAAGTGCTGGGCCCACGGCGGCCTAAGACCGGCCCTGACTTTTACACCTTTACTTGATAATTATTACTCGAAGATCTAAATATTCTTATTGCTATGTAGAAGCCATACGCCAATACAAAAGTATAAATCATAATATACGTTCTATTTAAAACATTATCAAACATAGGCCTACTAATTGTACAGTATTACAAATTAAGCATTGTTAAGCATTAGCCTACTTAGTGTCTTATCTTCTTATCTAATATAATACAGACGTTACTTCAAAAAAGAAGATGATTACGTCCTACGCGTCATGCATTTAGTCATGCATATTAACCAATGACTTAAATTCTGCCAAGTCACTGGTTTTTCTGGCTAGCTCAGGCAACCCATTCAATGCTCTAATAGCACTAGGGAAGAAAGAGCATTTGTACAAATTTGTCCTAGCGAATGGGACGAGGAATGTGCCTTTATTTTTGTGTCTTTCAGAGTATTTTATTAAATTTTGTTTTTGTATTTGAAGATTATGGTTCAGTGTTTTATGTATAATTGCTACTTTACTTTTGAGTCTTCTGTCCCGAAGGCTTTCTAAATTTAGTGATTTTACTAATGGTGTTACTCTAGTCAAATGTGAATATTCATTTGTTATGAATCTCACTGCTCTATTTTGTGTTTGTTCCAGTTTTTTAATGTTTTCTTGAGTTGAGGGGTCCTAAACGGTGGATACATATTCTATTATTGGCCTAATCAAGGTTAAATAACATTTTAGTTTTATGTTTTTATTTGATTTATAGAAATTTCTTTTAATAAACCCTAATGCTTTGTTGGATTTTTTTATAGTTTCATCAATATGTGGATTCCATGACAGTTTTTCATTTATTATAACACCTAGGTATTTTGCGTTTTTAGTCTGTGTTACTGGTTTGCCATGAATAAGATAAGTGGAATTAATTTGTTTTAGTTTTTTTGTTACTCTTAACAACTAACATTTTTCTGGGTGGAAAGACATGCTCCAATGTGATTCCCATTTCTGTAATCCATCTAATTTTCTTTGTAAAATATCTGTGTCTTGTGTTGTTTTTATTGTTCTATATATTATGCAATCATCTGCAAATAATCTGACTTTTGTTCCTGAACTAATGCAATTAGGTAAATCATTTATGTAAATTAAAAATAGTAGTGGACACAAGACTGTTCCTTGAGGTACACCTGAGTTTACTGTTATTGGTGTTGATTTAGAGCCACTAGGGCTAGCTCATTGCTTAGTTCTTTGAGTAATCTAGCTGGAATACCATCAGGTCCTGACACTTTATTTTGTTTGGTGTTGGATAATAGTTTTTGAATTCCATTTTCTTGAACTACTATATCTTCTATGTTGTCTACTTGGTTCAAATTAAGAAATATGTCTTTGTCTCCTGGGGCTAAGAATGCTGATGCAAAGTATTTGTTTAGGATGTTTTCTTTAGTTTCATTATCATTATGTATTATGTTATGTTCATCTTTTAATGGCGCTATGCCTGTTGTTTCCATTTTCTTAGACTTAATGTATGACCATAGGTTTTTGTTGTTATCTTTAGATATTACATTGTTTATGTATTCACTCTGCAGCTGTCTGCTTACTTTTTGGGTTAGGTGTTTAATTTTTATATACTTTTATATACTTTTTGTAAACTCTTTCTGCCTTGGTTTCTTTAAATTTTCTATATAGGTTTTCCTTCTGTTTACAAAGCTTCTTTTGTCTATTATTAAACTTGCATTTATTTATTTTGTTTGATGTGTATTTAGTTGGTATATGATTTTCTATAATGCTTTTAAGATGGTTTTTAATGAAATTCCAGAGGTCATCGACTGGTTGGTTAATGTCTTTTTCTAATAAGAATGTTTGTTGAAAGCTTAATGCAGCTTGATGTAGTTGTGTTAGGTTACATTTATTCCAGAGTAAGATTTTTCTTTTGGGTTTTGTATTGGCTACTGCTTTTATCTGACTGTGTATTTTTATGATCTCATGGTCTGATAGACCAGGGATAATATCATAATCAATTACTAATCCAGGTCTGTTGGTTAAGAAGAGATCTAATGTGTTGTTTAATCTAGTTGGCTTTTTAATGATTTGATCTAAACTTAGGTTGTGTAAAGTTTCTATGAAAAGCTCATTTATGTCCTTAAGGTTTTGGTGTTTATCTATGGTTAGTGTTTTCCAATTTATATCAGGTAGGTTGAAGTCACCCATAATCCAAAAAACTGCATTTTTATTTGTCTCTTTAAGTGTAGTAATCTGATTACATAGTTCCTGCATGTATTCTAAACTAGAATTTGGTGGTCTGTAAATGCTGCCTATTATTAGGGATGTTGAGGTGGTATTAATTTTACAAAATGTAGATTCTATATTTTTTGAGTTAGGTAAGGTAATTTCTTCTGCTATAAGAGTGTTTTTTATTGCTAAATGAACTCCTCCATGATTATCAGCCCTATCCTTTCTAAAAATTTCATAATTACTATTAAAAATTTCTGCATTATAAATTTCAGGATGTAGCCAAGTTTCTGTTCCTGCAATTATGTCTGGTTTCTCACATTCTAATAAAATTTCTAAGTCTGCTGTTTTGTTCTAAAATGCTTTGAAAATTTATTACTAAGGTTTTAAGGTATTTTGGAATTACTTCTTTAGTAGGTTTGTTTAGTGAGGCTGTTGTATTAATTTAAGTAGATTTAGGTTTAACAGGAGTGGATCTGGCTAGTGGTTGGTGAGTTTGTTTTGGGATGGTGTTTAGGATGGGTTAGAAGTGTCCGCATCAAAGGAATCAAACAGTCCTGATGTAAACTGAGGTAACCCACACGGTACACAGTGCCATGATGCATCTTTGTTGCCTAAGGCATAATACACAGGTGTATTCATATGGAGACATGATGCATGGTACCATTCATCGCAGGTGTCACATTGAATGGCTTTCTGTTTCATGGTGCATACTTTTTTGCAGATGTTGCATCTATCTTTAGATCTAGGCCCTGGATTTGACTCAACATCTCCTGCTATTAATATTAACAGTGATAGGTATTTATTTCTACTGAGTCTGATTGAAAACTTCCATTTGTGATGGGTAATCTTCTTTAATGTTATGGATGTGCATGTTACGTTATTTTTGAAGTTGCATTGATCTAAAGTGTGATGATTGATTATGACTGTTTTTTCCTTTTTAAGTTTAGTTTTGACTGAGGTAGATCTAGTTCTGTGTTCAGTTAATGTGTATTTAGTAATTATTGGGATAAATAGCCAGAGCAATTTCATGATGACTGTTGTTGATTTTAGTTTTTAAAGGTCTAGTGTAAATCAAGTTTAAGGTTAAAAATGCCTAAGACGGCCTAAATTAAGTCTAAGTCTAAAGTGAAAGCTAATTTACAATGACAATCAAATGGTTTATTCAAAATATAGACCTAGACTAGATCCAGACCCAATTCTAGATCTAGATATAATTCCAGATCAATATATTTATGTGTTTAACTAACTATATAGAATATTACTATTAGTTATTATTAGTAGATCTAAAGCCTTAATTAAAGTCTAAGTCTAAGATTAACTAGATCTAAATCTAAGGATATAATAATAAAAATAGACTAAATAATATTAGATATAAATATAATTATAAGCGTTAGTGAGACAAAATAGTCCTAAACTAAGAGTTGTTAATTTGAATTAATTAGTGGAAATAATGCTGAATTAAGTTAAATATATAATTTAAAGATATTAGTTTATTAGTTGAATAGCTTTTTAATGAATTTTGTTTGGTTTTAATACGACAAAACGAAAATTTAACTCATCTATGATAACTGTAAACAGGGAGCAGCCATCTTGTCAAGAGCGCGTATCTAGAATCTGTCAATGTTCACTATCCCCTCAATTGCAACCTGCGCACACAAAACTCTGTCTTATCTAACTATATCATTAGATCTGTGTACTTTGTAATTCAATCAGGCATCAAACATCTGAATGTTATGTGCGATGAGTGTAAACAGGAACCTATTTATGGCGCGCGCTGGAAGTGTGCTGACTGCGACAACTTTGACCTGTGCACAGCCTGTTACAACATGGACAAACATGACCTAACACACGCCTTTCTGCGGATGGATAAGCAATCCTCCAGAGCGTACGTTTATTGTACACTTTTAACTAAGACATTTCTATTTAACTTGTACACTCTAGGCTATTTTGTATTTAACGTACACAATTTTGTTAACTTACTTTCTTAAAAAGCAAGATCCCATTGAAGAAGCTGATATTGTTATATTCGCATATGGAGCATGTTGGCTGAGTGGTAAAACTCCTAGCCTCCAAACCGCAAAGTCTTGAGTTCGAATCGCAGTAAACATCTTGTTTTTCTTTATTGCAACCCTGAATCCACCCGAAACCAATCGTTACAGAAGGACTCAAAACTGACATGAGGCGTCGCAACCTGTTAACAGTTACGACCTGTTACATGGCAACGAGCTATAATATTGGTCTAAACTGCTAACAGGTTGAACAAAGCAGGCCAGTGTTTGGGCGTTTTACAACGATTGGTCTCAGTCCATTCAACTTTTAAGGGTACCGGACATTGTCGTTGTTCTGCCCAAATGACACCCTCGTTAACTTTCGACCATATAAACGTATGTCTAAATCATCGTCCTCCATATTAGGTCTCAAATGTGGTTTCTTTATTTATTTTAACTTCCTTGATCCGCATGTTGCTTTAGGTTTATTTATTAAACGACTTAGAAAACACATTGATACCAAGTTTAGAAAAACATTGATACCAAGTTTAGAAAAACATTGATACCAAGTTTAGAAAAACATTGATACCAAGTTTAGAAAAACATTGATACCAAGTTTAGAAAAACATTGATACCAAGTTTAGAAAAACATTGATACCAAGTTTAGAAAAACACTGATACCAAGTTACCGTCTGATCGACCGTAGCAAGCAACCCGCACGGATAAAGTTAATTATGTGTACAGTAAACATTTTGTTGTATTTTTTATTTCTTGAAAAACATATTTACAGCGCAGTTAATATCGCTTAAATATGGGGCCGGACGTGTGGGGTGGAGGCTGTTCTTTTCTTTAATATTCTCCGTAACGATAAAGTTGATGATACGACTTTGTTCAATAGGTGGGAAATTGCACCCCCCCACAGCAAAAATTCCTGCGGGCGCTCCTGTTAATACATTATGTTTTCATATCATATTATGTTTGTGTAAAAGCCCTAAGCTATTAAACTCAAGTGATAATAATTTTTCAATTTTTTGTTTCGATAGAGTGCCAGTACCAAAGCGTTGTGACAGTGTTAAAGTGACAGCGAAAGGAATATTTGAAGGTGCTCAAGTCAAGCGTGGAAAACACTGGAAATGGGAAGATGTCGATGGTAATCATTAAGGCTATAGATTCAATAAAAAATATAAAACCGTGGGCCATATAAACAGATGACCTTTACATCCTACGCCCTATAGACCGCATGGATGTAAAGGCAAAACTATATTTGCTTTTACTTACACGATATATATATTACCCGCGGCCCTCGGGTCTTAATTTGCGTATTATTGTCGATATAGTCACTGAGTGTTTTGTAAACATTTAAACAAAATAATAATGTTATAAGTAAAGGGAATGCGTGAATGTAAAAATAGTATGAATGGAACTATCAAAATAGCTTATCGGTTGAACCATTTAAAAAAAAACAAAAAAACATTTGCTTGTTGGCCTACATATATTTGATTAAAACGTGTTAAAGTATAAAGTAGATCTATCATCTTTGAATTAGATCTCGAGTTAGAGATAGATCTAGATCTGGACTAATCTAGTTTCCCTTTAATTTAAATATTGCCTTGGATAGAGATTTCGTTTTGCGCATGCGTGGCCTTTTTTGTTAGATGTACGCGATTAATGAATGGAGCTATTAAAATGTATATAGGCCTATTGTGAGTATATCAACACAGCTTCGCAGCTATAGCAAACGAATATATATATATATGTGTATATATATATATATATATATATATATATATATATATATATATATATATATATATATATATATATATATATATATATATACATATATATATATATATATATATATATATATATATATATATATATATATATATATATATATATATATATATATATATATATATATATAATCTTTGTTTCACTTAGGTGAGAAAGATAAGGAAGGTTTAGTGGTCAAGATCATCAAATGGACACCAGAGACACGCAGAAGTGGAGCAATGGTCCAGTGGCCTGGGCCATCAGACAACCCTGTTGCGCATCGGTTGGGACACAAAGGCAAGATGGATTTGAAGTTTTCCAAGCCCGTGGACGGTGGCCACTACTACAAATCACACTTGGCTCTCCTAGGTAATGGCTATAGGAGAATGTTTAGATTATTAAATGTTAAGTTTAAAACTATAGTTTTATACATAGACAGTTATTACAGATGTTCTATGTAACACGTGGAGTGATGGTACTTACATCATAAGGCATCAACGAAGGCATTTAGTTACGATAAAGCCCACATGAAAAAACATTTTATACATGAGAGTTGTTGTGATTTAATTAATAAAGCTAATTTTGTCCCCCCCCCCCAATAATTTTTTTAAAAGTTGGATCCTGTTTTAATTTTGTAAAATGTAAATGTAAAATGAATTTAGTTGAGAAGTTTTAAAAATGCCTCAGGTGAATGACATTAACATTGACATATACCAACTAATATTTTTAAAAGTAGTAAAATTTAAAAAAAAGGTTATTTAAGGGGAAGAACCCCCCCTTTTTTTTACAACTATATCTCTAAAAATGTAGAAGTTATTTTCCTTATTTGATAACAAAACAAAGCAATTTATTACCAATAATAAATGGATACATTTTTTTTTATTGATTCATGTTTTGGTAGGTACAAAAATAACTTGTTTAAAATATCAAATTGATCGCCAAATCTGTTTGGGAAAAAAAATATGAGCAATTTTATAAGGTGGATCAAATTCTGTTCAATTATCTTGGCCCCTCATCGTCTAGGTAGTTTCTCGCTCTTGAAACCTAAACTAATTTTGCTCAAATGATTGCTATATTATATAACTTTGACACTATACATATAATACAAGGCATGCAAGTTAATACAAGGCATCTATCGCCTCTGTAAAAACATGTGCATGTATTAATTCATTAAATAAAGCATTAGCTGCCAGATAATTTAACGGATGGTTTCCATTTGGTTGTCACACTCAAAAAAGCTTTCTCTTTCCACACTTAGGGATTTGTTGTTAAACTCTAAGGGAAGTCTGTTACAAGTTATATTGCCTTTGGCGATTTAACGTTTGTCATACTTATTTGGTGTCGGCTGATACACACTATAAGCTTGGACTGTTTGATACTATTTTTTTTTTATCATAAATGCAAAATATTTCATAATGTGTATGTCATTAGTGCCCATTTCAGGAAAGGGAAATATTTGGAGTTGTTGGAAATATTCACAGGTAAACGTGAGAAAGTTCCCCAAAAGTTCAAAGTCGGCGACAAGGTGAACATCATCATCGACGTGGAGGCTGTCAAAAGGATGCAAGAAGATCATGGAGGCTGGAACGAAGGAATGATCAAAGTAACGTTTCTCCTGTTTAAATTTATTTTATCCACAGGGCCGGCCTTAGGCCTACGTGAACAAGGCAGAGACGCCTTTGACTCCGATTGGTTGGTGTCACAAACAGGACTGAACAAAACATTTTAGAGAAAAAATATATAATTGGATCAAGTCTCAAACGTAGCAAAACTCTATGACTTGTCTCCTAGCCTAGACTTGCTCTTCCCATTAACAACTGAGCGCTGAGGGACCTTTCAGTATATACACAGACTATTCGTTGATTTGTTTTATATGTTTCGGATATTCTTTCATATTTCAAGATAATTTGCTTCCTAGTCCAAACCTCCCGCAGGCTGACGGGGGATGGGAGCGGGCAGGGTTGGAATCCCGGACGAAACACAAGTCCGAATGACAATCTAGCAAGCAAACAGAGAGGTCCCTGGTTTGAATCCTGGTGAAGACTTGGATTTCTAATTTCGGAATCTTTAAGCGCCTCTTAGTCTACCCAGCTGTAATGGGCACCTGAAATTAGTTGGGGAAAAGTAAAGGCGGTTGGTCGTTGTCCTGGCCACATGACACATGACACCTTCGTAAACAGAAACAGATGACCTTTACATCATCTGCCCTATAGACCACAGAGTCTGGAAGGGGAACTTTAATTTTTTTTTACAAAGCTTCTATCAGCTCATTCTGTCTGTCTGCTTGGCTAAAAGTTTGTACTTGTTATTTCTCCAACACAATTATATTATTTACCTGACAACGGAAGAAAAAACAACAACAGTTAATTAACTATTGGTAATACTTCTCATAGAAAATAATTGTAGATCAAAACCATATCTGCTATTCACTGCATTTTATAAATGAAGTTCAGCGACTGGTACTAAATGCCAAGTATATTTTTCCTTTTTTTTTTTTTTTGGAAGTGTGGGTTTAACATCAAAATCTCCTTGGTTGCGTTGAGATAGGTTAGGGTTTAACAGTACTAAAACTATAATTAAAGTATAATAAAGATATGATCGGTGTAATATGTTACCTTAAACTGACACATTAGGACCTTTTTTTTTTGCTTTCTTTGTTTGATTTTCTTTTAGCTTGTTTATTTCTGTGAATTTTTGTTTGTTTCAGTATATGAAGAAAGTCGGTACGATCAAGAGAGTCGATAGCGTTGGTGTTGTTATCGTGAAATACGATGATGATAAAAAGTTAGTCTATAATCAGGATGTTTTAAATCTGGTAATTACATTTGTGCGTACGTTTGTTAATTGTTAAAAAGTGTTGTGACATGAGGACATGGGGAATAATTTGAAGAAAGCCCAAATATTGAAATGCGAATATTAAGCTCTGAATGATAAACTCTGAATATTCAAGTTCGAATGTTAAACTCTTAATGCTCAACCTTAAATATTAATCTCTAAATGTTAAACTTTGAATTCTAAATTCTGAATGTTAAACTCTGAAAAGTAAACTCTGAATGTTATCTTATCTTCTTCTTACCTTATATAATACAGACGTTACTTCAAAAAAGAAGATGATTACGTCCTACGCGTCATGCATTTAGTCATGCATATTAGCCAATGACTTAAATTCTGCCAAGTCACTGGTTTTCCTGGCTAGATCAGGCAACCCATTCCATGCTCTAATAGCACTAGGGAAGAAGGAGTATTTGTTAAAGTATGATTGATAAACTCGATATTATATTTTCATGAGCACTTCACAAGCAGAGTGGTTACTACCTCAGCTTGAGGGGGATTAATCCATGAGTTCGAATTCAAGTCTCCCTCCCCCCCCCCCTTTTTTTTTTCCCCAACTTGTCCATTCACGTGATTGGATCGTAGCGTATTAAGAAAGCTAAAAACATTACGTTGAGCTAAATAAAAACAATTGGTCAAAATATTTCTAATCTCACAGATTTATTACCTTTATTATTATCTAGATCTATTACACATTTAAGTACATACTGATCCAAACTAATTGATACAACGAGTAATATCAGCTTTGCTTTTTTTTTTAAAGTATTTTGTATATGTCTTGTTAAGATTGCATTAACTTTATGTTCTTTTATTTAAGGTCTATTAAATGTGATAATGTTGCGTTATTAGAATAATACTTTTCTGATAAAGTTTCAATAGGAGATACACCGTAATAAATTTTTTTATTAATCCAGTGTTTGACATTTAATGTGCTCTCCTGATGATCCACCTTGGTCAAACAAGTTCCGCTTCGCTCCACTGCTTTGGTTCCTTTCTGAATGGTTCATATATTTTCTAGGTCTGGTTAAACCCAGAGGTAAAGCAAGGATCCACCAGTAGCCAAGAACAGACAACTCCAAGCAGCTCTCAGCGAGATTCAGCGCAATCTAGCTCTGTGGATAAGATAGACGAGCACGACAGCAGTAGTGAGCTGAGAGCAGTCCAGCCCCAATGCAAGATTTGTCTTAGCCGTGACGCTAGTGTAGCCTTTGTCCCTTGTGGTCATTTGGTCAGCTGTCCTACATGCGCCGAAGGAGTGGACAAATGTCCAATCTGCAGAGAAGATATTAAACAATGGCTTCGGACATATATACAATAAAGAGAAACATATAGAGTATAGTCTATTTTTGTATTTATAATTCTAAATTTATTTTGCAGCTTTCAAAAAGCAATAACAATTTAGATATTATTTTCTTTTAGATATTTTTTATAGTTTTGTTTTGTTTTGTTTTTTTTTGTTTTGTTTTACTACTTTCTTATAGTATTATGTAATTATAAAATAATCTATTTAGTTCGTCCATCGTTATTTGATAATGATCATTAAGGGAAACAGGTAGTCAAAATGCAACATTTTTTACAGCTTGTTTAATTCACATTTTGTTATTTTAATAGATAGAGGTCCGGGGACAGGTGCTGAAGTGCTGTAGATGACCATTTCCGGTTCTAATGATGTCCACAGCACAGTGACGGTTGTTGCCAGTCCGTCTACTCTTTCTTGTGTGACATTACGCGCAGCCTGGCAAATGAGGCTACGTATGCCAGTCAAGGCCTTTTCCGCTGGGTGTGGCACATGTTAAAGCTACTGGAAGCTAGTATAAATAGTTGGATGAGCCAGGCTACTAGAGATGGTACCCTCCAAGACTTAAAAATCTCTGCCGTATTAATCTACCAATAACTTATAATCTTTCTGTGAAAATAGATCCGCGTACTTTTCATGATAATTGAGCCGACGTGAACTCTAGCACGTAATGATGCAACAATTTTGTTGTTCGGAATATGTTCAGACACACTAAGCAATCCGAATGGCAGTTTTTGGCGGTCTAGCGATTCTAATGGGAAAAAAACAGAACAGAAGTGAAATACAATTCAAATAGCAAGGACATATTAAGCCTACTAATAGAATCACTTAGCGAGGGTCTCACAAAAAAAAAGGTGACTAAACTCGTAATACTTTAAGAACAGTTATATTGGAATTATAAACATATATTTATTTAAGTATGTACGCATGTTTAGCTTTTGTATGAGTTGGTATTAGTGCATGTAAATCTCTGACATCTGAAATCACATTATATATTTTATTTAGCTTTTTAATCCCTACTGTTTAAAGTATTTTTTTCAAGTGATTTAATTTTGTTTACAGACTATAAGAAGATTTATATTTGTTTCAATGAAATGTTAGTTTGATAAGTACAGTGTACATTTGTGGCACCAGCACTAGAATCTGTAAGTCTGTACAATTACACTGTTTAAGATATTTTAATATGGACTTATTTTAAACTTCATATTTTTATTATTTGACGACAATTATTATAAATTGATGTATTTCCTGATTTGTAATCTTTAAATTTTTAATTAGCATTTTAGTTTCTTTTTCTTAAAGTAGTTTTAAAATATGTGTTTACATTTATTTAATATTAACATTAAACAGTTCAGTTATCTATTTCAATTAACCTAACTCGCAGTAGACTAAAGCACTCAATTTTCATTCCTATTGTTAGTTTACACTTTCAAATATTTTATTGTAACAAATAAAGTTCCCCTTTCAGACCTTGTGGTATATAAGGCAGATGATGTGATGGTCATGAGTTTCTGTGGGTACCCATTATACTGGGTGAGCTCACAGGCGCACAACGATCTCGAAACTAAAAATCAGTCTTCACCGAGATTCGAACCCTTCGGTTCGGAAGTCAAGCGCTCTACCACTCAGCCACTATGTCCCCTTTTATTGCAACTAGTTCTCATTAGTCCTATCGAGGTGAACTTTCATTCAGGAACTTTTAGTACGTAACAAAATAAGTCATTAAGCTGCAGAAAGATTTAGTTCATTTATTATTGAATGAATTACAATATTTCATTCACCGTCAAAGAGCTACGGAGAAGTAATTATTTCTTACTACTGTTATTGCGTAATGGTACTGTCCCTTTTTGTATATTGATGTTTCGGAACATAAAATAGGGAATGGATTACTTGTTTGTGACACGGGTAACTAAACCTTCTATTTAAACTAGGCAATGTTTTAATAGGACACTTTCATTGATACCATTTTATAATATTTATATATAAATATGTTTTGTTTTAATGAAATAAATATTGCTAAAGTAAATAATTGAAAAAAATGACATTCTTTCTTTTAAATGAAGTTCTCCTTGTTATGTAAAACTTATTTGAAATATATGTATACGATGTTAATAGTGTCTAACGTGTTTATCTGTCTATCTATCTACCTACCTACCTACCTATCTACCTACCTACCTACCTACCTATCTATCTACCTACCTACCTATCTACCTACCTATCTCTCTCTCTGTCTCTCTCTCTCTCTCTCTCTATATATATATATATATATATACATGCCTTGGGCATGACGGTGGTTTTTCATGAAAAAAATTCTATGAAAGAAACAGAATCATGTAATTTGCAAAGCATATGGTCAAACTTGGGACAAAGTTAAGAACCACTGTTCTAGTGTGATCATAGGAAACTAGTTCATTTCATATGGCATTTACTGCTGTACCTAACTCTAATCATTACCATTTACCTAACTACATCTCTGGGCTTCCACTTTATTGTAATTTTACAGTGCGTATTTGCCCTTGGTATTAGCTGCGCAATCATAATCAACGGAGTTAATGACTCTGAACTATTCTGGAAATCTATATAAACGTTAACAGGCTACCAGGAGTTTTTATGGTGTGACTGCAAAACATTTACATACACAATGTATTCAGTGTATATAAGCTTCGTTGTATTTATTGTTTCGTGCGGTAAGTTTTGTTAACATTGGATATAGTGTGGTAGCAAGGTACCTGTATGCATTGGTTCAAGTATGGGATAGTGGGCTATATCCCGTATGCTAAGTGTTATAAAACTCAAATCTAGCCACATTTAAGTAAAACTACCATGTTATAAAACTCAAATCCAGCCATCTTTAGGTAAAACTACCATGTTATAAAACTCAAATCTCAAACTATGTAAGTAGAACTATTATGCTATAAAACTCAAATCTAGTCACCCTGTAACGAATTAATTTTATTTTTCCTTTGAAGAACACCTAAGAGTTCTTAATGTTCAAGGGCCCAGGCTCAACCTACAGTTGCTACGCCGCTGATTATGTATATTCCTTTGTTAGGGGCTCTGCAAAGTAGAAACGACGTTTATTCTAAATGTGGAAGAGATATCTAACAAAGTGATATAGCCTATGTTTGATTTCAACACATTCATAGCGCTGAATTCTGTCGTTTATTAAGTATAAAATTGTACATTAGTGGGGATTTATCGGATGTTTTTGGCTTTGCTTCAGTGATATTTGTACTTGCAGACTAAAAAAATGTATAAAACACTTTCTGGATGTAGTAAAACGTGAATGATGGCTACACCGTGAGGTTTTGGACTGTCGTATGAATGGTTATGGGTTCGAACCTTACCTGCCACCAACCCTTGCACTCCTCCTGGAGGTTTCACCTACGATGAAATAATGTTCAATTCTGAAAAATGTAAAGCAGAAGAACTGCTGAGATTTTTCAATTAAGTGAGATAGTGATATTTCCCTGATTCCTTGAATCCAAAGACACACCTTAATTTGTTTTAAACATATATCTAATTGATTAATATGGTATTGGAAAACTGTTTCAACTATTAATAAATTAAAAGTGTAATAATTAGATTAAAACCATGGAAAAAATGAAATGCCAACACAAGGTAATTCTATGAAAAAGAGGTAGGTAAGAATACCCCGTTCAGACCTTGAAATCTATTGGAACTACCTAAGTAGGGTGTTATGTGGCCAGCACAACGATCATAATCTGTCAGATAAGTATTTAAGTTGGATTGACTTGGCGTCCCGTGAAATTACAAAATAACTTGGATATGAAGTCAGTTACCCCCAGTTCGGCAGCCAAGCGATTTGTCACCCACGATAGATTTCCTTCTATGGATCAAACATTTGTATTGTTAATGTAATTGAAACAAAATGTATTTCAGAGGGTTTGCACATTGCAAAGAGAGGTCACGAGTGCACGGAGCTTAAAGAATGCATCTCCATCATTAGTGGCTTTGATCCAACTAACATTATGAGTGTCGTTTCCTTGACTGACCAAGACAATTACGATCAATTCTGTCAGTAAGTAGGTCATATAATCATTATCCCAGTAAGTAGGTCATCGAATTATGCTGTCAGTAAGTAGGTCATCAAATCATTCTGTTAGTAAGTAGGTCATCGAATCATTCTGTCAGTAGTAGGTCATCAAATCATTCTGTCAGTAAGTAGGTCATCGAATCATTTTGTCAGTAGTAGGTCATTGAATCATTCTGTCAGTCAGTAGGTCATCGAATCATTCTGTACTGCGCATTACGACGGTTCGGTGCAGATCATGACACCTTGTGAATACTAGACAAAATCTTGATCTACGAACAAGTCTGATAAGACTAGTCCAGTGTGAAAAGGCAAGTCCTGAACAGTTGAACCTTGTACAAGTCCAGAACGAGGAGGAGACACTAGTACAGAGTCAGACATAGCGGTACAAGATTTGATACGGCGGTACCGTTGTCACGGTTAAAAGTTTGTACATTCAAATTGAACAGTATTTCCTGTCGTGCGGTGCAGTATTATCTGAGGGGATAATAGCAACTAACCTCACAGATACCTCAGTGGACACTGATAATAAAGAGACTACACTGAATTTTGTTTCGCTTTAACGAAACTCGACCCTGGCACCGCCAGTGAATAAATACCTGTTCGTTTCTAACATAATAAATAACATCCATCCTCTTTTTATACAATAAATCCAATTATCCCCCTTTTAAAAAGTTTTGCTATTCGATTTTATAGAGTTGAAAATGTGGGTTCGTCATTGAGTAACAGGATATTTATGCATTTATTCATACTGAGAAGTATGCCATCTACAGGCTATATCGTATTGTATGTTTACCCCACAAAGTGAAATCAAGACGAATATTACAATCTTAGTCGTGCAAGGCACATCCATTAAACTTTCAGAATAACAAAATATCCCATGGAAATATTAAATACAATGAATCAAAATTAGAGATTAGAGTACCAAAGGGAAGACATACTAATCTTTATAAATATTTTGACCTTCAGTTTGATCTTCTGTTTGTTTATAGAAAATTTGATAAATTTTAATTTGACCGACTAGAAAACGTGTATAATTGTTTCGTGTCTCAGGCAACAAGATGCGGTCCAGGTGTGTGTGGAGCACTATAAAGGCGATTGCGAGGACACTACAGCTGTGGCTGTAGCCAATAGCTTTGTGGATACGCTCGAGTTTCTGTGCTCGGACGAAGGAAATGATGGTTAGTTTTTCTTGATCTCTTCCTTTCTCTCTATCTCTCTCTTTCTTTCTTTCTCTTTCTTCCTCTCTCTCTCTTTCTTTCTCTCTAACTTATATAACTTTCCCTATACATTTTGCCTGGTAATTTTTTTTTCTTTTTCTTTCTCTATGAAATTTGTCTCTCTCAAACACTCTTATATAATACTCGTTTTCACCTCCCCATTTCTCTCTCTCTCTTTCTCTTTTTCTCGTTCTATTTCTCTTTCTCTCTTTACATATATAAAGATTTAGCAAAAGTTTTAAAATAGACAATCGGGAAATAAATGAAAAAAAAAAACACATTAATTTGTGTCTGTTAGTTAACAAAAGAGAAATCTTTATGAGTCCAAAAACGATACTACAATATACAAATATTTGTGATAAGTACAGCCATTGGTATTTGATGTGAAGATCAACTGTAGTGTCGGCTAAAGTCAAACCAAACTTTTAATTAAAAGCTGTCTAACAACATTGTTTCTTTAGATCCTATTGATAAATGGAAAGTATACACGTATTTAGATAACAAAACAGAAGTGAACTAGATGATGGGGTAGAAGATGCTAGGAGAAAAACAAAATATTCACTTTTAATAGGCATAAGAGATATTGTATAGTAAATGATTTTAGTACAATATGTGTGCGTGTTAGTGGAGCATGGGTAACTATGTAATTAGAACTTTTATAAAATATTTTGTATTTAGAAGTGGTTCTAGTTTGATTGCATTATCTGTACTTTTTATAGATAAAGGAGTTATGTTTATAACAATAACATATAACTTTATAGATATAGATATAGAATAAACATCTTTCTTGTATCTCTAACGTTGTATGAAATAAGACTAGTGGCAGCAATCAAAATAGGTAATGACCTGAACGGTAAAGCGCTGGGGTTCGGGGTTCGAATCCTGGTGAAGACTGGGGGTTTTCGATTTCGGGATTCTCTGGCGCCTGAGTCCGCCCAGCTCTAATTGGGTAGCTGACATGAGTTGGGGAAAAGAAAAAGGCGGTTGGTCGTTGTGCTGGCCACATGACACGCTCCTTAACCGTAGACTACAGAAACAGATGACCTATATGTAATCAGCACTACAGACCACACACGGTCTGAAACTCGAACTTTACTTTTTGTTTTTTTAAACAAAAACATTTAACACTGACCACAAACAATTTGGTTCATTCTTCAAAAGTAAACTTTTAATACTATCCCTAACTTTTAGAATCAAGTATTCTTCTCTCGTGTTCAGTTCTAACGACATTGTCCAACTCTCCATGTGCCAATGAGGAAGATGTGCAGGAACTCGGCCTTAACCGACCTTCAGGTCTGTTTCGAAACATTTCAGACAGAGTTCCAGGTTCAAGCACTAAAGGAAATAAGCGAAGGTCTATTTTTAGAAAACATCAACATGTGTCCGTAAGTTAATAAACTTCTCAATCTTTTAACGTCAATAATTTACTCTTTTGCAACTAATAAGAAAAATGGATGATCGCTTCTCAAATTAGTAATTTTAGTATAGAGCATGGCTCAATGTATTTTCAGCCTGAAAACTTTCAATCTAAAATGTTCTAAAAGTAACTAGAATATTTGTGCTCAACATTTTTCATCTTTTTAATGTAGAATTTCAGATGTATTGGGTACTTGTCGACCGGAGGCGTAGAATACGCCTCTATTTTGTAGGGCCGGCCTTAGGCCACAGCAATCTTTGCGACAGCAGTGTTAATCTAAAACTACTTTAATATGATCACATATGACGTAAACATCCTATTTCCCAACTCTCTTCCTAGCCATCCTTTCCGGCTTCCACCTTTTTAATCTCACATGCATTCAATTTCCGAATTCGCACCATTTTCATTCACACCATGCTGCGCTACGACCGTAACACAGAAATAAAAGAGTGATCTTTCCTTTACTTCTTCTTCTCGTCCAAACTCTTGAGCGAAGAAGAGAATTATATATAGAGAGAGGATTTAAAATTAACAACAAATGTTAATATTCCAAGTTCTCTTTGAGAGCACTTTGATTGGGAAGATCCGATTTAAATTTAGAATCAATTAATCAGAGCAATTAGAACAAAGAGACATCGGAGAGGGGTGGGGATAATATAAAATGAAAAAAAAAAACAACAACTAAATCAAATAGCATAGACACAAACCTCCTCCTCCTCTCTACAACTTAAAGATTAAAAAGATTATTTTCTCTTGCTCACTATTAAATGTTATATTTAAAAAGGATTATTTTTTACCCGCCGCCACCCCCTCAAATTCTTTTTTGTAGGAGTAATAATCCTGGCTCTGCAAATGTATAGATCTACTTCACTTTATAATATTCAAATGATAGGCATTTAGATATAGACTTAGAAAATGTGGCTCTACATGTTCCAAAAAGGTTCATTCATTAAACTCTTCCATGAATAATGATTTACATTCGGAAATACCAGAAGACGTATTGTCGGTCAAGATGGATATTGTCTCTTTCTCTTTCTATTTTTTACTTTGAAAAAACTATAACGGTCAAATTGGAGTTTTCCAGCTTGTAATACTTTTCCCAACTGTTAAATTTTTAGGAAAATCGTTAGAGCCGTCTCTGTCTCCAAACAGGTTTTAGGCTTTAGTTTCCATGAAAATGTGAGTTGAATAGAGGTATTGTAGATAGAGGACATTGAAAGAGATTTAAAAATGAAATAATAAATCAACAGGACGATACATAAAAAGAGCACCGCAGCCAAGTACATATCTTAAGACACGCAGTAGATAATGGTATTATCTTCTAATGGTATTATCTTCTAATGGTATCATCTTCTGATGGTATCATCTTCTGATGGTATCATCTTCTAATGGTATCATCTTCTTTTTGAAGTAACGTTGGTATTTTATATTATTAGATAAGATAATATATTGCGATACTTCGAAACGTTTAAAAAATAATTTTTAAATGCTTAAATGTGTTTGTATAGTATCTTGTAGATTTCATAATTAAACTTATCAACATTTCCACACTTCTGTATAACTAGGACATCTAACCACTAGCTAGAAAGTAAAATGGCAATATATATATATATATATATATATATATATATATATATATATATATATATATATATATATATATATATATATATATACATTTTTTTTTTATCTGAATGCGCAGATTCTTGTCTACTCTAAAAACTTGCGTCAATGATGCTCTGACCACTACATGCGGAGATGGATTAGGTCCACTCGTGGACAGAATGTGGGAGCTCAATCAGGCCTCTACCCCAGAACTGGCGGGCAACTGCTAATTTAGTACTAAACAAGATCGTAAGTATTTTCACAGCCATAGCTCAAAAGCTGTTTTTTTTTAAACTAAGCTTATATAACTCTGTCTGTAAGTCTGTCTGTCTGGTGAAAAGTTTGTACACGTGAAATTTCCGATACAAAATCTCGGATAAACTGAAATTTTGCAGTTATTTCGTTTATATAACAACACAAGAATTATTACAAAAATATGAAATATTTAACCAACAATTGGTATTTAATTATTTTTTTAGCATCTCGAAAGGGAAAAAGAAATAGTACTTGCCTGAAATGGTGGTATAAGTTGAACTGTACAAAATATTTAACCATATATGTTTTTGGACTAAACTTGTATGTCTAGGGCGCTCAGCTTCAAATGAAGATCTTTACGAACTAACTTCAAATGAAGATCATTACGAACTAACTTCAAATGAACCGCCAAGACGACTTCCGGAGCGCAGACCAACCAATCAGGCAGCCATCTTTTGTTTTCAATCATTACCTACAAATTCATGATAAATCATCGTTTTAAAAGTTAATTAAACACTATTGATAAATAAATTAATAATCAAATTGTTTAATCATCCTCAGATCATCTTTTGATGTCAGAAACTGAAAACAAACTCTAACATCTAGACATAATTCGAATACGAAGCAAAAAGGAATTTGTGTGCGCTCTTGTTGTAATAGTAGGACTAATTTACGAAATTAAACATTCAAAAATATTAACTAGTATTTTTTTTTGGCGGGGGGGGGGGAGTAAAAACGTATATGTCTAATTGATACACATATAGAAACTCAGTTTAAAAAAATGATATTTGTATCATTTCACGGATAATTCAGGCCTTATATAGATAGTGGGCCGTCAATGAAGGGATTTTTGTGTTACTCCAAACGAAAAAGAGAAACGAAACAATTTTTTTTAATTTACATATTGTATTAAAAATCCAAACTCTATCTATACCTACACTGATAAATACATGAATTTATATTGCACAATTTTCTAAGCGTCTAAATAGTGTTATTTAGCATGTCATGCCCTATTCTTACAGATGTCATAAACCTTAAAAAAAAAATCAATTTTGTATTCTTTGATGGTAGTGAATGTCTTGAATAAGTATATAAATAGCATAAAACTTTGTTTTAAAATAATCTCTTCTTTATAAAGTTAATGATTGTCAATAATTACACATTTTATTTTAACTCATTTTGTCTGTGTGTCTCTTTTTCTTTGAAGTAAAAGTTTGAACATGTTTTGATTTCTATTTCTCATTTTCGGATTAAGTTCAAACTTTGCGCATTTATTCATTAAACCTGAAAGTCAAAAATTAGCCAATTAGTTAATCATTTAAAACTAATGAATTTATATTGTGTAACAGCAGATACATCTCGTAATATTCATATAAATGGCAGTACTTAGAGGTTCTTTTTGTTAGATAATTTTTGTTTTTAAAATATTACTCTTTTTTTTCTGTTTGTTTTTTCATTCTATTTTTTCTTGCAATGCTACAATATTGCAAATAGTCTTTCCAGTGAGATTGCTTAATCAGTTCTTCTATTGCAGTCTACCTCATTTTTGTTTACAGACGCCAAAATTTCCATGACAGTCTATTATATTATTTCAAACCTTGACCCAATACAAAGAGGAGAGTGCTGGAGTACCAACTCCAATCGTGTTCAAAATAGCCGAATTTAATTTTCAGATGGTTATATTTAAAAAACAAAAATGACAACGGTCAACTGTGTGGCCAATTAGCTAGCAATTTGTATATATAAGCTGCCACATTTCATAAGAAATCATTAGAGCCGTTCTCGATCTGTGTTCAGTCACAAATAAAAGTATGCAACCTAAAAGGAGGAATTGTGAAAATCCTGCGTATTGACAATCTCGTTTGATTAAATAATTTGCAGATTGTCAAGTTGTTTAATTAAGTCTTATAGTCATTCGCAACAAATTTTTGACTATTTTTTTTACCATATGCAACAGTTGGGACGCTTCTGACAAGGGCCGAGAGCTACACAGGCAGATGAGTAGACCAGACCGAAAGGACGCGTAGTGGGAGCTCTGCCGTGCTGAGCAGGCTGTCCTAGCTCAATTACGAATCGGGCACTGTCCAAAAGGCATGTACTTTGGACGGTGGAAGGATAACCAGACACAAGGTGCCGCCACTGCGTCGAAAACGACGAGACAATAGAGCACATTCTTTATGAATGCCGAGCTCTGCATGGTGGACGTTTATGACAAGTAATTGAGTGTGAGAATATTGGTCTATGTGTGGCAAAAGGTATGTCCTTTTACGGGGAACAGGCTTCTTCTTCGTGCTCTAAAGGAGTAATTCTCAGCATGGTTCGTTACTAATGGGGTTTCTGATTCACCATATGCAAAATCGATTGGAATCGTCAACAGAGGTTCTCGCGACATTTCCAACTGAAGTATTCAAGTTATGTGTATCAATACAATGTAAGGCATGAAAAGATACATGACACGACGAAATACTATCTGAAACAAATTTTAATTCGAAACACTCAGTTAAAAAACGTGGCCTTAAAATTATTTTAAGCTTGGGATTCGGCAAGACTTTTTTTTGGAGGGAGGGAATTTCAGTTTTTTTTTCTCTTTCCACACACACAAACACAAGGCCCAACCGCATATGGTTCTTCAGAAATTTGATAAAGCGATATATTCAGTTATTCCTCTAACGAAAAAAAGGTTGGCCAATTATCACATTTTCTATTTACAGCACTCTATTTTTACAAAGCATATATCAACTCACTCTGTCTGTCTGCATAAATGTCTCTCAGTATGCCTGTCTTGTAAAAAGTATATTCACGTCATTATTCCCACACCCATTCTCGGATCAAGTTGAAACTTTCCACAATCATTCATCATTGGTGTAGACGAGACATAAAACAATTTTTAAAAAGTAACTAAGTAATCAATTAATTATTGATAATTGGTCATGCTTTTTAATACCAACAATGGAAACTATTTGTTCAGTATTTACAGATATAGCTACATTTTTTTGGTATAGTCCCCCCAAATAATTGCTAACGCTATTTCTCCCTCACGCATTCTCCGATAATATTGATACCTTAATCAATTATTTATTGTACCAAACAAAACACGAATCAATACAAAAAAATAACCAAATTGTTAATAAATTTTTAGTAATTAATTATTTTGTTAGATATCGACCAAAGGAAATACTTGAACATTATTGATAAATATAGTTTTATGGTTTTTATGAGTTTTCCACGTTATATAAGCTGTTTTTTTTTAAATAGGATTTTTTATGTTTCGCTTGTTATGGAAATAGTTAAACTTAAGTCTACCCCCTCTTTGGATGGGCCTTTAACATACACCCAACCCCTGGCTACGCTTATGGAATTTGGAATTTGTATTGCTTTTTTTTTTTTTTTTCGGTAATGACTTTTAACATCAAGCCCCCTTGCCTTTTGATTACGTCCGTGAAATTTGATGACTGGTCATTTGATTTAGTTTTTGCATTCCATATATCAACTCACTATGCACACGTTATTTCTCCCTCATTCACAGATCAAGTGGAAAATGTTAATGGCAATGTCTTCGAATGCGAAGATTAACGGTGCGGTATTTCACATGACTACGAAAACCCAGTCGCGACCTGCATATTTTTTCTGCATCTCTTGCAGACGAAACCGTTGTCCGCCGGTGGTCTATTTAAGTTTTTTCTTTACGTCTTCTGGGTCTCTCCTCAATAAGGGATTTTCTTTGGGTCTCAATTATTTATTGCACCTATCAAAACATAAATCAACCCAAAAATATAAACAATTTGCTTGTTAATTATTAATAACTAATTATTGTGTTTGGTATAAAAAAATGAAATAAATGCAACTTATTGAGAGATGTGGCTGTATATGTGCAGTCATTCCGCTTTTTACGTCTTTCACACGTTTTTTTTTTCCCAACCCTTCCCATTGTAGGATCAAACAGTAATTTCACACAATTTTTATATTGTCGATGATAAAAGATGAATCAAACACAAAATTAACCAATAAGTAAACCAATGCGTGCTTGTTAGATATTTTTAGTATAGAAAAAAGGAGCTTATTCCTGCAGTATAGTGATATTTAGCAGTGTTTTTATTAATTATTTTCCTTGGATAAACCTTATATATATATATATATATATATATATATATATATATATATATATATATATATATATATATATATATATATATATATAAATATTCTGCCTATTTCTTCGGCTGTTGGTTGAGTTCTCCTGATTTACTTGATGGAGTCCAGCGTCTGGTAGGATAACAGATTTAGTGGGGAACACATTTACGATGGGAGAGAGATTGTATTTCGGAGGTAGTGGGTTGAAATTCGAATCCACTCCTGACCTCCCTGGCTATGAATTGACCGGTGATGAAGTGACTATAGATGAAATGACTTGGGATGAAGTGACTAAAGATGAAGTGACCGGGGATGAAGTGACTATAGATGAAATGACCAGGAATGAAGTGACTAAAGATGAAGTGACCGGGGATGAAGTGACTATAGATGAAATGACCAGGAATGAAGTGACTAAAGATGAAGTGACCGGGGATGAAGTGACTATAGATGAAATGACCAGGAATGAAGTGACTGAAGATGAAGTGACCAGGGATGAAGTGACTAAAGATGAAGTGACCGGGGATGAAGTGACTATAGATGAAATGACTTGGGATGAAGTGACTAAAGATGAAGTGACCGGGGATGAAGTGACTATAGATGAAATGACCAGGAATGAAGTGACTAAAGATGAAGTGACCGGGGATGAAGTGACTATAGATGAAATGACCAGGAATGAAGTGACTAAAGATGAAGTGACCGGGGATGAAGTGACTATAGATGAAATGACCAGGAATGAAGTGACTAAAGATGAAGTGACCAGGGATGAAGTGACTATAGATGAAATGACCAGGAAGGAAGTGACTAAAGATGAAGTGACCAGGGATGAAGTGGCTAAAGACGAAGTAACCGGAGATGAAATGACAATGGATGAAGTGACAGACATTGAAGTGACCGGGGGATGAAATGCTCGGTCACACTGTCTATACAGCTATGATATATTATTTTCCTCAGCGACTTAATTAATTTTTTTTAAAAATTAAGAACATCATTTCATTTGCAATGTGATGATGTATAAAATATAAGTCAGACTTTCCTGTCCGGTTGCCAAATTATAGTTTTATAGTTGGAACAAAATTTTTATTTAACATTGAAGCTCCATTCTTAAGGGTGCCCAGTTAATGCAGCGCTTCCTCTCTCTCTCTCTCTCTCTCTCTCTCTCTCTCTCTCTCTCTCTCTCTCTCTCTCTCTCTCTCTCTCTCTCTCTCTTATATATAAATATATAAAAATAACCATGCTTAAAAATGACAATTAAATTATTTTTTTACAAATATTTCCTGTTTCTGTTTCTGCGTGATGAGCACTAGCCCTATAAGAAGATAAGCCTTTTTATGTTATCTATGATCTCACTTTTATAACTCTAAATTTTATCTATAAATGCTTTACACCTCATAAAGAATATGTATTCATATGAAATCCAGCTCGCAGAACCTATCAATACACGATTTCTTGTGTTACTATTTAGAGTAGTAAGTATAGGGAGTGGAGTCTCTGGACGTACTTGAAAACGTGTGCTCGATTTGTTCAAACAAAAGAAATCTTATTTGTTTGTTTTTCAGTTGAGACAGGCTAGGGGGAACAATTTTTTACTAAACTACGATTTACTTAAAATCAATTACAGATAAAGGTTTCTAGCAAAACAAACTTTGTAAAATGTGTGTATAGCTTTAATTCCTATGGTCAAGATCCACAGGTGGGTCAGAGTGACACAGTAATATGGATGACCGCATGGTCAAGCTGTATGCACACTGGACAGTAATGAGGTCGTCTTGATGGTCCCAGGGTCATAACCTGCCCGCTGCCATCCCCTGTCGTCCTGCGGGAGGTTTTTAACTAGGAGGTGCATTTTCTTCAACTCTTAAAGAAACAACCAAAACATTTCAACATTTTACAAACAGAGACGATTGGATGGACCAATGGGAAGGGGGATGACTGTATGGATACATGGAAGTGGAAAGTTGTGGATGGATGGAAAAAAGAGAAAATGGGATAACGGATGGTTATTAGGGTGGATGGATAATTAAATGGATTGATTTAACAGATGAGTTAATGGATGGATGGATGGATAAATGGATAGGTGGATTGATTAAAAGTTGAATGAGGAAACGGATGGTTGATAGGGTGGATAGTTCAATGGATTGATAAACAGCTGCATTAATGGATGGATGGATTGACAGAAAAGATAAATGTGAATGTGGACGGTTGACAGGGTGGATGGATAATTGAATGGATGGATAAACAGGTGATTAATGGATGGATGCATGGATGTTGGCCTATGTATGTATTTATAAATGAAAAAAAAATGCAAAGAATACTAACTTTAATTAAAATGTTATTTATAGATGTTTAATTAAATCTTGTTTTTAAAATCATGATTCCATTCTTCACCTGAAGACACAAGAACAAACAAATGAAGAACACTAGACAATCCAAATTTTCTTTGTTTTCAGAATGATGCCCCTTAGTTCATTAGGAAGAAGACTCATGCTGTTTAGAACACGTGTCGCACTCTCTACATTAAGGGTTCTCAGCCTGTGAATCGCGACCCCCATGGGGACGAATGATCATTTGCCAGGGGTCACCTAAGACAATCAGAATTATTTTTTTTGTGGCTATTATTCATCCGAATTTATTTTTGGGTTTCTAACGTATTGTAACAAGCATAATTGTATCTTATGAGATGCACATAAATATTGAACATATTATTGACCATATTATCTCAGCGGTCAAGCCTATCAGAAGTAAGGGACTTAACATCATTCAGTTGCAAGCAGTAAAACAGTCCTATGTTCAGTACTATTGTAGTATCCACTGGCTTAGCATGGGCAAGGTATAGAGAAGAATATGAGATCTTAAGGAATACATTGTCGTCTTCTTTGAAGGATATTAACTGCGTTTTTTTTTACTAATATTTGTAATGAAAAGAGGAAGATAGACTTCATGTTTTCATTGAAAGTATTACTATGGGTTGCTTGCACAAGAAATGTATGTACACGTTTAATCTTTTTAAACGAGGCTTTCCCATTTGTCCTAGCAAGCAAGTGAAAACAGCTTTTATCATTTTCATTTCATAAAATGTGAATATATTTTAGTAAAATTGTTGAAACTTATTTGACTTCCTTGTTGTGGAATTTGAAGGCTAATTTTTTTGACGTCAAGAACTTGGAACCAGTTTTCAATATCCTCAGTTCACCAATTAGTGCAGAAGCTGATTCAGTTCCACAGGACATACTTCCAGGCAAATTATGATCTAAAAGAGAAGTTTCAATCCGTTCTTTCGCGGTTATTTTATTAGTGCCAGAAAAAACAACAACTTTGGAACTAATCTTTTACATTATTTGATCCACATATTTCTGGGAACAAAAATGTTCTAGTTTGAAAAAAGAAAGAAGTGTAAGAGCAGGTCGATGCTGACTGATTGTAATTAGCCAGCAGTCACAACGATGAAAACTGATAGGCTAGTTGTATAATACAGGACATGAGTACACGTATACATTACAAGCAGCTAGCGTATTATTCTAAGTAACAAGAACATATATATATATATATATATATATATACGGCCCCCAAATCCTAATTTTTTTATGCGGCCCTCGATAGAAAAAGGTTGCCCACCCCTGTTCTAGGCTTAACTCACATTATGATAGGTGTACTTGATTTCATTTTCAGCATTGTCTGAAGAAACGTGTCTAAAAGACAACCGTCTCAAAACAAAACCGCACCAAGCATTTTATACTATTCGAACAAAAAAAATAGTATTTAAACAAAATGAACCGTGGACCCTACATTCAAACATTTGAGATCTACTTCTCCGTCAATGTACAGATTTTCAATGCTATTGTTTCATTAATTAAACGTTTGCTCAAGCTAATTGAATACGTGTCAGTTGGTGCTTGAGACAGACGTGACAAGAACGTTTCAGAACCAGTCCGTGGAAGACGTTGTGTTTTCAGAACAGAAAATGTTTCATCCTCTTCTGCTGTGTTGTCTTGCTTCACTCCTGGCGGTTTCAGGTAATCTTTTGTAGGATACTCGGTTTTTAATTTTTTTAATTTCTTTAATATTATTGTGACTGTGTTTCTGCATCTGTGTTTAGAAAGTGCATCAGTGTTGTGCTTAAAAGTAGGCTGAGACATGACTTTCTTAAAAGATAAGCTTCCTTTTTTCCCAAATGAGGAGATTCTCTTATTCTTGAGCAAGAGAAAGATGCACCCTGCACTCCGATTAGTAAATATCATGTTAGGAGGCTGTCGCAGTGGATCTGGTGCAGCACTTGGACTTTTTTTATTTGTTGAAGTAATAAGCTTGAGTGGAGATTTAACTCGCTTTGAGGAATCTTCTGTCAAGACAATTGGAAGGTATTCTTGAAGGAGCAATGTTACAATTATGTACTATTACAAATTTTCTAATTTGCTATGACACCTGCTTGGATCTCTTCTCGATTGAACAATCATTCAAAAGTTCAAAATCCCAATCTTCCCAGGATTATGATCTGAAGTCTGATTCTGAGGCTAAAGCGCTTTACCACTTGGTCACCACTGTCCATGTTTAAAGTTATATATAATTTCATGGATACGACCATTAAATTATTATGCATTTTATGTTGTATTGTATTTTATGTTTAATAAAAGAAATAAAATCTGCCTGTCTTTACATAACCAATAGTTTCCTTTTTCTCTTGTTTCATATTTTTAACATCTAGGAAAATGAAGAATTGAACTTTAGATTTTCAAATGTTTTAAGAAAAACTGCATTACTATTATTATTATTGTTATTATTATTATTATTATAGATTTTATATAACGCTTCTTCCATGTTTATAGCATGCTCAGAGCGCTATGGTCCAATCTAATTTTGAGGACCAAGTGGGGGAGGGGGTATCTGGAAGAAAGTTTTCCGTGCTGCCTTTAGATAACTGTAGATAGATAACCAAGCCACGCTCAAGCGTACTTAGCCTCTCGGTCAGACTGTTACATAGTTGTTGATTGTGTCTATTTTATCATTTCTTGCCCAATATGTAAAGACTGAACCATGTTTTCAAAAACTCCTTCTTCTAAACTTGGGACCAAGTGTGCGACGCAACTCTTCCATAAATGCTTGAGCTTTGTTTACGAGGAGAGTAGATCAAATAAGACATTGACATGAGGCTCTACTTTTGTCGGAGCTAGTAAGTGAGCAAGTAAATTAGAAGAGCATATATTTGTTTAAAAAACTTTAACGAAGTGCCATTGTGAAATTAATTTGGATCAGTCGTGTAATTAAATGTGTAATACATCAGCAACAATATAACGTTGCGATTAGAAAGTTTTTAACAATCGTTTTTGTTTAGCGCCATTCCATGCTTTTAGCTTTCTCAATATTATCACTTATCTGGACCAGTTAGAAAATGGGTGAGTTTATACAAAAAAAACGTGAGAAGGACTTGAGTTTTCTAAATCAAGCACTCTCAAGCCGACACAACTAACACTCTGCTTGTGAGTGCTTTTGAAAACAGAAGATTGTATACATATATAGTTCGACCATCGTGGTTCGATGATGACCACTTTTGTCATCCAGAGAGCTGAGGAATTTGCACTGGGGTTTTGCGCGTCCTCTTGTGGCTGTCGAGACCTATGTGAGCCCGGAAAGATCGGCTGCACACTGGGCAGGTTATTTCAGCTGGAGCTAGTGTCATTGGCCTTGCCTTTCTTCTCTGGCGCCTTGCCATTGCCTTATCGCTGTTCTCTTTTCCTCTGCAATCTGTGCGCCAGTTTTAACAGCGCGACGTATTGATGCTCTGTCATGTAATTCTGTCTACCAGGTGGCTGGGTTAATGCTGAACGCTATCAGAGAAGCTTTGTGGGTGTCCATAAAGCATTTCTTTTGTTTGTTTTAAACTTACTTTAAAGCGGCGACCTACAAAAGGGATTTAATTCAGCTTATACCACCTATTCAGTCCAGTACAATATCTTCCCCTTCCAAACCAAATAATTAATTACCAAAAGTTAATTAACTAAAGATATTTTAATTCAAAATTGTGTGGTAAGATAAAAGAGGTGTTTGTGCAAACATTTAGCTTAATCCGAGATTGGTTGTCGGAGACATAATATGAATGAAGCTTCTACCAGACAGATAGATAGAAAGATCTCCAGAGATCGAATTCTCCAGAGATCGAATTCTCCAGAGATATAATTCTCCAGCTCAATGTGAGGGTGCCTATGCATCAAGGTTTGCTAAGCATTTCCATGTGCTAAGGTGCGCTCCGTAAGCGACGCATGATCTCAAAAGTACGTTTCCAGACACAATGTAATTGCAAAAAGCCTTCTCGATGATGGCGGGCTTTAAATATCGGTCCCTAATCTCTCCAAATATCAACAATATACTTAATAGATAGAAACATTTGAATCGAGTGCTGCTATTCCCGCTGAAGACATGTTTTTAGTCATTTTCCACCCAACGTTTTGAACCCGTGAAACTTTTTAAAGTTAATGAGATGAATTATTGTGAGAACATTAAAAACAAAAAAACACAAATTTTCTTTAGTCGTATGTTAAATTTTTCAAACAAAATCATATTATGTATTAAGTGTAAATCTGTTTCACTAGGAATACAGTTGGCGCCGTTACTTTAATTATTTTTTTTTACAATTTGCACAGCACAAATTTAAATCGACGATCACTTCTGCTCTCGTCATTGACGGAGTAGATTGACTTGATGGCCTGGCCTTCAGGGACAAAGAGGGTCAGTTTCTGGTCCCAGTCGTTCACGAAGTCTGTACTGCGGCAGTCTCGCACATTTTTGTCAGAGGCTCTGCAGCAGACGAATCTGTATCGACGATCCTCGCGGGTGTTTTCATGGTAACTTGAGATGCCAGTCAGGACTTTGTTTCCAGGACAGGTGTAATTGAAGGTCGCGTCAAAGTCATTCACGTAATCTGAAAGATGGGAAAAACATGTTGTTTGTGTCGGCACGACAAAGGAGAGAGGGGAAGATGAAGACAGATAAAATGAGAGAGGGGAAGATGAAGACAGATGAAATTAGAGAGAGGGAGATGAAGACAGATGAAATGAGAGAGGGGGAGATGAAGACAGATGAAAGGAGAGAGGGGAGATGAAGACAGATGAAAGGAGAGAGGGGAAGATGAAGACAGATGAAAGGAGAGAGGGGAAGATGAAGACAGATGAAAGGAGAGAGGGGAAGATGAAGACAGATGAAAGGAGAGAGGGGAAGATGAAGACAGATGAAAGGAGAGAGGGGAAGATGAAGACAGATGAAAGGAGAGAGAAGAAGATGAAGACAGATGAAATGAGAGAGGGGAAGATGAAGACAGATGAGAGGAGAGAGGGGAAGATGAAGAAATATGAAAGGAGAGAAGGGAAGATTAAGACAGATGAAAGGAGAGAGGGGAAGATGAAGACAGATGAAAGGAGAGAGAGGAAGATGAAGACAGATGAAAGGAGAGAGGGGAAGATGAAGACAGATGAAAGGAGAGAGGGGAAGATGAAGACAGATGAAAGGAGACAAGGGGAGATGAAGACAGATGAAAGGAGAGAGGGGGAGATGAAGACAGATGAAATGAGAGAGGGGGAGATGAAGACAGATGAAAGGAGAGAGGGGAAGATGAAGACAGATGAAAGGAGAGAGGGGGAGATAAAGACAGATGAAAGGAGAGAGGGGAAGATGAAGACAGATGAAATGAGAGAGGGGGAGATGAAGACAGATGAAAGGAGAGAGGGGGAGATGAAGACAGATGAAAGGAGAGAGGGGAAGATGAAGACAGATGAAAGGAGAGAGGGGGAGATGAAGACAGATGAAATGAGAGAGGGGGAGATGAAGACAGATGAAATGAGAGAGGGGGAGATGAAGACAGATGAACGGAGAGAGGGGAAGATGAAGACAGATGAAAGGAGAGAGGGGAAGATGAAGACAGATGAAATGAGAGAGGGGGAGATGAAGACAGATGAAAGGAGAGAGGGGGAGATAAAGACAGATGAAATGAGAGAGGGGGAGATGAAGACATATGTAAGGAGAGAGGGGGAGATGAAGACAGATGAAATGAGAGAGGGGGAGATGAAGACAGGTGTAAGGAGAGAGGGGGAGATGAAGACAGATGTAAGGAGAGAGGGTGAGATGAAGACAGATGAAAGGAGAGAGGGGGAGATAAAGACAGATGAAAGGAGAGTGGGGGGATGAAGACAGGTGTAAAGAGAGAGGGAGAGATGAAGACAAATGAAAGGAGAGAGGGGGAGATGAAGACAGATGAAAGGAGAGAGGGGGAGATGAAGACAGATGAAAGGAGAGAGGGGGAGATGAAGACAGATGTAAGGTGAGAGGGGGAGATGAAGACAGATGTAAGGAGAGAGGGGGAGATGAAGACAGATAAAAGGAGAGAGGGGGAGATGAAGACAGATGTAAGGTGAGAGGGGGGATGAAGACAGATGTAAGGAGAGAGGGGAAGATAAAGACAGATAAAAGGAGAGAGGGGGAGATGAAGACAGATGAAAGGAGAGAGGGGGAGATGAAGACAGATGAAAGGAGAGAGGGGGAGATGAAGACAGATGAAAGGAGAGAGATGGAGATGAAGACAGATGAAAGGAGAGAGGGGGAGATGAAAACAGATGTAAGGAGAGAGGGGGAGAAGAAGACAGATGTAACGAGAGAGGGGGAGATGAAGACAGATGTAAGGAGAGAGGGGGAGATGAAGACAGATGTAAGGAGAGAGGGGAAGATGAAGACAGATGTAAGGAGAGAGGGGAAGATGAAGACAGATGTAAGGAGAGAGGGGGGATGAAGACAGATGTAAGGAGAAAGAGGAAGATGAAGACAGATGTAAGGAGAGAGGGGAAGATGAAGACAGATGTAAGGAGAGAGGGGGAGACGAAGACAGATGTAAGGAGAGAGGGGAAGATGAAGACAGATGTAAGGAGAGAGGGGGAGATGAAGACAGATGTAAGGAGAGAGGGGAAGATGAAGACAGATGTAAGGAGAGAGGGGGAGACGAAGACAGATGTAGGAGAGCAGTCCTTTTTTTTTGTGAGGTACGCTCCTGCGACGGCGTATCGGCACTTTTTTCACTGTTGGTAGATTAGTTCTATAATTTTTTATTTTTATTTTACGTTTATTATAAATTTATTAGTAGTTAAAAGTTAGGCGATCCATCACTGAGTACTGGCACCGAATCACTGAGTACTGGCACCTAATCACTGAGTACATGCATCTAATCACTGAGTACATGCACCTAATCACTGAGTACTGGCACCTAATCACTGAGTACATGCATCTAATCACTGAGTACTGGCACCTAATAAATGAGTACCGGCACCTAATCGCTGAGTACATGCATCTAATCACTGAGTTCTGGCACCTAATCACTGAGTACATGCACCTAATCACTGAGTACTGGCACCATATCAATGAGTATCGGCACCTAATCACTGAGTACATGCATCTAATCACTGAGTACTGTCACCTAATCACTGAGTACAAGCATCTAATCACTGATTACTGGCACATAATCAATGAGTACATGCACCTAATCACTAAGTACTGGCACCTAATCAATGAGTACTGGCACCTAATCATTGAGTACCGGCACCTAATCACTGAGTACATGCATCTAATCACTGAGTACTGGCACCTAATCACTGAGTACATGCAACTTATCACTGAGTACTGGCACCTAATCAATGCGTATCGGCACCTAATCACTGAGTACATGCATCGAATCACTGAGTACATGCATCTAATCACTGAGTGCATTCACCAAATCAATGGTACATGCACCTAATCACTGAGTACTGGCACCTAATCAATGAATATTGGCTTCTAATCACTGAGTACATGCATCTAATCACTGAGTACTGGCACCTAATCACTGAGTACAAGCATTTAATCACTGATTACTGACACCTAATCAATGAGTACATACATCTAATCAATGAGTACTGGCACCTAATTAATGAGTACTGGCACCTAATCACTGAGTACATGCATCTAATTAATGAGTACATGCACCTAATCACTTAGTACTGGCACCTAATCACTCAGTACATGCACCTAATCACTGAGTACTGCCACCTAATCACTGATTACTATCACCTAATCCATGAGTATCGGTACCTAATCACTGAGTACATGCATCTAATCACTGAGTACTGGCACCTAATCACTGAGTACAAGCATCTAATCACTGATTACTGGCACCTAATCAATGAGTACATGCACCTAATCACTGAGTACTGGCACCTAATCACTGAGTACAAGCATCTAATCACTGATTACTGGCACCTAATCAATGAGTACATGCACCTAATCACTAAGTACTGGCACCTAATCAATGAGTACTGGCACCTAATCACTGAGTACATGCATCTAATCAATGAGTACATGCATCTAATCACTGAGTACATGCACCTAATCACTGAGTACTGGCACCTAATCACTGAGTATATGCATCTTATCACTGAGTACATGCATCTAATCACTGAGTACCAGCACCTATTTCGTTACAAAAAAAAAGCTCTGGTAGGAGAGAATGGGTCATTAAGAAGACAATCCAAATAGAAAAATTCTTTTACAGAAAAAAATAACTTATATTAGAGGAATTACACCATATATACAAAAATATATCTCCAATTTAGATTTTCGATCTTACAAAAACATAACTAATTACCAATAATTGATTGATTACTTGATTGTTTTAAAGTGATTCGTTTTTGGTTCGATACAACAAATCAATGTTCCAAGTCACATCTTGATTTGAGAAACAGTGTAAGAAAGCACAATTAAATATGGTGACACATTTACACATTTAGCCATATATTTAATTACTGAAGTATTATTTTTTTGTTAGTATTAAAATTATTAAAAGGTAAATAATTAACAAATTGTAAACTTTTTTTTTAAATGAATCGTACTTTGCCACTGAATAATTGTGCAAATGTTCCACTTGATTTAAGAATGAGTGTGGGAGAAATAACGTGTTCAACTTTTTTTACCAGACAGACAGACAGACAGAGTGAGTTGATAAAAAGCAAAGCAAGACAACGAATTAAATCAATGTCACGAATTAGGTACAGTTAGGTGCCATCCTTCCATATGGTTCCAAAACAAGGAAATTCACAAAATTATATATGAAAAGAAATTTCCAGAATTACACCAACAGTTACCAACGCCGGATAATCTTTTGTTCATTTTTGTGGAGAGAACTGAACGGAAAATCATAGCACAAGACGATGAAAAAAAAGCGAATATGAAGCTGCCTAGGAACAGCCCCTGCCCGTATACCATGTCGCAAGGCAGCCAGTTGATTGGATTCCACGGGGACAATGAAAATGTACAGCAATCAACTGCTGAATTGGAATGACAAGGGAGCTAATAAAGAATGCTGATTAGAACCAAGGTTGAGTGGTGTGTTTGTTCCACTTTGCATCCTAGACGTAAACAGAATCGACAATATAATGAGGACTTGAGGGGCAATTCTAGAACAGACACTTCAAAGTAAAATTAGTTATTGTCGAATATAAAATTTTACCGTGGAACCTCCACATAGTCAGAGAAAGCGTGGACAGCCCAGAAGAAAACATGGCGCAGAAATGTGGAATCAGATGCCAAGCAGATTGGCAAGACGAAATGACAGTAGGAGAGACTCGCCCAGAATGGACGCCAGGGGAAAGTTGTTTTGTTACTAATTCTCCTACCTGACTGAATGCAGTAGTCTTTAAATTTGGCAGTGCGACAGTACATCTCCCAAATTCGATCTTCTCTAGCATTGTCGTGTATACTGGATAAGTACATGAGGATTTGCTTGTCAGGACAATTAAATGTCATTGTCCCATCGTACTCATTGACCCATGGCGATTGCGCTAAACACCCAACGACTGCTGTCATGGCAATTAAGCCGATGAGATATGAAGACATCTTCGTGGCTTTTAGAAACAGCTTACGCAGGAAGCTAGTGATTGTGAAAAAAAAAAGACCAGGTTTAGTAAGGAAAAAATTAAATCTTGTTGTTGTTTTTTTATTGGTAAAGTAAATTTGCTTATGTTTTAAAATACTGGAAGATGCTTTTTGGTTCTTTAACTATATTTTCCTCCTTCAGTCGTGGAACGACTATGGTTCATTCCGAACACTATTTAATATGACCGTGGAGACTTAGTTTGGAGAATCATTAATTCGTAACTAAATAACTCATCAAATATCTACACTGTGGAATGGATGCATAAAATCAGTTAATACAAAGTCTGCAGTCACGGTTCCTCACTTGAACGTCAAAACTCCGTTTCTGAAAGTGGGAAGTTTGGCTGTCATCTAATATATTAATATATAAAGTAGAATGTAAGGCGTATGCATGTCTGTATGTCCGGCATAGAAATCAAAACCGTTTGACCAATCTTAATAAAACTTGGCATAAATGTTCCTTGGATTGTGGCGGAGACCGTAGTGTATGTATTATATCCCCGCCACGATAACCAGGGGGATAACACCACAATAAAAGAAAATACCTAACTAAATCGCTAATTAAGATCAAAACACTTCTACAAATCCGATAAACTCGCAGCTCGAGGGTCATATTCGGCTATTTTCTTTTTAAATTGTAACCAACTAAATTTGCACGATTGACCCTACATTAGAAGATTTAAGTTATTAAGTAGATCTAATTTTCAGATCTATCTAAAGTTTATTAATACTAGATCTATACTTTAAAAGTTCTACATTAATTGTTAATTGTCTAAATCTAAATTCTATCTCTAGTAGTAGTAAGTACAAGTACTTGAATATACTATTATATAACTAGATCTACTACCATGAAATGTTTCCATAATAAGTGTCAAAGTGAGAGTGTGAAAAGTATTACATACACTAAATGTGTCTAAAACGTGATAATCAAATGTTGTATGCTAGCAGAATCTCGTGCATTGGTTTAGTTTATATTGAATATTCAACGTCTTGAATGTATGTTAAAATATCGAAGCCAACCTTTTACATTCATTTCTTAACAAGTAAATGAGATGGATTGAATCATGGTGTTCTTTCTCTAAATGCGTGCAAAAACACAAAATCTCTTTATAATCTTGTACGATTTTCGGAATAAAAAAAAAACTTTAATGTTTTGTGTTTTCCTATATAATATTTTATTCATTTATTTTTCGAATAATTGTACAAAAAAACAAAGTACTTTCATGTGAATTTGACTTATGGAAATAGTGGGATAAAGTCTATTTTTGCGAGAGGTTATTTTAAGTTACGTCTAGTAATATAAAATATATCTTTAACTAACACGGTACGTCTATCATAATGCAGTTATGAAACTTTTAAAAAGCTATTATTTAAAAATACACAGTTCTTTGTAAAATACTTGTCAAAGAGAGTACTTGAAATGTGTAGTTTCAATGCCTCGTTTCGTATCTTATCTTATTATAGCCTGTATCGGGCTTGATCCCAACACTCCGTATTTTTGTGCAGATATTGTTTCTCTATCAGTTACACTTACGCTTACAGCCATAGACATATATATATAGACTGGACGATAAAGTAAAAATTATTATGGGAAACATTTGGGAAAAGATAAGTTTGTATGAGTTATACAGCAGTTATGAGCAGTGTAAAATTAAAAGTATTTATAGTTGTTGTTTTTTTCAGCCATAACCTATATAATTGATAGAACCCTTTCTGTATTATTATATCTCTAATCGTGCCTACCAAATCTATGTCAGGCGAGCATTCTGATTATCTTTTGTTATAAAATGTTTTCATTTTAGCTTATTTGGGTCTTCTGCTGAAAAAAATCCGTTAATAGATGCCATGTTTTTTTTACTATTAAATTTACATAATTAAAATAATTATAAATAGTTTTAAATACTAGATTTAGATCTAGTCTATATAAATACTATAGTAAAAAATACTACTTACTACTAGTACTATACAATACTACTATACTATAGTCTATACTATAAACTATAATTGTAATCTGTATAGTTAGTATATAAATAGTCTAGGACTGGATTGTCACTAGATCTATAATCTATACTTATACTAGATCTAGTCTATTGCCTGCATGCATAGATGATAGACTGACTAGTTTAATAGTTAGTAGTAAAAAGTTTGAAAAGTATTAGACCTAGTTATTACAAATATTAGTCATATTTATTAGATTTAGATCTATCAACATTAAATTAGTAAGTCACAGTGATACTGAATTATTCTGACTTACTAAAACTGAGAGTTACTGTGTATAATATTCGATTTTTTTTCAACCTTTAGAATTTATCCTTGGCCTATCTTACTACGAACACTAAAGCACGTTCTGCTCATTTTCTTTGACTTTTTTGACTAAAAACTAATTCTAACAATTTGAATCGATAAGACGACCGCCATACATTAATCAAGAAGCCATGTCAACAAACATAGATCCACATCACAAACCTATATATATATTTGCCTATGTCTATGATTATTAAACAAAGGCAAAATATTGGGAATATGGCAGTTTTGTACTTTTCAAAACTAAAGATCATAATTATATATTGGCTGAAATGTTAGTCCTAGAATTTATAGCTAAATTGCCGCCATTTTGTTTCACATAGATATAGTACATAAAACATATTTGACTTCCCCCAAATAAAAATAACTTCCTACTTCCAGTCTATATTTATTTATGTCTATGCTTACAGCCTAATACTGACAGTTTAATTTTAAAAAAATGAACCGGAAAATACAAGAGAAAAATAAGGGGAAATTACTTCCCGCCGAATATAGTTTTGATTAAAGAAACGAAACGCGTCTAGAGATATTGATCATTGATGCACTATATAAGCCAAAGTGGATTTATTAGGTTGACATGTCTTTGCAGGTTAATTAGATATGCATGTCTATGTGGGTCTAACGAATTCACAAATCTATTTTGGGTTTAATAAATGTACATGTCTTAGTGGGTTTGTTAGATGTACAAAGTGGGTTAAATAGATGTAGATGTCTTTCTGGTGTTACATGTATTAGAAATACATGAATTGGTGGGTCTATAAGTTGTACACATTTTTGGGAGTTTAATACATGCACAATTGCACATGTCTATGTGAATTTATTAAATGTCTATGTTTTGGAGAGTTTATTAGATGCAAATTTCTCTACAAGCTTGTCAGACATACATGTTTGTGTAGGTCTTTTATATATACATGTTCATGTGGCTTTGTAGCTAAATAACAAATGAACCATTTAAACTCAAGTAGTGATTCAAAAACTATACATTTATACTAAGTGGGCTAAATTTTAAAGCGACATATTATATACATTTTCAAATGGTTGCAGTTATTAGTTAGATTAAAATGTTAGACTAATGTCAGTGAAAATAATTTTAATGGAGCCAAAGTTTTAACGAAAAAAAAATCTGTTTCGTTCTTTTTTTCTAGTGTAATTATCAGATAATTTTTGTTAAAGTTGATAAATTAAAAAAAAAAAAAACTTACTTTAACTTCCCAGCTGGACTTAAATAGATTTCTCAAACTGTCAGTTTTATTTTATACTTTCACAAAATTGCTGACAATTTTAACATCGGTTACAACTTACGTACTACATTTATGCAGGCTATTAAACTGTCATTTTCATTGACCTTTATTTAGTAGTTGGTGTCACAGCCTGGTTATCGTTACAGGTCTGGACGGTCTTGAGCTGGTCTGCCTTTGTGTGTTGTAGCTACCTCTTCTGGTACCATTATAAAGTTCTTTGTCTTACTAACTAAATACCTTCTCACACGCACTCTATTTGCTGGTGCGCAAGAACACTATCATGCTGAACTCTACGACCACAACATTCAGAATCATAAATAGACGCAGGGTCAGCAGACAAGGTTTTATTACATGTAAAATAATTCATAAAAGATATTCGCAAGTCCAGCCATCAAGAAATATACACAAAACATAGTACATTAGAATCCAATGGAATACGTGCGCCCTTGGCAAGGTACTTTATTGGCTCACCATCCCCCCATTTTCCATGAACTTCAAATAGAAATGCTGGTAGCGAGTGGCGCCCACTTGAGGGTGGCCCCCTGGCATCATGACCCCCCCCCCCCATTGGACCCCTCACTACGTCTCTCCCTTATAATTATGTACTGTCTAAAGCAGCCTCCAGCAGAACATGGAACATGTAAGGAAGTTTGGTCAACAAATATATTATTATTATTATTACTATTATTATTCATTATTATTTATTACTATGTCAAGAATGACGTAGAAATAAATAACAGCATTTGTAGGGAATTACATCCTTTAATAATAATTGAACCTAGCAATTCACATAATTGAAAAACAAATTTCAAGTAATTAAATAGCTCAGTGACTCGACATTGACTCTTTATGGTGGAGGCTTAAGACCATGAATTACATTTAGAATATAGCAACTTTAAAAAAAAAATGGCTTAGGAAAAGGCAGCACGATAACCTTCTCCCGCCTCCCCCCCCCCCCCCCACCCAAAAGTAGTGCACAAATATTATTAGAACATAACATACTTAGCGTTCTATAATCATGAAAGTTGCGCTGAAGAAAACAATTAGCAAATTATGTAAAATACTTTTTAAAAAAAAAAGCTTATATAAGCGAAAATAAAGCACTATAACTGCAAGATTTAGCTCCCTTTATCTATACAGAACATAATTAATTTATGACCACAAAGTAATTCAATAGTACATTAATTATCTAAAGAGTTCGAGGCTGTGTATGAAACGATGACCGTTTACCAACCCCTTTGTCCGAGGGTCCTTTTGCTTGTAAATCATCATGTATCACATCCAGACCAACCTCATTCTGATACATATCTTTACAATAATTAGTTCCCAAGGATGAATATAAACAATGAATACTCATAATAATATAATGCTGCCAATTAATACAACGACATCGGCAACAGTTTCGCCCCGCACGCGTCTATTTTATCTAAAGGTAAGTATTCTTGTCTTAATAATAATAATAATTAAAATTTTATTAATATATATATTATAATAATGTAGGCTTAAAACGCTATAATAACACATTGACTTATAGTTTGTTGTTCTTTTGTTTTGTGAGAGCAAAATCTAAAAACCTGCCTCATTACAGTGGTTACCAAACAGTTGACCTACTTACTTGGGTTGGCCTTTGGAGGGTTCTCATCTCAGTTTGTGTGAAATATAAACTATATTTGTAATTTTTTTTTCCTTGTTTCAGAAAAGCATAAAAATGTATCATGAGATATCGCGTGTTAGACTATTGATGACTAAGCTATCGGCCCACTGGGTATTTTTTAGATAGATTGAAAGGGAAGAATGTTTGCATTGAGTTCCAAGTGTATGTCGGCTCGATTGATGAAAAATCGCGTTATTTAAAAATCACACTGTATCTAGTGGTATAACAATTTTTGATTTAATGACACATTTTATTACATGTAACTGTATTGCAGGTCCAGTTTTTTTTTTTTGTAATGTAAATCTTTATTTATCCCACACCCAAGCTCAAAACAAGTTGAAATTGTATTTATTGTAAATTATTGAAATTATTTATTGTACCTGATAAAACAAGAATCAATAAAAAAAAAATAGTTTTAACAAAATATTGGTAATTAATTAATTTGTCTGATATAGAGCAAGGGACAAAAATTGTACTTTACTTATGAAGTGCTATAAGTTGAATTAGCCCCCCTTTAGGCTTTGTAGGTCGCTGCTATAAAGCTTCAAGTTAACAATAGATAACAATAAAAAAACAAAACCTTCTATTATCATAAGCAATCCACTTTCTCTGTGGCTATTGTGTTAGCTTGAGGTGGCTTGAGCCCACAAGGTCGAATTCAGGTCTTTCCCTTTTTTGTTTTGCTTTATATAAGTGCATTTAAAAAGTGATCACTGCAACATTTACGCAGATGCCCCCCTTCTTCCTACACCTTCTTTTACCCAACTTGTTTAGACAAGAGATAGAATCATAGCGGATTGGGAAAGCTAGAAGCATGAACTAGCGCTTAACAAGAACACTAATCGCATTGATTTATTCTTGTTATCCTAGATTATACTTTTACAAATGTAATGGACCTCATTCACCAATCGTAAGCAAACAACATTTAGCCACGTGATTCTCTATCTCTTCTACACAATTGCGTAGTACACACAGGCTAACACGTGACAGTTTTTTTTCGTTGTTTTATCAATATTATCACGTGGCTAAATGTTCTTTGTATACGATTAGTGAATGGGGTCAATTACGTGACTTATCCAAGCTAATAGAAACAATTACTCTTAATATAAGCTTTTTTTTTAAAGTACTTTTTAGCGGCCCCCGAAAGAGGAAAAGACGCTATTAGTTTTGTGCGAAACGTCTGTCCGTCTGTCCGTCCGTCCCGTTTAGATCTCGTAGACTAGAAAAGATATTGAAAATCCGACATCACAATATTTTAGACCATTCAAAGTTCTTATGCAACGGCTACTTTTTTTTTCTGAAAGCGAAAAATCTAATTTTTAAAATTAGTTATGCAAGCAGTTTTTTAAAGAAAAAAAACTAGTTAGTATGCATTAAAAGTTAGACCTAAATTAAAACGAATAGTAATCTTGTAAACCTCATTTACGAATACTTTGTTTAAATGCAAAGTCTTACTTTTGAGCATTCGAATAAGAGATTGAGCCTTTCAAAACAATTACATCAATTAAAAGACTTCAGTTAGGCCAGAAGGGCGCGGTATCTGAGCGGTAAGGCGCGTGGCTTCCGAACCGGGAGCACCGGGTTCGAATCCTGGTGAAGACTGGGATATCAACTTCTGAATCCACCCAGCTCCAATGGGTACCTGATATTAGTTTGGGAAAAGTAAAGGCAGTTGGTCGTTGTGCTGGCTACATGACACCCTCGTTAACCGTAGGCCACAAAAACAGATGAACTTTACATCATTGCCCTATAGACCACAAGGTCTGAAAGGGGAACTAGTTAGGCCAGGTTCACATCCAACTTTACATTCACTTTCACCTATCCTTTGATCTGCTGGACCGTTGGGGCACTACACAAGATATGTAAACCTTCTTTCTCCATTCTTATCTCCCATTTGTCTTTGATATCATTTCATTTTTATGTTCTTTCTGAAAATATTGTAGCCTGCCTGGATGGACCACTTCGGGGGCCGATTTTGAGTTTGTGTTTCCACACAAACTGTTTTTGTAATCTTGTTTTTGTTATTTTTGCTGTTTCTGTCATGATACTATTCAATTAAAGCTTAATGGCAGGTTAAAACACTATGTGACGTCCTCAGAAATAATGTTTCACCATGTTAGTTGTAAAAATACATTGATATAGCTTATTCTATCTTATACCACTTCTGTCCCTTGACTGGGACTTTTGGCTCGAAAGAGATGAACTACTTCGAAAATTCGCTTAATCCTAGAATATATATTTGGTTGAATGACAGCTTGACATAAAAAAAAGTTCTCTTATCAGACCTTGGAGTCTATAGGGCAGATGATATCAAGGTCATCTGGTTCTGTGGCCCACGGTTAACGAGGGTGTTATGTGGCAACCAACCGCCTTTACTTTTTCCAACCAATATCAGGTACCCATTAGAGCTGGGCTTAATCAGAGGCGCCCAAAAATCCCAGTCTTCAACGGATTCGAACCCGTGACCTCTTTAGGAAGCCAAGCGCTTTACCGCTCAATCATTGTGCCCTCATTTACTGACACGCTTTATCAAATACATTGCAAGTCAAGATTTTTTAAAAAGTTTTTTGTCCTTTTTTCTTAATCTTTTAATCTTTGGAAGTATATTTAAATATCCCAAAACCTAGTTATTGTAAGTATGATAGACAGTAACGTAATATTATTAGTAAAAAAAGTAAAATTCCAGTCTTCACCAGGATTCGAACCCAGGACCCCCGGTTCAGAAGCCACGCTCTTTACCGCTCAGACACCGCGCCTCCAATGTTATTAGTATTGTAGAAGAATTAACTCTTTTTGTCTACCTGGGTGCAGGTGTCTTGTAGCCTTAATGCAATGTCTATTCGTTGTGTTCCAACCCGCATCTTCCAGCCAGTCAAGCGTATTTTTTTTTCCAATCATTTGTCACTCTTTGACAGCGAAACAAAACAAAAACAGGGTGTTAATGAATTCATGCGTAATGAAACTCACGGTCTTCGTCGCTGACATAAAAACGCTAATAACAATGTTCAAATATTCTCTTCTCTTGTCTAGTCTCTTCTCTTGTTTAGCCTCTTCTCTTGTCTAGTCTCTTCTCTTGTCTAGTCTATTTTCCGTGCGTTTTGTGTGTGTGTGCGTTTATGTGTGTGCGTTTTTGTTTATATATGTGTGTGTGTGTGTGTGTGCGCGTGTGTGTGTATATGTGTGTGTGTGTGTGTGTGTGTGCGTGCGTGTATATATATATATATATATATATATATATATATATATAAATTAAAATGTGTACAAATCTTGAATGTAGCCAGAATTTGTTTCGGGCCGGGGGCGGGGGAATTAATATGTGAAGACATAAGCTTCTAAGCTCTAATACGTACGTGAATTTAATTAGGAAGAGTAAAGATATTTGGTGATTGTGCTGGCTGTATGTCACCAATAATTCTTGTTTGGCGCAAGTTCCTTCTTTAAGCTTTCCTAATATGCTATGATCCTATCAATTTTCTGCAGGGCCGGTCCTACAGATTGCGTGGCCCTATGTGAAACGTATTGCGCTGGGCCTTGTCTGGATAGGGATAAGGATAATAAGTCACAATTAATATTTTATTTTGTTAGAAAATAAATACGTCTTTGCATTTTGCATTTTGTTCAAACTTTACGAAGTACAAAATCACGATCAAGATAACTTTACGAGACATCTACGATAAGCAATTAGATTTACTATTGACTAGCAAAATATTGCTTTTGATTTTTTGAAGGGATCGAGATGATTTAGATCTATATTTCTATGTCAGTGACTATTATAGTAAATTAAGTATTTGAACTTCTTGTTTGGGGTAAAATTCGCCTTATTATTTGTATTAAATGAAAGCTGACATTGACGTTTTTTAATAGCGAGTAGGAGTGGCGGTATCCATATTGTATGGCACCCCAAAATGAGAATTTTGTCTATTTTAAGACAATTTTATGACTTTTCAGGATACTTTGATAATTTCAGCAGATTTCCAGAAGCTCCTGAAAAATCTGAGGAAGCGGAATCCCGAATCCGTATCCTTGTAGTATCAAATCGCTAGTTGAACTAATAATACAACAGTATCGGGAACACTTTTGTCACGAGCACATCTTTTCTCATGTTTTAGTATCGACAAAGATAGTGTTGTAATTGTTGATAGTCTGTAGTACAGTGTTGTAGTTGTTGATAGTTTGTAGTACAGTGTTGTAGTTGTTGATAGTTTGTAGTACAGTGTTGTAGTTGTTGATAGTCTGTAGTACCGTGTTGTAGTTGTTGATAGTTTTTAGTACAGTGTTGTAGTTGTTGATAGTTTGTAGTACAGTGTTGTAGTTGTTGATAGTTTGTAGTACAGTGTTGTAGTTGTTGATAGTCTGTAGTACAGTGTTGTAGTTGTTGATAGTTTGTAGTACCGTGTTGTAGTTGTTGATAGTCTGTAGTACAGTGTTGTAGTTGTTGATAGTCTGTAGTACAGTGTTGTAGTTGTTGATAGTTTGTAGTACAGTGTTGTATTTGTAGATAGTTTGTAGTACAGTGTTGTAGTTGTTGATAGTTTGTAGTACAGTGTTGTATTTGTTGATAGTTTGTAGTACAGTGTTGTAGTTGTTGATAGTTTGTAGTACAGTGTTGTATTTGTTGATAGTTTGTAGTACAGTGTTGTAGTTGTTGATAGTTTGTAGTACAGTGTTGTATTTGTTGATAGTTTGTAGTACAGTGTTGTATTTGTTGATAGTTTGTAGTACAGTGTTGTATTTGTTGATAGTTTGTAGTACAGTGTTGTATTTGTTGATAGTTTGTAGTACAGTGTTGTAGTTGTTGATAGTTTGTAGTACAGTGTTGTAGTTGTTGATAGTCTGTAGTACAGTGTTGTAGTTGTTGATAGTTTGTAGTACAGTGTTGTAGTTGTTGATAGTTTGTAGTACAGTGTTGTAGTTGTTGATAGTTTTTAGTACAGTGTTGTAGTTGTTGATAGTTTGTAGTACAGTGTTGTATTTGTTGATAGTTTGTAGTACAGTGTTGTATTTGTTGATAGTTTGTAGTACAGTGTTGTATTTGTTGATAGTTTGTAGTACAGTGTTGTATTTGTTGATAGTTTGTAGTACAGTGTTGTAGTTGTTGATAGTTTGTAGTACAGTGTTGTAGTTGTTGATAGTTCGTAGTACAGTGTTGTAGTTGTTGATAGTTTGTAGTACAGTGTTGTAGTTGTTGATAGTTTGTAGTACAGTGTTGTAGTTGTTGATAGTTTTTAGTACAGTGTTGTAGTTGTGGATAGTCTGTAGTACAGTGTTGTAGTTGTTGATAGTTTGTAGTACAGTGTTGTAGTTGTTGATAGTCTGTAGTTCATAGTTTCTGATATTTGTGTGAAGGTAGCTTTTAAAAGAAATAAAAAAAAAAAAAAGCTACATCACTTTGATTCGAACACACTCAAGCCTCATGTAACTCATTGCACTAACCACTGTGCCAACGAAATGCTTGTGAACTTGGATTTATGACTTCTGTTGTTAAGTTTGAAACTTTTAAGCTACGACCCTATTCTCTTCACCAAGTATACAGGGGACTTATTTAACATATACCGACACTTCTGTCAAGTACCAGTTCTTTTCCTTGTTCGATATCAAACTAAATAATTAATTACAAATTATTTATTAACTTTTTGGTTACTATTTTAAATATTGATTTATGTGTTGTTAGATCATTCAATATGTTGTTTGTTTTTTTTTTGTTGTTGGTTTGAGGGTGTCTGTATTTCTCAGCCTGAAAAAAAAAGACAAACCGGCAATTAAAGTGGAATTGCGTCATCATATTTAGTGTTTCTACCTGAGCATTATAAATGCCAATACATGTTAAACAGTATATTTCATAATAACAGTCTTTACTTAATGCTATTGAAAATACAAATCAGTTATTACCTTTAACAATATTTCATCAACATTGCATCTCTCCCATTAATAATTGACTTCTTTTATTTCGCCTTTCTATTTCTTACTATTTATTAATTCATCATTCTAAATATCAGTTTATAAATAAATATATAATATAAATGTCTTGTCATTTCGTACTTTACACGGTGTAGCTGAAACTTAACATTATGGTCTTGTACTCTCATTGTGCAAAAGTAGGCAGTGTCTAATATTAAGTCTGACTGTCCCGGATTGACCGATTTCGAACTTGGCATGCTTTGAATTGGAATCAACAGAGGCTAATTATTAAAATCCACGGAAGCTGAATATTAAAACCCACGGAAGCTAAATATTAAAATCCACGGAAGCTAAATATTAAAACCTATGGAAGCTAAATATTAAAACCCACGGAAGCTAAATATTAAAATCCACGGAAGCTAAATATTAAAACCTACGGAAGCTAAATATTAAAACCTACGGAAGCTAAATATTAAAACCCACGGAAGCTAAATATTAAAATCCACGGAAGCTAAATATTAAAACCTACGGAAGCTAAATATTAACATCCACGGAAGCTGATTATTAAAACCTACGGAAGCTAAATATTAACATCCACGGAAGCTGATTATTAAAACCTACGGAAGCTAAATATTAACATCCACGGAAGCTGATTATTAAAACCTACGGAAGCTAAATATTAACATCCACGGAAGCTGATTATTAAAACCTACGGAAGCTAAATATTAACATCCACGGAAGCTAAATATTAAAACCTACGGAAGCTAAATATTAAAACCTACGGAAGCTAAATATTAAAACCTACGGAAGCTAAATATTAAAATCCACGGAAGCTAAATATTAAAACCTACGGAAGCTAAATATTAACATCCACGGAAGCTGATTATTAAAACCCAAGGAAGCTAAATATTAAAACCTACGGAAGCTAAATATTAAAATCCACGGAAGCTAAATATTAACATCCACCCAAGTGTCAGGTTTAGGAATTATTTGTGTTATCCAGCTGTATATAATTAAGGTCCCGGGTTCGCCCTGACAAGAACATCACTCACACACAGTCGTACATAGAGTAACCAACTATGTGAATATTTTAATTAACAAAAAAAATGAATTTGATTGTGTGAAACTGATATATAATGTACAATGAGGATGATAATTATACAATATATAGATTAGATATAATATATATATAAAGAGATTATTCAATAATTAGTTTAAGCACCTTGCTACTGCTATCAACTTGTCACCCTGGTTTCATAGTCCACCAGATTCTGACCGACTTGCGTCACAAAGCTGCCATCCTCGGTAATAGTAGAGTTAGACCTCAGATGATCGCCAATTTGACAATGACACTGAAAACTGTAATATATACTTCGGAGACGGCAAGCGACGCCCACACTAGCATAGACTCGAGCCAGTATATACAACTCCAACACTGTCGCCCTATAAACGAAATAAACACAAAACTTAACTTCTAATCTAAAACTAGAAATAGTGACAACCTCCAAAAACATACAATAAGAGATATCACAAACGAATAACTCACCCTAAACAGGGGTCCAACAATCCTACTGAATAATAAGTCCAAGAAAACTATTACAGACTATAGATATAATAACCTTTTTCGGACCAACACACCGTCCGTTTTTAACCAACTCAGAGGGTGAACTGCCTCATGACAAAAGAAAGACCAATAGATGTCACCGGACTTTGTGACGTAGCAAAACAATTCAAAACAAAAAAATACAAGACACTCTTGCCCCGTACAAGTACTACGACTACGACTAGAGGAAATAAAAAAAAAACAGAGTTAGGAGAAAGAAAAAGACACTTGTCCATACTACGCGACGCTGAACATAAAAATCCACGGAAGCTGAATATGAAAATCCAAGGAAGCTGAATATTACAGCGATTGGAGGACAACATAAAAGAATGGACGTGCCTACCATTGATAGAGGTTTTAACTCTTTCTCTCCTAATCGACGATCCCATCGTTGATTTGACCTTATTAAATTAACTTAAAATTTAATTTTTATAAACTTGACCTTGTGTAATATAAAAAGAGCATACATTCCTCTTTAATTTTATATCAAATAAAAATTGTCTGATAACAAACAACAAAGTTATTGAAGCTGAATCATAACAGGGGAGTGAAATAGTAAAGAACTAAAAGAAGAACTTCTTCCAAGACTGGAAAAATAAAGGAGAGAAAGAGTTAAACAAAGCAAAAGACAGGGAGGAATGGAGAATGACGGTCGACAAATCTTACTTGGTGCCCCAACGGTCCAACACACTAAGGGCTAGGTAAAGGTAAAATTTCATTTTGGGCCACCTACTTATCTTCACCTAGGACCTCTAACTATATAAGGCCGACCCTGGTGTCAGTAGAGATTTCAGACCGTGTCCTTCAAAGTTGCATACTTTATTGACTAGTCTAGATCAAGATATTGCCCTGTTTCCTGGTCTCTAAAGCACTGCGCAGTTTATCTCATATAAAAAAATTAGGACCTAGCTCTCCAACGTGACATCAGAACGAAAAAGAAGAAATCCACATGATATCTGTCAGGATGGTTTTGTCTCAGGCTCATCTAGGGTATGATGCACCTGCCCGGGCTTCCTCCTGAACAGTGTAAACCAAAACAAAAATACTAGCATTTGAGACCACAAACTAAATTGAACAATGGATAAACATTATCCAACGGAACTGTTACTGATTAAATAACAAATTGTCAACGTGAACAATATTCAATAATACTTAATTGTAAATTAATAAAATATTTACAGGTATATATATATATATCATTGCGGTTAGCATTCCATTAATAATTATTCAAAGTAACATAGCTCACCTTTATCTCAGTGTCACAATCAATCGGGGCCCACGAAGCCGACAATCTAAACCCATGGAGGCAAGAACCAAACCATACAATGAGGCTTGACTCCAACAAGACTGCGTCCCTAAACAAGAAAAATGAGCATTCCTTGAAATCGCCATTCACAAGATATAGGACCAACGACTTTAGAGCTACACCACGAAGAATCAAGTAAAATAAACGAACTTACTGGGGGAGAAAACACCAAAGAAAACTCCAATAAAAGATCCACCATCACCACAACCACAACAAAGGCAAAGAAGCAATGACATCAACTAAGCGCGTCCTTAAGAACTTAGAGGGAACAAACCATTATGGTGCATAAAAAAAAACACCCAGAAAAAAGCAACTGTACGATGCGCACGACAATATTGACCCTAATGAGCGCAACTACAGGATTATGTCCATTTCTTTTGAAAAAGAGTGGCTGATAGGCTAAGTACGGTTGGGCTTGGTTTGGCTATCTATCAAAGGAACTATAGATACGACGCCCGTCTTGAGGACCATATACATAAAAAAAAAACATTTTCAATCGCATACACGAATCATTGTTTGTCTAGCTGTGTGAACAATAGTTTCAATTCTTGATATACATTTTCACTCAATATATGATTTTTTAAACGTTTTTATTTTTTTCTTTACTTTATCCATTTTTTTTAGACTGTTTGCATTTCTCACAAAGAGACGATCGCTGTAATAAAATTAGACAATGTTTAAACAAAATTGGACTCTTAGAGATAAATGACTTTAGCAGACTGTGGTCCTTTGCTGACCAAAGCTATTATAATACATACTGTAGGTAAGTAATCTATGTTAATGCATCTCATTGTAAAGCCACTAATTAAGAATTAGTTATGCCACAATCGCTGGTAAATATGTATTATACAGCTACAAATCCAGCAGACATGCCGAATCAGAGGCGTAGCTAGAAATGTGCGGTTGGTTCCGGCCGTAAGGGGAATAGACTGTTAGCGATATCAAAATGTCCACATTTTAAGTTCCTTTGCGCCTTTACCCCCAATTGCATTGTTCATACATCAACAAACACCAAATACTGTTTTTTTTTAATGTATTCACTTCACTTCACTGATTATGTCTCTATTCTTTCTTAAGTTTCTATGTACCGTAAGCTGAAGACCAACGTGAATCAAATTTACTAGATTCTGTTGCTTCCCTTTAAATGAGCGCACTCAACTGGTCGATAAGTTGATAGTGTATTGAGAAAGCTAAAATTGTTTAATTGCTCTAAACATAAAAAGAAAAAATTCTAATCGCACAGATTTATTATTATTAGTCTAGATCCATTGTAAATTTTATCACATGCTTGATGCAAACTAATTTATGCTATTTAATTTAATATTTACTTTTGTTAAAGTTGTGCTACTATGTAGAGTATGTTTATATTATTTCATAATTTGTTGTGCATGTTTTTGTGAATGTAGTAGTAGAAGTAGCTAGAGTATAAAGTGCTCGTGTCAGACGTTGCAGATCTAGATCTGATAAGCTAGTGATTAAAGCGCTTGAATCGTACGTTGAAAATCTAGATCTGATATGCTAGTGATTAAAGCGCTGGTGTCAGAAGTGATTTCTTAATTGCTGAAAGTGAATTTAGAGATCGATAATTATTTTGTATCAAGTGATCTTATTTATTCGGTGTCGTTTTTGTTTAGAATTAGACATAGATAAATAATCTATACCGATATTGGAATTATTCGATAACCCTTAACCATTATCTATAGACGTTTATCTGACAGGGACATGGACAAATGGAGACAAAGTTTTGAATTGTTTATGGTGGCCAATGAGAAGAATACGGAGCCCGAGCCAGTGAAGAAAGATTTATTGTTCTAAGTGGTGAGCCCTTTCGTAATGTCTACACCATTTTCAAGTACAAAATAAATGAAAAGTTTGAAAATCAATTTTTGCTTACGTCTGACACTGTTTACATTCTTCATAAGGAATAAGAAAGAAATAAGAAATGCCTAGTTAAAGAATTTGGCAAAAGAATGTAAGTTTGACAACTTTCGGTGGACTTACCATATCGATTAGTATCAAAGAGATGTAAACTTAACTTTAGAGAAAGCTTTAAGTGTAATTCGTCCTGATAAGCATACCCAGAACCAAATGAAATATAAGATAGGACAACAAGTGAATGCTGCTAATAAATCAAAGAAGACAGAAGACAGATACAGAAAAAGACATCTCTGGGTACTATGAAACAGAAAAAGACACCGTACAACCAAACTGTTATAACTCTAACGAAACAAACAGTTATAGACATACATCTATAGAACTTACTGTGCCAGTCAAGACAACTAGAAGTGGTCTAGTTGTTTAAGTTCCACCTAGATATCAATCTTTAGAACTTTCAAGGAAAATGTGCTACTATGTTTATTATACATGTTTTTGTGAAAGTACTTGAAAGGATGTGACGTAACAAAAGAATAGTTTCAAAGTCTACTTATATCACCATGAAGTCTCTGCTAAATAATTCTTATGTTTAATTGTCTACCATAACAGAAACAATATTTTTTTTCTTGTTTAGAATAAATGATAACGCCCAGGAGTGCGTAAAGAACAATAGTAAACTTGAAAACAATTGCAAGGAAGATATGCAATTCGTGAGAGTTCATTTAAAGGTGTCTAGCTTCTTGTGCTCCAATAAAAGTGGCAAAAATGGTAAAAAAGGTCAGTACATACCTTCTATTATGTCTAGATTGTACACATCTTCTTATGTGTCTAGATAAAATTCATGTCTTTTCTAGTGTCTAGATAATTATATAGAATATGTTTCTATTATTTCTAGGTAGTGTATCTCTTCTATTTGTCTAGATAATACACGCCCCTGGCAACATCCACCAGGGTGTGACACCCAAGTGGGAAATTTTCACTTTTCCAAAATCACACTTTTAAAAATAAAAATGACTACCTTGAATATCAGCTTGTCCCAAACCTTCTTAGTTAAATTCTATTTGATTTGTAATCTTCCTAATGATGTTGACGCCAGGAAAAAGTTTCTGAAGGTCAGAAATGTAGACAAACGCTTCGCCCCAGACAACTCTGTGTAACCATAAGGCTCTTACCCAAACATCTTATATGAACGGCAAAGTGGCGAACGTAAAATTTTTATTGTAAAATATTGAGAAATACATAGACTTAAGCCTCTCAGGCGCCATTCGACGCATAGATCTGCAAGCTCTCTCCACAGAAATCTATATTAAGGCGACATTTACCGCCACTTCCCAGCTGGTGCCCACAAAATTCAGGACTTCTAAAAAGGTGTGACGCCAGGTTAGACGTAGAAGGCCATGTTTTTGAGTTAATCTTTTCGGCTTTCAATTTAAGGCTGACTTCTTGGTTTCGTCTTGTCTAATGTCATGTCTTACAAATATCAATCAATGTTCTGTCGCCACTTTTCTTAGACGGCGAATGCCTGTGTGGTAATACATTTTATTTTTCAATCTCGGTATGTATCCTTCTCATCCATCGATGTTTAGCTTCTTTTCAACCTTCCACGTCTCGAAGCGTAGGTGAACGTTGGTACATTGATTGAATGTATTGAGTAGGTGGATTTTTATGTCCATGCTAATTGATTTGTTTGTTCAGATAGGGTCGTACTTTTTGAAAGACGGCTCCTGCTTTCTAATCCGACATGCAACACCATGATATGCATCTCCATCACTTGGAATAACACTGCCTAAATAGCTGAACATTTTGTTTAAGATCTGTAGGATTATATGTTAATGACGGTTGATGTTGACGACGGCACTGGGTAGCCTGCACCCAACATGCGTAATTTTTAGGGCGCCTGTATCCTTCATCTCGCGAAAATAGTCAAATACAACGGCATTTTAAAATAGAATCGTAAACCATTTTTTGGGTGTAACCTTCAATTAATTCGCTTACAATTGCTTAACTAAAAGAAACTACTACAACTATAGTTGTTTGGGGTTTTTTTAGGGAGAGATTTTTTTTTCCTATCGGGGTCACACACCGAGCTTACCGCACGGTTTGATACCGACCCTAGTGACGCCACTGATTTAAATAATAATAAAAACCCAACTAAATAGTTATCTGGAGCTTGGTGTAATGAATACAGCGATACTAGGATCATCTTTCTGTGTAATATAGGCGCGAAGCAGGCTAATGGCATTTTCATGTGTGAAATAGGACTATAGAAAATATCGGTAAACCTGTGACCTAAAATTAACTTTATGTGTCCTTAAGTGTTCATAACTTTGTGACCATGTCTGGGTTAAATAGCAGCATTACATGAAATTTAAATTCAGTGTTTTATTTGCAGACAATGGTCCAAAAAGCCCCCCCCCAAAAAAAATTCATCATGCAACTATACTTGTTCTTTCTCTTTCTAAACTCTAAAGAGATTTAGAAAGAAAAGTAATCTAAACATTCAACTATCAAATCTAGAGATCTGTCATTTTTAAATATAAATATATCTTTATAGATAACCATTTAGTGTGTTTTGTTTTATAAAAAAAGGAAGCTGTTAAAAAAACAAATACATCCACGCAGATAGAAAAACGAAAGTTGCTCGCTTTCATTCAGCTAGGAATCAAACGATTTTCAGGATAACATTTCAATACATTTTTGCAAATCTGATTATAGTATTGTAAAATATTTATAATGTCCTACATATTTCGGATGTTGATAATATACTTCTTTATCTTATCTAAGGAGAGGTGGTGGTTGAGTGGTAAAGCGTTTAGCTTCCAAACCGGGGGGTCCCAGGTTTGAAACCATGTGAAGACTAGAATCTTCATTTCTGGATCTTTGGGTGCCTCTGAGTCTACCCAGCTCTAATATCTACCAGAAATAAGTTGGGGAAAAGTAAAAGTTGGTTGGTCGTTGTGCTGGCCACATGACACCTTCGTGGGCAACAGAAACATGACTTTTACATCATCATTACAAGGTCTGAATGGGGAAATGTATTTTTACTCTAGTTCTAGTCTAAGACCGCTGACAACAATGCACAATTCACACCACACTACTCTTCCTATTGTCACCATAAATAAATAAATTGTAGCTTATATATAGCGCTACTTTCATGCCAATACCATGCACAGAGCGCTATGGTCCAATCTCTTTTTGTGGACCAGTAGGGGGGAGGGGTATATCTAGAGGTAGGTTTTCCGTGCTGCCTTTAGGCAGCCCAGTAAACACAACTCTGTCCGAGTTGAGTGTCGAACCTCGAGCCCTTCATAGGGGGGAAAAATCCAAGTTCAAGCGTACTTACCCTCTCGACCACGCTTCCCACATAGAAGCACCATAGAAACACACAAACACACACACATACTCAATAACAACATACTTTACCTTCTCTTTCCCAGCTGTCAAGAAGCTGGCCAACTCTATCTGTGCAAAATATGACCTGCCCGGATGCCTATACAGGAGTGCTTCGACTCTAATAAGTATTTTAAAAGTGTATGTCTTAGTTGAAACCAGTGATGAAGGAGGCATGGGTTCAACAATTTGTGGTCCTTCCCCCACCTCAACAAAAAAAAATATTTGAAGACTAAGACTGCTTTATTGATCCTTATGGAAATATCGCATGAACGCAAGGACTCTTTTCTCATATAAAGACAGAAACATACGCATAAATAAAACAAACACAACATTAAGAGTTATTTTAGCGACTATACACAGGCATCTTGGTCCTTTTCATGTTTCCTGATCAACGAGTGGCGTTGATATAGTATGACTGAGTAAGGTACGAACGAGTCTTTGTACCGCTCTGTTCTTGTTTTGATGAGTAGTCGCCCACTTCGCTAAGACCTAACTTAGTTCTGATGGAGCGGGTGGCCGTAATCTTCAAACATTTTTTCGATTTTTTTTAGACATTTTTGTTCAAAAAGTTCCTTTACATATGGTAATATTGTGAGTGTGATTTTGTTATGCCCTTTTTATGTTTTCTAGATGGCACAACGAAGCGTTGCATTGCCAATAAGTTATTCCGTATGTTAGCAGACTTTGCATATTAAAAAGTATCTAGCATCTTCTTATTTAGTTTAAAGCTATTGAGTTTGAATAGTGAATAAAAGGTCGCTGGGCCGTTTTCTTTGTTCCAAGGTGGTCTTTCCACGAAAGCTTGTTATCAATAATGACGCTTAGACATTTATATGCCTTCGCTTGTTCCATAGATTTAGTGCTTATATGCAGTTCGTGTATCTTTTTTTTTGTTTGTTTTTTTTTCTTTCTGAATGTAGCAGTTACACCTGGCGAAGTCTCGGTGTTACCAGTAGCCATTTGACGTTGAGAGACTTCAGAAGATGTCTCTAGGAGCGAAATCATTTAATATGGACTCTGTATATGAGTCGCCTCTCGGAGCCAAATGATGTAGTGAGACAGTTCTTATTGGCTTCAATAAGCTCCACTTCATCTACCAGCGGATCATATTTGCTTTGCCTTGCATGTCTCCTCATCAGGACAGGCCCTGGAACAGATAGCTAGGTCGGCAGTGAGACACAACAGGCGGACCTTCTTTTATAGGAAAATAGTCTTTTACTATATTTTACATCTGAGGATGTAGCTCTTCAGACACGAAGGCTGATCCCCGGTCAGAATGTAATTCGAGGGTGTCCCGAAAATGCTGAATAGGTTTATGAGGCCTCTAATGACTGTTTGTGTAGATATGTCTAGACATGCATCTAATGACTGTTTTAGTAGACACGTAAGGACATGCATCTAATGACTATTTGAGTAGACATGTCAGGACATGCATCTAATGACTGAGTAGATATGTCAGGACATGCATTTGCAAACAGAAATCTTGATTACTCATCAATAATTTATAATTAATATTTATTTTTAGTGGTAGAAGAAAGTGGTCCCTTAAAATCAACACTAAGTCTCTCGAATGGTGATGTGACTTTGACTAAGCTGCTGGCAGATGGTTGATAAAAACGAGGTTTTATCTCTGCACAGACGGGGCAATAGTTTGTTACAGCTCTTATTTCTTCAACTGCATGCGGGAGATTCTTTGACTGGAGCATTCCGACTATGCCAGGGTGACAAAGAGTGTTGTGAAGTTCTTTCAAAGACGTAGGGGTGGTTGTATTCGCACAGAATCCACGAGAAAGCATCGGCGACCATGTTGTCAGCCCCCGGCCGGTAACACACGTCAAAACTGTACATTAATAGTTCTAGTCTCCACCTCTGAATTTTGTCGTCTTTGATCTTACCATGATTTAGCATGAAGGATGAGGACCTTTGATCCGTGGTGAGTTTGAAATACGACCCTAATAGAAAATGTCTCCATTTCTTGATTGAATCAACGATAGCCATTGATTCTTTCTCTAAGGAGGGCTGACGTCTGTCGCTGTTCTGGAAATGAAAGCAATTAATCTTTTGTTCTGGCATAAGCTAGCGGATAGAGCGATTTGTTTTAACTTCCAGATGCGATTTGTGGTCTACATTAGTGACAACCGCCATTCCTAGTTCTTCTTTCAACGCTTGAAATTTTTCGTTCACTCGTTCTTGGAGTGGGAAAGTTCTGTTGTGTACTAAAGGATGGATCTTATTTGAGAAATATCCTATTCAGTTGGCATAGTTGGAGAATAGACTTACATCTCGCAATTGTGCGTTTAGGTTCTCGGGAAGCTGTAGTTGACGCAAGGGAAGTGGTCTCTAGAGGTCTGGCTTCAACTCATTATGAATTCGTAACCTAGTAATCTTATTCTTGAAAAATAGTTAATCCATATGTTTTTATTCTCGAGGAGAATTGGGCAGGGTTAAAAATGTTTGGTTATTTTCCATTAGCAATTTAGAAAAAGCAATCGTCCTATAAGTTGTAATTTGGCAATTTGCAAGTAGGAACAAAGCAACCTTGACTCTCAATGTTGCAAACTAAAAAAAAGAAAAAAAAAGTGGTTCGAATCTTGATGAATACACTCTAGCCTGTAATTCTATAAGACACTCTAGCCTGTAATTCTTTAAGACACACTCTTGTGTCAAATATATTTTATAAGCCCGAAGATGTATATAGTAAGTCATATTATAATTTCTAATAATTTAGAAATAAATGTCTAGATCTAGTTTTTAAATGCCATGGTATCCTTGCCAAATAAGTCTAATACATAAACAACAACATCAATTGTAGACGTCATCATAATTTTTTCTACATAGTTTAGATCTAGATCTAATTCTAATTTATTGACATCATTTTTAAACTAAACTTTAGATTACTGAGATGTTTTCGTTGGAGCCCATTAGATCTACGTAACTAATCTTCTTTATTAGCGTTTGTTAGTTATCTTCTTATCTTATATAATACAGACGTTACTTCAAAAAAAGAAGATGATTACGTCCTACGCGTCATGCATTTAGTCATGCATATTAACCAATTACTTAAATTCTGCCAAGTCACTAGTTTTTCTGGCTAGCTCAGGCAACCCATTCCATGCTCTAATAGCACTAGGGAAGAAGGAGTATTTGTACAAATTTGTCCTAGCATATGGGACGAGGAATGTGCCTTTATCTTTGTGTCTTTCAGAGTATTTTATTAAATTTTGTTTTTGTATTTGAAGATTATGGTTCAGTGTTTTATGTATAATTGCTACTTTACTTTTGAGTCTTTTGTCCTGAAGGCTTTCTAAATTTAGTGATTTTACGAATGGTGTTACTCTAGTCAAATGTGAATATTCGTATGTTATGAATCTCACTGCTCTATTTTGTTTTTGTTCCAATTTCTTAATGTTTTCTTGAGTTGAGGGGTCCCACACGGTGGATGCATATTCTATTATTGGCCTAACCAAGGTTAAATAACATTTTAGTTTTATGTTCTTATTTGATTTATAGAAATTTCTTTTAATAAACCCTAATGCTTTGTTGGATTTTTTTAATAGTTTCATCAATATGTGGATTCCATGACAGTTTTTCATTTATTATAACACCTTTGTATTTTGCGTTTTTAGCCTGTGTTACTGGTTTGCCATAAATAAGATAAGTGGAATTAATTTGTTTTAGTTTTTTGTTACTCTTAACAACTGACATTTTTCTGGGTGGAAAGACATGCTCCAATGTGATTCCCATTTCTGTAATTCATCTAATTCTCTTTGTAAAATATCTGTGTCTTGTGTTGTTTTTATTGTTCTATATATTATGCAATGGTCTGCAAATAATCTGACTTTTGTTCCTGAAGTAATGCAATTTGGTAAATCATTTATGTAAATTAAAAATAGTAGTGGACCCAAGACTGTTCCTTGAGGTACACCTGAATTTACTGTTATTGGTGTTGATTTAGAGCCATTTATTATTACAGTTTGTTCTCTCCCTATCAGAAAATCTTTAATCCACTGATGCAGTGGACAATTAATGCCGAAATATTTTAATTTTTTAAGCAAACTTTGGTGGTGAACTTTGTCAAAAGCCTTGGAAAAATCTAGTAAGATAGCATCTATTTGTTCACTATTATCTAAACCTTTTGAAAAATCATCAATTAGTTTGTTTTTTAAATACGTTTTGGGATTTGCCACTGGCATAAAGTGAAAGTCTACTGATGCTTCCATTATGAGTTTATATTGGGCTAGAAAAGAAAGAGCGAGGAATGTTTTATTCTGTGGTACTAAAATTGCAAACAATTTATCGCATAGCTTGAAAAAAATCAAAGCTATAAACACTTCATTTAGTTTGTACACCGGATGCACCAAAAAGCTTTCTATTTATAGTTGTTTCCGTTATGTCTGAAAATCCCCTATAAAGAAGGTATTGTCTTTAACAAATAGTATTTTAAATGTGTTTCTTGTTCTCTCATTGAAAATTATTTTTTTCACCTATACATATAGCTCTTGCATTTCCGATCCTCTGGCCAAGGTATGTGGAAATGATATTATTTATATTCTAAAGTCGATTAATGAAATCTTTTGGGAAAACGAAAAGACGACGGTTGATAGCGATTGAGCACTAAGACATTGATTATGTAAGTACATATTCTATTATTGCTAGAGCTGTATATAATATATACATTATACGTGTAAAGTCTAGACCTGATTGTATTTAACGAGCTATGGTGGTGGAATGCGTCATGGCTGAGTTTTAAAGATTTTAACTTCCTATACTTGAAGTCTCGGGTTAATATCTGGTAATTTTCGAAATCTAAAATTTTAAATTTAACTTTATTTTTACCAAGCTTCTATCAACTCACTCTGTTTGGTAAAATGTTTATACATATTATTTATAGACACCCAATCTCGAATCAAGCGGAAAGTTTGTTAATATGTTAACACGAAAATCAATTTAAAAAAAAAATAGTTAATTAACTATTGGTAATTAATAATTTTGTTTGGTATCTCGAACAGGGGAAAGAAATGGTACTTGATTGGTATAAGCTGAACTAGTTCCCTTTTAAATGAAACTAAACAATATATAACTATACACTCTTATCAGTCTCAAGTTCTTCACTAGCGGAATGAGGTCTAAAAAAAACATTTCCTGTAAAATCCACCCAGATATCACTTTCCTCTTCTTCCCCCCCCCCCCCCCACCCATCTTCCCAACTGGTCCCGATAAGTTATAAGATCATAGCTTATTAAGAGCGAAAAACGCATGAAATAGCCCTTAAGAAAAATAATTGGTACAGATAGTAACAATCACACAGATTTATTGTTGTTGATCCAGATCAGTGATGACCAACTTAAGGCCTTCGGGCCCAATCCTGCCTTAAACTAGTTGTTATTCGGCCCGCCAAAACGTCGGCGCAGAGTGTCGAAAATGGGTACATTTTTTTTAAATTAAAAAATCTATCTTTCGTTAAGTTGGGAATCTTTCAATGTTAATCTTTCTTCGGTCGATTTCTATCATCATGCAGTAGACTAAAAATATTTTTTAAATTTTCTTGCTTTTAGAAATGTAAACGTGTATATTTTAGTCACTACTGATTGGAGGGTATTTATAGATCTTATTAATATCCCCGTGACGAAATGTGTACCAAAAAGACAATACTGATTGGAGGGTATTTATAGATCTTTGAAATATCCCCGTGACGAAATATATACCAAATAGAGAAGAAAACGTCTCGGTTGTAACGGTAGTGCAGCGAGGTAATCATGGGCCCGGAATTAATAAAATGACTTTAGGCGCCCCCTCACGAGATTGACAAAACCAAATTTCTGTATTCAGTACGTGTATGTGCATTTAGAAAAGTCATATCAATGTAGGTTCTACTTTCTTTTTAAATTAGAAATACAATTTGATAGCAAAAATTAAAAAACAAAATAAAAAAATTCACGAAAAATACCCGATGGATGCTTTGTAAAATTATATAAGTATTCAATACATTTTAAACTTTAAAAATAATGGTTGTTAAATCTTTTTTTTTTAAATTTCCCCGATGGGCCCCTATTGGTCATGGGCCTGGAGGCAGCAGTGATAGAGAGGACATTTGAAAACTAATACAGTTAAAGCCTTGTGTTTTTCTCGAAATCATAAAAGCTCGTTTTTGTGTGTCCATTTATTTGGCTGTGTGGACTCTTAACCAGGATTCGAACCTGGGATCCTTGGTTTGGAAGCCACTGCGCCAAAATCAAATATGTTAAGAATAATTGAACTATAGTAATACAAATAATTTAAAGCGTGATAGAATTACATTTCTTTAGGAGCGCTGTTGCCCATTTGTTTTCAAAGAAGTTTCAATTCCTTGAGTGAAAATTTGATAATGCCTCCATCTGAATCTTTTTTGTGAGCTAGAAACTGAAGAGCTTGAAATTTTAATTCTTATACCTTCAAAAAAACACATAGGTTGTCAACAATTTCTTTATTTTATATACACTGGGTACACCAAAACTGTAAATCCATTTGTAATTCACAATTCCTTCTAATACCTTGTCAACTCTTCACGGGTTTACGTTTCAATGGACCTCATTCACCAATCGTAAATAAACACATTTAGCCACGTCATAATATTGACAAAACAATGAAAAATACTTATCATGTGACAGCCTTTATGGATTACATATTTTGTATAGAAGATATAGAGAATCATGTGGCTAAATGTTGTTTGTTTACGATTCATGAATGAGGTCCATTGGGTGGGCACCAGGAGAACTGGTATTTGGAAAATGGCTGTAACGATTTTCTTAAGAAATTGACAGTGTATATATATATATATTTGGGAGGGGGGAGGGAGAAAATAATGACCTAACTATCCACACAAATTTGAATTTCGCCTAAAAATTTGTCTTAAATCGTAAATAATATTTCTAAAAAACATTAAAAAATGTAGTCAACGAAAACTATAAATTAAAACCCTATTTCTTTATCAACAGATGATCTACAAATGCCAAAGCTGAAATGAGACGCTAAATTTGAAAAGAAAGTTGATTATGTTGCATTAATTATCATTTTATGAAATTAAATTCCTTTTTTTTCCCTTATATCCATATTCCTGATATATTTAGAAGGACAGAGAATAAAGCAAAATACAAAGTTTTTTGGTGTTTTTTTTTTAAGACGCAGAATTACTGAATGAAAGTGAGACTTTGAAAGAATGCTAGAGGGAAAAATGAAAGAAATACTGACATAGAAAGAGAAAAATGAAAGAAATACTGACATAGAAAGAGAAAAATGAAAGAAATACTGACATAGAAAGAGAAAAATGAAAGAAATACTGACATAGAAAGAGAAAAATTAAAGAAATACTGACATAAAAAGAGAAAAATTAAAGAAATACTGACATAGAAAGAGAAAAATGAAAGAAATACTGACATAGAAAGAGAAAAATGAAAGAAATACTGACATAGAAAGAGAAAAATGAAAGAAATACTGACATAGAAAGAGAAAAATGAAAGAAATACTGACATAAAAAGATAAAAATTAAAGAAATACTGACATAGAAAGAGAAAAATGAAAGAAATACTGACATAGAAAGAGAAAAATGAAAGAAATACTGACATAGAAAGAGAAAAATTAAAGAAATACTGACATAAAAAGATAAAAATTAAAGAAATACTGACATAGAAAGAGAAAAATGAAAGAAATACTGACATAGAAAGAGAAAAATAAAAGAAATACTGACATAAAAAGAGAAAAATTAAAGAAATACTGACATAGAAAAAGAAAAATAGAGTGAGCGAGAAAGAGAGATGTTAGGAGAGAGAAAGATAAAGAGTGAACTAATAAGAGAGAGAGTGAGATAGATAAAGAGTTGAATTAAAGATGGGAATCGAACCCATCTTTTAAAATTCTGGTTTGGTTTGGTCAGATTTACGTTTGGCTTCGGTTTGTTTCCATGACGATTATATAGCTCTGGTTAGGTTTCGTCAAATCAAAAGTTCGGGTTCGGGTTCGTTTCGATTTTATGAAATTAGATAATAGGCCTCTAGTATTCTGTAGCAGTGCATATGTAAACGTCTGTTGTGTTCACGCGTAGGATTTAGTGAAGGCCTCTAGTATCGAGGGCCAGGATTTAGTGGAGGCCTATATTATCGAGTGGGCAGGATTTAGTAGAGGTCTATATTATCGAGGGGGCAGGTTTTAGTGGAGGCCTATATTATCGACGGGCAGGATTTAGGGGAGGACTCTAGTATACAGTTACGGAGTATTTGTGGAGACTTGTAGTATCCAGAGGCAGGATATTTGTGGAAGTCTCCAGTATCCATGAGCATACTTTTTGTGGAAGCCTCTAGCCTCTTCAGTATTATGCACTTAATAATATAAATAGATCTTATATAATACTGACGTTACTTTCAAATAAGAAGATGATTACGTCCTACGATCTAAAAGTAAGTCATGTTTGTGAAGTGGAGAGTAGTCACCTGAATCAATTAACTACATGTATTTCACTCCTTACTGGCGATACCAACGTTTTGACCCCATGAAATCAAATTAATTTTTGGTTTTATAACTTTAATTTGTGTTATATAAATAGAGCATGTATTCTTCTATAATTGTATACCTTATATAACCTTCCCTGATTACATACACACAAATGTTTGTTTTTTTGTTGTTGGTAAAATGTTTTACATGTTTCGGATGTTCCTTCAGAGTTGAAGATAGTTTACTTCCTAGTCCAAACCTCCCTCAGGACGACGGGGGATGGGAGCGGGCAGGATTTGAACCCACGACCATCGACAAATGCAAACGACAGTCCCATCGACACGTGGAGAATAATTACGTTGAGAAAGAGTTAACATATTATGTAAAATCGGAGTTGTCTATTAGCATCTACATACAGGTGTAGAATGTTTATTCTCGAGGTTAATATTTTAAAATCAAGCCAATACATTTTGGAACAAAACAAGAAATGTACATAAAATGTTTAATTACTTGTAAAACTAGCACAATTATGGCTAATTTATTAAATTATCATTACATAAGTAAAGACCCGTGAAGATACCAACGATAGAGAACAATCATTGACAGAATACTGTAAACTAAACAATGTTCCAGATAGGTAGCTCTAAGTTCAAAGACTTTCTGGATTGCTTTGTTTTTCTTTACGCTTCTTGACATTCTATCTTGACATCCTAGCTGTTATTAAATCTTTATTAAATTAAGTTTGTTTACATCAAGATCCCTAGAAGGTCTTCGAGATTTAAAAAAAAATGTGTTTTATATACATTCACATTGTGACTTAACAATCAGGTCGCTCAGTTTATCCTAGCCAGCAGTTTTGTAAGACTGTTAAGCGTGTCGTGAAGAAAGAAATATAAAGTCATTTTTGCGAATATTTCTTTATTTATATACAAAATTCTTTATTTTAAATAATATAAATTGGAAATCTTTAGCAAACTACACTACCACTACACAGACTTGCACTGTCGTCAATCTGCCCTGATTTCACTAAACTTTGTAACTCCTTCTCTCCTACTTAACAATAACATTTGTTGTTTTGAGCCCATTCAATTCAATTAATGTTTTTATTGTATAAACTATTATTTGTGTTGTATTAAAAGAGCTTTGCATTCTTCTATAATTCTATACGAAAAGTAACATTTTGTGATTACCTACAAACATGTTATTGAAGTTTGATCATAACAGGGTAGAATGCAGAAATATGAAAAAATAAACAATTGTCAGAATGTGGATAATTAATTGCGGATATAAAAAGGTAAGACAACAGTGTCAGTGTGATTCTGTTCAACATATTTACTAAAATCTACACATTTGATAACAAGTTTTTTTCTTTGGGATAATGTTCATATGTTTTGGTCTCACTTTTTTTTTTTACTATTACATGAGTAAAACAAAATCTGTAAAACTTTTTAATAGAATGACCTGATTCCACGCAGTTATCCCCCAGTACTTTAACAGTACATCTCTCAGATTCCTTCTTCTCGGCTCTTTTCGTGGATACCTGACAAATGCATTACTTTTTGATTTTTGGAGCATCGGAAACTCATTGGTCCGTCACAATCATTGACCCAAGGAAAGGTCGCTAAACTCTTTCCTAACATGGCTAGCGCAAATGTCTAAGTAGTTCCCCGTGTTTTGTTACTAATAATAGTGAATAGTTGTAAAAATGGTGTATTTTGTTAAGACATAGCAATTACAAAGCTCAACAACAACAGCAAAAAAAAACTGTAATTCAATGGATCCCAAAAGGACCAATTTCATACAGGAATCTCTAAACCTAAAAAAGAAACACCAACTTGAAAAAATTACCCTGGAATCCTCGATACACTATAATGAATCTCCACCCTGGGACGAAAGCCCTCTTCCTACTATAAGGGACCATATTGAAAGCATTAAAAGAAAATCTGATTACAGACCAACAGAGCTCAAGAAAATAGTGAACTGTTTTCTACATACCAATTATCCTACCAATCAGTGGATCAGAGTTTACACAGATGGCTCAACCCATAAAGCCACCACAAATGGAGGATCTGGAATACTTATCAAATGGCCAGATGGAGGAAAACTAGAAAAATCTATTGCAACTGGAGAGCTCTCTGACAGTCACAGAGCAGAAAGGGAAGCACTAGCACTAGCTGCTACCATCCTAGCAAATCATCCAAATTCCCCACACAGTCAGATTGTCTTACTAACCGATGCAAAAACAACCCTCCAAAGCCTGCAAAACTCTGATTCCTCATATATTAATAACCTCAAAACAGAATTTATAAAGCTCAACCACATAAGCAAAAAACTGTAATTCAATGGATCCCAGCTCATATAGAACTAGAAGGAAATGAGAAGGCTGACACACTCGCCAAGAGTGGGAGAACTAACACACTAATAAACTCTGCACTCTATCCAGAAGAATTGAAGAAATTAATAGTAAGTAAAATAAATGAGAAATGGACGAGTTCTCATCCAAATCACAAGAAAGATGACGCTTACTATAAGCTATCCAGACAAGACCAACGTCTAATCTTTCGACCGGACACAGCAGAATGCGACAATACATGTACCGGAAGCTCAAAATTGAAACCAGTGAAATCTGCCCATGTGGAGAATCACCAGAGAATACAGACCACGTCCTCCAAAACTGCTCTCTATACCAAGAGGCCCGTATAACACATTGGCCCCAAATCACCCCACTAGAAAGGAATCTATATGGAGAGCTCCCTGATCTGGAAACCACTGCCCATTTCATCTCATGTATTGGTCTTCTCATCTGAACACTCCAACATAACCAATGAGAACGAAGAAGAAATGGATCCCAGCTCATATAGAACTAGAAGGAAATGAGAAGGCTGACACACTCGCCAAGAGTGGGAGAACTAACAAACTAATAAACTCTGCACTCTATCCAGAAGAATTGAAGAAATTAATAGTAAGTAAAATAAATGAGAAATGGACGAGTTCTCATCCAAATCACAAGAAAGATGACGCTTACTATAAGCTATCCAGACAAGACCAACGTCTAATCTTTCGACCGGACACAGCAGAATGCGACAACACATGTACCGGAAGCTCAAAATTGAAACCAGTGAAATCTGCCCATGTGGAGAATCACCAGAGAATACAGACCACGTCCTCCAAAACTGCTCTCTATACCAAGAGGCCCGTATAACACATTGGCCCCAAATCACCCCACTAGAAAGGAATCTATATGGAGAGCTCCCTGATCTGAAAACCACTGCCCATTTCATCTCATGTATTGGTCTTCTCATCTGAACACTCCAACATAACAATGAGAACGAAGAAGAAATGGATCCCAGCTCATATAGAACTAGAAGTAAATGAGAAGGCTGACACACTCGCCAAGAGTGGGAGAACTAACAAACTAATAAACTCTGCACTCTATCCAGAAGAATTGAAGAAATTAATAGTAAATAAAATAAACGAGAAATGGACGAGCTCTCATCCAAATCACAAGAAAGATGACGCTTACTATAAGCTATTCCGACAAGACCAACGTCTAATCTTTCGACTCAGGACCGGACACAACAGAATGCGACAACACATGTACCGGAAACTCAAAATTGGAACCAGTGAAATCTGTCCATGTGGAGAATCACCAGAGAATACAGACCATGTCCTCCAAAACTGCTCTCTATACCAAGAGGCCTGTATAAGACATTGGCCCCAAATAACCCCACTAGAAAGGAAACTAGCTATATGGAGAGCTCCCTGATCTGGAAACCACTGCGCATTTCATCTCATGTATTGGTCTTCTCATCTGAACACTCCAACATAACAATGAGAACGAGGAAGAAGAAGAAGAAGTTAAGACATGATTAGGATTTAGTTATTTGTTTCGGGAATAGGGGGAAAGTTTTACTTAGCGACGATGACGTAAAGTTTGTTAAAAAGTAAGAACGCTCCATTCGACACACATCAACTGGACATTTCTCATTACAGCAGTGAAAATAAGAAGTTATATCCAGACGGCTAGTAACAGGACATTAGACGGATCCCTTCTTGAGGATTAAAAGTGTTTCCTATTTTAACACTAGTGTCGACTAGCTATCTTGATTGTTTTGGCATTTCGCCAGTGTTTGAACGTTTTTTTCATTGTTTGTATTTGACACGGTGGAAGAGCTACAACATTTTCAATAAAAAAAATGTAGCCGTTGCATCAGATTTTGAAAAGGTGTATTGATTGTTTTGGCATTTCGCCAGTGTTTGAACGTTTTTTTCATTGTTTGTATTTGACACGGTGGAAGAGCTACAACATTTTCTATAAAAAAAATGTAGCCGTTGCATCAGATTTTGAAAAGGTGTATAATATCATGATGTTGGATTTTCAATAACATTTCTAAATTACGAGATCTATAAGGAACAGACGGACAGAATGAAAGACCACACAGAACTTAGAGCGCCTATTCCCATTTCAGGGGCCGCCAAAATAACTTAACTGACATTTTTCTGGGTGGAAAGACATGCTCCAATTTGATTTCCATTTCTGTAAATTATCTAATTCTCGTTGTAAAATTTCTGTGTCTTGTGTTGTTTTTATTGTTCTATATATTATGCAATCGTCTGCAAATAATCTGACTTTTGTTCCTGAACTAATGCAATTTGGTAAATCATTTATGTAAATTAAAATAGTAGTGGACCTAAGACTGTTCCTTGAGGTACACCTGAGTTTATTGTAATTGGTGTTTATTTAGAGCTATTTATTATTACAGTTTGTTCTCTCCCTATCAGAAAATATGTAATCCACTGATGCAATGGACCATTAATGCCGAAATATTTTAGTTTTTTTAAGCAAACTATGGTGGTGAACTTTATCAAAAGCCTGTGAAAAATCTAGTAAGATAGCATCTTTTGAGTCTTCTGTCCTGAAGGCTTTCTAAATTTAGTGATTTTACTGAAGTCAGAATATTCGTTAGTTAGGAAAGCAGTTGGGAGGGGTAGCGGGTCATGCCAATTAGATGTAACAGATTATAAAATTGAATTTTTGAAAGGCGGTGCCAGAGCAGATTGTATGTTGCAAAAAATGACCAGCAATTAGAGCCTAGCAATTATTTCAAAATATATAAGTGAAGTCAGAAAAAAAAGATTATTTGTAGAACCGGAGACTTGATGAGGAGAGAAGAAATTGATAGTAAAGTTGAGGGAACGGTCCAAGTTGTAAAAAAAAAAAGGAGGTCATGACAAAATAACAAAATATATAGCTTCTGATCTGAACGAGCGTAGCTTGTGGGCAATGCTAGTCCTTGGAATATTATAAAATGTTGTTGATATATACATTTTCTTAACCAGAATTTCTTTCTCAGGAGAATTGGGCAGGACGAAATAATGTTCCATTGTTTTTGAATCAAGCAGTCATTAGTAATTTAGAGACAAACAATAAGTTGTCGTTTGGAGATTTGCAATTTGGACCAAAGCATTCAGAGACGCTAACTTGATCCTGAATGTTTCCAAGTAAAAAAAAAAAAAAAGTTATAAAATTCTTAGTGCTTTATTTAATATACACTATAGCCTGAAATTCTATAATAGACATCCATGTGTCAAGATCTAGATCTAGACAAAAAAGGCTGCCTGGTCGTGCGGTTTGCGCGCTGTACTGTCGTTCGGATTTATCGAAGATCGAGGGTTCAAATCCTGCCCGCTCCCATCCCCCGTCGTCCTGCGGGAGGTTTGGACTAGGAAGTAAAATAGCGTCAACTCTGAAGGAACATCCTAAACATGTAACAACAAAACAAAATCAAACAAGATCAAGACAGGATCTACATAGTTTAGTTAGATCTGATTCTAATCTGATTTTTAAACTAAACTTTAGATTCCGAAGAAGTTTTCGTTTCAACCTATTGGGTCTAGGTACCAAATCTTTTTTATATACCGCTTGTTGGTTGCTTATTTGTTTGTTTTTAAAATATGTTTTGAGATTGGCTACTAGCATAAAGTGAAAATCTACTAATTCTTCAGACCTGTTTCACTTACGTAATTCCATTGTGTCTAAATGTTTAGAAAAATTGGTTAAAATGTTTCTTCTGAATGATCTTTGTAATAAGTTAGACCCTTTACAATTTGCTTACCAAAAGGGTAAAGGTATAGACGATGCCATCCTAAATATTTTAAATTGTGTCTACAAACATCTGGACTTACCGAACACTTATGTAAGATTGTTCTGTATTGGATTTTTAAGATTTTACTATTTCAAAATAGATACAAGGCATCATCCCTAATCTTTCGAATTCTAGACATTATCATTAAAATTCTAAAACCATATTTTTAAAAACGTTTTTTCTTTAAAAAAGAAAGGTAGGGGTGTTCTTAAATAAAAAAAAGTAAAATTTGAATAAGCCAATATTTTTCTGTAATTTCTGGGTTTGCAAGAATTTTATTCTCCTTCCTATATGTCTGACAAAACTTCTCTCACATCCTGGTGTTGTCAGCTTTTGTGGGGAAAAAAGTCCAGTGGTTCATAGAAGTACTTTCACTTTTTGTGTTTATGAAATGCTTAGGGTGTGTGCCGACTGCGTTAGGAATATATATATATATATATATATATTTATATAATATCAAAGGTCAATGAGGCAGGGTGTGGGTGAGACATGGAGAAACTTCAAATATATTTGATGTTGCTTTGTATCCAGCTCTCATTTTTAAAGTGGTATCATAGATATTTATTGACATTATGAGATTTGAACCCAGGACCCCAGGTTCAGAAGCCAAGCGATTAACCACTCAGCCACCGCACCTTCTTTTTTTAAAAAAAAAGTGAGTTGTGTATTTCCTAAAGAAAATAAGCAAATCTTGATAATGTCAATTGCAAAGACAAACAGACAAACAGACACTAAGACTCTTTTGTTTCCCTGGCAATCAAATCATTAAATAGGAATAATCTGATATAAACTTTGTCACATGTCAATTATGAGTGAGTCTGGTGTGACTGTACATTTTGGTTTCTTATAGTTCTAATGTTTTTGTTTGGTGTAATGTACAAATTGTAAGACAAAATTCCACACGGATTATTATTATTATTATGAGTTTATATTGTGCTAGGAAAAAGAAATGCTAGGAATGTTTTATTGTGCTGCTAAAAGTGAAAACAATTTATCACATAGCTTTTAAGAAGCAAAGCTATAAGCACTTCCATTAATTTGTACACCGGAAGCATCAAAAAAGGCGAGCTATTTATAGTTGATTTTTTCCGTCCACATTTTAACACTACAAAAAAATGGCGTGAAAATTGTTTAGAAGGTTGGATCAAGGCGTTGTTTTGTAAAGTAGTTAAAAGAAGTAAAGTCTTTTTTTTTTCAATCCTAACCTATGTAACATATAATTTAATTTTTAGATCTAGATCTAGTAATTGAATATCAAAAATAAGAGTAATCCCGTCTCATAATTATTATTTTGCAATTTTTAGATACATAATCTTGAAAGATCTAAGTAATCAATCTACTTAAATGTACACAAGATGATTTAAATCAACATGAATTATTTCGATCTAGGATTTTTGAAACATTATCTGAATGGAAACAAACAGGAAATGGCTTTGTTTCATATATTTGCGTGAATGTCCAAGAAATGATTTTGCATTATTTCTAAACTTTGAAAACTAAAGATCATTACTTTTCTAAGACAGAAAAGATTGAGTGGGGCGACTTCCCTTAGAGCTTGAAAAAAGAGTTTACGTACATAAAAATCTATCTATGTATAGGTCTGTGAATCGTTCAGTCGCGGATAAGAATTTATTTCCGGTTTCCATTCTAGATATAGTATATAAGTCTATGGTATTGTCTTTTTATAAATAGTAATTTAAATGTGTTTCCTGTTCTGTCAATTAAAAAAAAAAAGTAACGTACCTGTTGTTGTATTTTTTCACCAAGAATCGTGATGCAACATTTATGTCATCATTTATTTTACCTCTATATAGAGATCTTGAGTAGCTGGTGATCCACCCCCCCCTCCGATTTTTTTCATACTGGTCCAGTCACGTGATAGGATCATATCGTATTGAGAACGCTAGAAGCATGAAATAGCGCTAAACAAAAACAATTGGTACAAATATTAATCGCAATACTTTATTGTTGTTGGTCTAGATCAGCGATGGCCAACTTACGGCCAGTGGGCCAAATCCGACCCGCAACTAGTTGTTATTCGGCCCGCCTTAACATCGGCGCAGAGTGTCGAAAATGGGCACATTAAAAAACAAAATCTGTATCTCTCCTTACGTTTGGAAACATTGAATATAAATCTTTCTATGGTGGATTTCATTCATTAGGCCGTGGACCAATTATGTGTTGAAAATATTTTTGCTTTAAGAAACGTAAACGTAAACATAAATATTTCCTTAAATTGTTGGAGACTAGTTTAAGCTCTTGCCAATATCCGCGTGGAGAAATTATTAACCAATCATTAAGTAACTTTGATTATGTTGCGTTTGGCATTTTCCATCCATATTGAGAAGATTGATATATTGAGAAGAACTGAGAATAAAACATAATAAAAAAAATTTAAAGACTCAGAATTACTGAATAGACATTGAAAGAGTCTTAAGAGCCTTTTCTTTTTCTCTTGTCGCATCGCTAATAAATTTTTGATTTGCAAACATGTCTACTTGACGTGTGAAGAAATGAAATGGTTTTTCTTACAGTTCATTATGATTTGTTACAAAATCGCTTTAGCTTAGAAATTTTCAAGCTTTTGTTTGATGAATCATCTAAACTTTTGACACATTATTGCTGATCACTGTTGCGCATAAATCCGAATTGTAGATGTTTAGCAGTAATATTTATGTATTGTTTTTTTTTAAGTTATGCGGCATCGTGTCTCAGTTCATCGCCACTATTTCCTCTACACCTCTACTCTTCTTCAGACGACTACGTACGCTTCAAATAAAATATGTATCCTTAATCTATCGGGAAGATGGGCGTGCAAAAAAAAATAAACAAGCACAAAGTACCATCTTAATTACAACTTCATAATAATGATAAGGCTTGTCTTCGAGTCCGAAGAATAGTGAGGGATGCAGTATTTCCCGTGGATGCGCAGCCCCACCTGTGACCTACATATTTTGCCACATCAAGGGCAGGCATAACCATTGTCCGCAGGTGGTCGATTTAGATTTTCTTTTCGCCTTCTGAGTCTGTCGTCGGCAGCGGAGTTTCTTTTGGTCTCAAATGTGCACCCCGCGGCTTTGTGAGTGACCTCCAGCTGTGACCTCCAGCTGTCTCGTTCTGAGACCAGGTGCTCTCTACTATGTCAGCTAAAGCAAGTTGGCTCTTAAGCTGGTCTTAGAAGAGTTTTCGTGGGGCGCCTCTGTTACGTCGACTAACTTTTAGTTTACCAAAAAAAGACTGCCTTTGGCATACGTGATAACGCCGATATGGACAACTTAATAATTAATCATACAATGATCATGATTAATAAGGAGACAGATGTCGGCGATTGGAACCCCATGATGACCTGGTAACTATCGTAAAAAAACGCAAACTAAAAATCTACGGCCAAATTACAAGGACTTCGGGGCTCGCAAAGACCTTCCTACTGGAAACAGTACCAGGAAAAGAAGAAGAGACAGACGGAGAAAGCGATGGAAAGACAACATATAGAATAGACGGCCTGCCGAGGTTCTAACTATGGCAAAAGACAGAGAGGAAGTGAGAAACACGGTCGACAAATCTTGCTTGGTGCCCCAATGGTCCAACAGACTTAGGGATAGGTAAAGGTAAGAGGTAAGATGTCGGCGTGTCGTGGAGTCTCTAGGTCGTATGGTGGAGTCTCTAGGTCGTATGGTGGAGTCTCTAGGTAGTATGGTGGAGTCTCTATGTCGTATGGTGGAGTCTCTATGTCGTATGGTGGAGTTTCTATGTCGTATGGTGGAGTCTCTAGGTCGTGTGTTGTAGTCTCTAGGTAGTATGGTGGAGTCTCTAGGTCGTGTGGTGGAGTCTCTAGGTCGTATGGTGGAGTCTCTAGATCGTATGGTGGAGTCTCTAGGTCGTATGGTGGAGTCTCTAGGTCGTGTGATGGAGTCTCTAGTTAGTGTGGTGGAGTCTCTAGTTTGTGTGGTGGAGTCTCTAGTTTGTATGGTGGAGTCTCTAGTTTGTGTAGTGGAGTCTCTAGGTCGTATGGTGGAGTCTCTAGTTAGTGTGGTGGAGTCTCTAGAACAATGCTAAGCCTTCTTGTTTAAATGGCGCGGTAAAGCAAAAAAAATTGATTGGTTTGTAAAGTAAGTGGGCAAAATTTAAATAAATATTCTATCACAGGACTTCTAACAATCTTTTTTGTTTTGACAAGCTGCATCAACACTGACGATGAGGGGCAAGTTGATTGTTATTCAAGTTATCTGAATTGGATATTCTAGCTTTTAGAGACAAAGTTTTTTAATTGTATTCCTTCTGCGGACCTCCAATAATTGGTCGCGGACCCCAGGCGGGTCCGATTAGAGTACCACAGTTTGAGAACCACTGTCCTTGTAGACCTTAACTTGACACTTTTCCGCTATCTCTTTCATATGAAGGCAGCTTGCAGGTCTACGTACTATACATTGAATGTCTTGATATGAGACTGTGCACCACGAGACACAAGACAGAGACACGAAAATAATAAGGTAGTCGAAGACGTCGGTACTTAGTATATCAACAGGAATGAAGTGTTATTATTACTAAGTACTCTAGTTGAATATTTGTTGACCTACTGTTGTTGAGGTGATTTAACATTAGACTGTTGGATAAGTTACAGCAATTTTAATGAAATCAAGAAGCAGCAAGATTATTTATTTTATATTACTACGTAATCTTAAATAGTAAGTGTTGTCTTCGAGTCCTATAATTAATGAGGAATGCAGTATTTCTTGTGGTTACGCAGCCCCCCTATCTGTGACCAACATATTTTGCCACACCCAGGGCAAGGATAACCATTGTCCTCCTGTGGTCGATTAAGATAGAAGAGAGCACCTGGTTGCATGTGCCCCAGAATGAGACAGCTGGTCGTCACTCACAAAGGCCGCGGGACATACGTAATTATAATATCTTTCAAAAAACAATTCCAATTCTTTCTTTCATTATTTATTGATAAATTCAACTTGTATATGCACATTTTTGCAATCATCTTCCTAGACGTAGATTCATATTTTTATATAATCATGTTAAATCTAGACTTGCAAATACAAGATATAAAACATTAATTGAAAAACATTATTGTTTGGCCACAAAATACATAGAGAGCTCTGTTTTAAAGGCAGTTACAAATCGACAGAGATGTCCAGAAGTAACGTCACTAAAAACAAGAACAGCCAATGTTTACAATTTGCACAGACCAAATTTAAAGCGGCGATCTCTACTACCTTCGTCGTTGATGGAGTAGATTGACCTGATGGCTTGACCTTCTGGCACGAATAAGGTCAGTTTTCTGTCCAAGATGTTCACAAATTCGGTGCTGTAACAATCCCGCAGTAAATTCCTTGTGGCTCTGCAGCAGGTGAATCTGAATCGTCGGTCTTCCTTGGTGTTGTCATGGTAACTGGAGATGCCAGTCAGGACTTTGTTTCCAGGACAGGTGTAGTCGAAGGTCGCGTCAAACTCATTTACATAGTCTAAAGAAAATAAAAAAGAAAAAAAAAAGAATAGAAATAAATAAAGAAACTTAAAATATATCTCTTAACTCTTTCGCTCCTAATTGATGATACCAGCGTTGATTCCACCGGAATGTGGTAAATAATTACGGAGAGAAAGAGTTAATGAGTCTAAGGTATTCTAGATGTCTTGTTATCGACAATCTACACGTTTTGTTGCTTCGTTGCTCTTGTTTACTTATTTCAAAACAATTACTAGGTCCCAGGGCCGGCCCTAACGATTGCGAGGCTCTATGCGAGACGGATTGCGCGGGGGCCCAGTCTAGGTAGGGATAAGGAAAATAAGTGAAAATTAAGATTTTATATTAGAAAATAAATTCGTCTTTATATAAGATTCATTTTTTACCATGTACAAAATCACGATCAAATTTACTTTTCGAGCCTTGAGTGTAGCAAAGTCATTAGGTATATCATCAAAATTCTGTTTCCTACATAGATCACGCTAAATAGCAATAATTGCAAAATATATTTAATTTCAATTCGCGAAGTGTTGACCTCAAGTAATTCTTGATTAGCTTAAAGCACAAGTAGATTCTTTCACCAGATGCACGGTTACAGGGACTATTATTAAAAATATTAAGACTGCAACAAAGTGGACAGATAAGCTAAAATTTCTACCTGGGCTTTGCAGGTATTTGGTAGAATATGCTTTAAAGATGACAATTTGGTCTTTTTTTAGGAGATTTCAACCATTTCATGAGATTATTATGATTTACCTTGAATTAATTAGCTCGGGGCCTATGAAGTGCGTTGCCCACTGTGGCCACATAGGTTGCAGTAGCTTAAGGACGGTCCTAAACTACTTGAGTTCGTCAAGAGATGTACCCAATTTAATATCCACCTTACCGCAATATCTTATCTTATCTTATATAATACAGACGTTACTTCAAAAAAGAAGATGATTACGTCCTACGCGTCATGCATTTAGTCATGCATATTAACCAATGACTTAAATTCTGCCAAGTCACTGGTTTTTCTGGCTAGCTCAGGCAACCCATTCCATGCTCTAATAGCACTAGGGAAGAAGGAGTATTTGTACAAATTTGTCCTAGCATATTGGACGAGGAATGCAATAGACGTAAAGCTGTATCATTCGAAAGCACACATTAAATAAAAGGCTAAAAATGACGATTAAAACTAAATTAAATCACATTGTTTAATCCATATAATAAGTTAACATTCACACAAGTGCTATTTTTTCCCTTATTGCCACTATGGCATGTAACGGGACAAGAAAATCAATGACTAAGTAGACTTTATGTCATAACTAGATTAACACATGAATAAGCATAAGACGATTATTTTCCATATCCTGTTGATTTTAAAGAAACGTCTGTAATTTATTATAGAAAAAGTTACAGTAGAATTCGCGTCCCTTTTATAATCTTCTACAAAGACCTTCTAGATTGTTTAAGCCACTATTAGTTTTTAAAAAAGTTTCTAATCATTTTATCTTGACTTTCTATTTATCTTTAAAGATTCCTAAATTAAATTTGTTTGCATTAAGATCCCTTTAAAGTCTTCGAGATTTTTCAATCTAACAATAAACGAGTTGCTTTATTTCTGATACATTCACATTGTGACTCAGGTCTGTTTACATACACCCTGTTATCTGCTATGATGGGCTGGTTAAGCGTGTCGTGAAGAGAAAATTTTAATCATATTTTTTTTAATATTTTTTTTTTAAATGTTACATAAGTCGTATTGCGGCCACACCGGTGGCTGAGCGGTAAAGCGCTTGGCTTCCGAACTGGGAGTCCCGGGTTCGAATCGTGATGAAGACTGGGATTTTCAATTTCGGGATCCTTGTGCGCCTCTAAGTCCACCCAGCCCATTAGTTGGGTAAAAGTAAAGGCGGTTAAACTTTGTGCTGGCCACATGACACCCTCGTTAACCGTGGGCCACAGAAACAGATGACCTTTATATCATCTGCAGGTCTGAAAGGGGAGATTTACCTTTTTTTTCTTTTACTGCGCTACACAGTCTTGAAATGTCGTCATTTCGGCCCTAATTTCACTAACCTATGTAAAACAATCAGTGTCAGTCTGTTTCTGTTAAGCATTTTTACTAATATATGTAGATTCGTGAATAATTTCTTTCGTTGGGATTAAGTTCATATGCTTTGGTCTCCCCCTTTTTCTTTTTCGCTATCAACAATAATCTTTTAAACTGCTATATAGAATTACCTGATTCGACACAGTAGTCCCCTAGTGGAGATCTGCGACAGTACATCTCCCAGATTCTATCTTCTCGGCTGTTGTCATGGATACTAGACAAATACATAATTGTTTGATTCCTGGGGCATTTGAAGCTCATCGGTCCGTCGTACTCATTGACCCAAGGAAACTCCGCCAAACTCTCACCGACCATAACAAGCCCAACCAAAATGGAGAGCTTGACCATAGCTGAAACCATCTTGACCACTACAGTGAACAGATACTAGAAATATACGAAGTTTTGATTTCATTTAATGAAATAAGTTCCAAGTAAAAAACTGTTAACACACAAAAGAATGTTATAACAAGGCTTATTTGAAATATCTGCATTAATTAAATGTTGGGTGTTTTGTTTTTCAGTTGCATATTTCTGGAAAAATGTCATCGAAGAAACTGTTGCTCTCAAACTTAGCAAGATTGCTGTAAGGGTCGTTTGCGAACATTGGGATAAGTATGTGGACGTCCAGTCCGTTGTTCGTACTCATGGAAGCAGTCACAGAGAGCAGAAAGAGAGAGAGAGAGAGAGAGAGAGAGCTGCCTGATCTGGACACCCAATTTAAGCTAGTCGTCTGAACCCTCCAACTCAGTGATGCCCAGCCCAATCCGACCTGCTGGTCATTCATGTCGCGGGCCAAATCAATGAAAAGTCACAAAAACGAAATGAAATTGACCTGCTCGACAATACGCTGCCTACACGTACCGTTAGGGAACCACACAAGATCCGTTGACCGTCTTTCCCCATAAAGTCTTTGTTTTCCGCCTCAGCTCTGTCCATTCTTCTATGTGGTCAATCTCTTCTTCTTTTTCGTGGTTCTGTTCCCTTAAGGAAAGACTGTTCCCTTGAGGAAGGATTGTTCCCTTACGGAAGGATTGTTCCCTTAAGGAAGGATTGTTCCCTTAACTGTTCCCTTGAGGAAGGAGTTTGCGAGCCCTAAGGACCTTGAGATGTAATAATACAGCTTAAGTTTGATAACGTTTAGCGGGTCTTTGTGAGGTCCAATTGCTGCATTATTCCAGTTTCTAATCTCTTCATTTGTGATGCGGACTTTGTAAGTGAAACCTAAATCTAGGATTTTTATGTAGCATCTTTTTTTTTTTTTTTTTTTTTGCTAGGATCCTCCTCCAATGTCTAATCAGAGTTCGAAAGAATAAGTTTGGGCCAATCAAAATATCACAATTTAGATACAACTATGGTTCGAAGCATTCAATACATTTCTAGATGCACTTTTGAAATTTCGTGCCTTTACTTTAAAAAAAAATAATATTTTAATTATGAAATTTTCAGTTTGTTATATGTACACAAAAAATAATTAACTCGAGATAGTGTGTAATCTTGAATTCTTGTTATCTTATATGATACAGACGTGACTTCAAAAGAGGAGGTGATTACGTCCTACACGTCATGCATTCAGTCATGCAGGATCTAAATTCTGTCAAGTCACTGGATTTCCTGGCTGGCTCAGGCAACCCATTCCATGCTCTAATAGCACTAGGGAAGAAGCTCCTAGCATATGGAACCAGGAATGTGCCTTTATCTTTGTGTCTTTCTGATAAGTTTTCAGAGTAAAAGAAACATGTTTACTTACGATGTCAAACAATTGTTTATGTCAATCATTGTAATTATCTAATTTACATTTTTGTTCGCATTCTTTTATTTATTTTTTATTTATTTCTTTTCTTAAACGCTAAGCGTTTTTTAATACATATATCTGTACGGATAAAAAAAAAACACAACAACAGCTACTTACAAGGAAACTGTGGTTTGGAAGATCTAGAGCCTTCACCATAAAATCTATTTTATAGTGTACTAGACATATGTTACCCGCGACCCGCGGGTCTTTATTTGCGCATTACTGTCGATATAGTCACAATTAAACGAAATAATAATGTAATAAGTAAAGCGAATGTGTCTATGTAAAAAAAGTGTGAATGAAGCTATCAACTAAAAACAGCTAATAGGCTTAAATCCATTTTTTCAAATTAAAACATTTGCTTGTAGGCCTACACATATTTGATTAAAATTTGAGATGAATAGACTTCATTTTGTATATTCATGTGTTAAAGTATAAAGTAGATCTTGAGGTAGACATAGATCTAAATCTACACTAATCTAGAGTTAAAAATTGGCTTTTATAGAGTTCATTCTGTGTTGCGCATGCGTGACCTTTTTTCATGAATGAATATAGGCCCATCTCAACACGGCTACGCAACTTTAGCGAACAGCGAACGAATGTATTAAAAATGCTTTAGAAAAACAAATTTGAATGTTAATTTAATTAAAATATGAAATGAATGGACAATAATTAGTATGTTTATGTGTTAAAGCACAAAACTATCTTTGCGAAAAGAAGTTTTTTCATCTTAGAGTTCAATAAGAGTTTTAGACCTAGGCCTAGGAATATTCAGTAGAGAGATGTGTTAATCACTGTTAATGTGTAACCATTTGGTAATGTCTAATGAAAGGATGTTCGCCAGACATTACCCGCGGCCTGCGGGTCTAAGTTTGTGTTTACTAATCTAGTGGGTTGGATTTAGATGTATGTTAAACTTAGCTAATGATCCTTTCAAGTTTTTTCTCTTTCGCTACGAAAATAAAATTAAATGGGTTTACCCGAAGCCGATACATTCATATCTATTAAAAACGAAAAGAGCGATATCTTTGTTAAATGAATGGGATTATAAAGTGAACAATTAAACGAAATAATTTTTAGCACGCGATTCATGAATGAATATAGACCTAGGCCTATCTCAACTCGGCTTCGCAGCTTTCGTAAACGGATGTAGCCTTAGAAAACCAAATTTGAATGTTTATTTGATCAAAATATGAAATGAATGGACTTTAATTAATATGTTTATGTGTTAAAGTATAAAACTCTATGTGCGAAGATAAGTTTTATCATCTTAGAGTTGAATTAGAGTTTTAGATCTAGTGATGGGATTATAAAGTAAACAATTAAACGAATTAATTTTTAGTTCGCGATTCATTACGGTATTGTCTAATGAAAGAATGTTCGCCAGGAAATCTGTAGTCACAGATATAAGGAACTAATTTATGTAAGAAATGCTTTTGAAACACAAAATTGAAGGTTAATTTTTTTATATAATGAAATCAATGGACCTTCTTTTGTATTTTCATGTGTCAAAGTAAAAAACTATCTGCGCAAAGTGTATTTCTTAAAATTAGATCTATATCTAGGTCTAAATCCTTTTAATCTTTTCTGATGTCAACATTGTTAACCATGGCCTAGATCCATAAAATACTATAGCTGTAATAGAGTCGGACAACTTAATTTTTTTTAGGATTTTAAGTTTGTTTAAGGGCTAAGTTAGTACCCAAGGAACATTCCTGCCTAGTTTTATCAAGATTGGTCAAGCGGTTTTGATGTCTATAAGTAACACACACACATACATACATACATACATACATACATACATACATAAATACATACATACATACATACATACATACATACATACATACATACATACATACATACACCTTACATTCTACTTTATAATATAGATCTAAAGTTGTCCCATCTGGTAGTCAGTCTAGTCCGACACCACATTTGTGCAACCAATAAAATTGTCATTAAACTCATTTTGACTTCTTTAAATGATCTCTCTCTAACCAGCATTATGTGATCACATTTGGTTATTGTGGTCCAGTGAATGCAGATGTTTAATTCAAGCGTCTGGCTCATTGAATCTCTAATTGTTTCAGATGAATCTTTGGTATGTAACATGGGGATGTTATTAGTTTGAGTCTTTTAAAAGTAACATTTTGATTTGGTGAGTAAAGAGAGACGATAAAACATTTGCATAGAACTTCTAGGTTTTTATTTTTAGATCGAACAGCTACAGAAGGACAATCAAAGTTTCAGACTACATCAACGTAATAAACGCTTTTCCCCCTTCGGGGCTACTATATCTTTTTCTATCTATCTATCTATCTATCTATCTATCTATCTATCTATCTATCTATCTACACTTCTTATAAAGTGACTTATAAGAGCTATCTATACATAGAAAAATAAATTTAGGCAGGCAACCCAACGACAGACCCCGAATGCAATGAATGGATGATATGAAGTCCGCTCTACAACAGCTTGCCGTTCGCGGAGATGAAAGGCTCAGGGTAGATATCAATGATGGGATATGTTTAAGCGGGCCAGAGCCCTCCATGGGCAGTAGCACCACTTGAATGGAGGGATGTGTTTAGATAGGTCAAGGCCCTCCATGGGCTGTAGCGCCACTTGAATGGAGGGATGTGTTTAGGCAGGCCAGCGCCCTCCATGGGCTGTAGCGCCACTTGAATGGAGGGATGTGTTTAAGCGGGCCAGGCCCTCCATGGGCTGAAGCGCCACTTAAATGGAGGGATGTGTTTAGGCAGGCCAGCGCCCTCCATGGGCTGTAGCGCCACTTGAATGGAGGGATGTGTTTAGGCAGGCCAGCGCCCTCCATGGGCTGTAGCGCCACTTGAATGGAGGGATGTGTTTAGGCAGGCCAGAGCCGTCCATGGGCTGTAGCGCCACTTAAATGGAGGGATGTGTTTAGGCAGGCCAGCGCCCTCCATGGGCTGAAGCGCCACTTAAATGGAGGGATGTGTTTAGGCAGGCCAGAGCCCTCCATGGGCTGTAGCGCCATTTGAATGGATAGATGTTTGATTCTTTAGAGAGCCTTTCTAATATTTCGATGAAAAGCTAAAAAAGTCGAAGCATACACATCTAAAATTTTAGTAGAACTATTTTCTAAGGCATGAGATAGATGGAGAAATAAGTAATATAAGTAATTAAATTGACTGGCTAAAATAAAATAGTGTTTGGGAGTCTTACAGTTATGAAGCTGGACGTGCCGATAAGCTGCAACAGAGACTTAATTTCAATGTTTTGAGGGGGGGGGGCGAAACGGGGTGAAAAAAAAGGGGAGAGACAAAAGTCAGCAGGGAGTCTATTTGGAAAGTCGATTGAAAGCGGGTCGTTCCAATTAAACGTAATACATACTAGCATACACTGGCCAAAAAGGGGGAGGAGGTTTTTGAAATGCCGACAGTTTTAGAAGCCTTTAAAAGGATGAATCCCTCAACATTGAAAAATAAAGCAAAGTTGCCCTTTCAGTTCAGGCCTTGTGATCTATAAGAAAGATGAACTAAAGTTCATCTGTTCCTGTGGCCTACGGTTAATGAGGGTGTCATGTGGCCAGCACAACGACCGACCGCCTTTACTTTCCTCAACTAATGTCAGGTACCCAGTAAGAGATGGGTGGACTTGGAGGCGCCCAAATATCCCGAAATTAAAAATCCCAGTCTTTACCATGATTCGAACCCGGCACGTTTTGAAGCCAAGCGCTTTATCGCTCTGCCACATCGCCTAGCCGTCAGAGGTCGCTACATTGAGGCACGTGCTTTCAATTGTCCGTCATAAAAATTTAAGTTTCATTCTCATATTAAAAAAAAAGGTTTTAGAACCTTTCTTCTGCTTAACCAACGCACTTCACTGTAAAGAAAAGTCTTCAAATTCGGACTCTATTTCTATCAAAATATTTGTAGAAGTTGTGTTGTTCAATTCTTGAATTGTTATACAATTTACAGTGCTAAACACATTATCACGTTTCTAATTTAACACTAACCACATATCCGTTTGACTTGACACTTTTTCTGATAATTCTTGTTGCCAGTTTGCTATGACATCCAGCAGTACTTCTGGCGGTATCAGTAGTCCCTTTCAATAATTTCTTCCAAATAATAAAAGCATCTTCGCTAAAACTTCTATGAACAGATATTTTCCAGTGGTGGTCCCATGCATGCAACTCAAAGCAGCTTTTACTTTTGTGATTTTAAAAAAAAATTGCTTTTCATACCGTGTATATGTATCAAAACTTGAGCAGTGTCTGATATGTCGACGGCAATTGAAAAAAAAATAGAAGTCTGCAGCTTCGTCACTTAGCTTTAAATTGAGATTTCCACTGATAATAACCCTCTTTTTAGTCATTCGATATCCAAAAAAAAAGGCTTCATTTTCCTACTTAAAATTTCGGCAACTCTGTAGCAAGTTCTACTTATTTTCTTGTTCCATCTTGGTAAATATTCTCGTCTGTTCTCTAATCTCTAGGCGTTACTTAGAAATCTTTCGTTGCTAAAGTTTGTTTTTTAACAGGTTCGTTATATCTGGGTTTTATTCTATACCCAGGGAGCCAAGGTTAGGTTTTGGGTATTATTGATTCAGGTATCTGGGTGAAAGTAAGCCAGGCTGTTTTACTGTGAGTCCAGAGTTGGCTCATGCAGAACCACGTCTCCGCGTTTGTAGTTGATTATGTTCTATGGTTGTGGCAGCATGTAAAAGTGTGAAAGCTGTGTTAACAATTCCTATGTAAAACTACACAATTTAAAGTTTGAACATTACTTTTACATATATATCTCCATCATTTGTTCGATTTTACTTTTACATGTATGTCCATCATTTGTTCGACTAAATGTTTTGTTACTTTAACGAGCGTTGACCATTTGTTTGACGTTTCTAGTTGCTTACCTAAGAGTTATTTTAAGTTCCGGTCGTTCATAACTGTATTTGTTTGTCTAGTGGATGACCAGTTTAAATTATATTATCCACTAGTAGACCCAAGATTGACACTCCTAAGCTTTCTCTTTCCAAGAAATGCAGCTTGCTGGTATACCTACTATACATTGCTTGTCTTGATATTACCAAAGTAGTTTAGGTTTATTTGCTAAAAATAAAGCATCATTATTTGTTTGTAAAAATTTTTTATGTTTCGGATGTTCCTTCAGAGTTAAAGATAATTACTTCCTAGTCCAAACCTCCCGCAAGACGTCGGGGGATGGGAGCGGGCAGGGTTTGAACCCGGGACCATCATGAATCTGAACGACAGTCCAGCGTGCAAACCGCACGACCTGGCAGCCATCCTTACTTATTTTATATTACTAATAATAATATTTCTTTAAAAAACAACTCAAATTCTTTCTTTCATTTCTTATTGATCAACTCAACTTGCATATGCGCATTTTTGGAATCACCCTCCATGAACATAGATACATATTTTTCTATAACAGGTAAAATGTAGACTCATAAATACAATAAATAAAATATTAAATTAAAATTTTAAAATTAAAATTTTAAATGTTTTTAAATATTAATGTAGAAATAGGTTATAGGCAGTTACAAAGCTACAGAGATGTCCAGAAGTGGCGTCAAAAGTTTAAAAAACAACAACAAATGTTTACAATTTGCACAGACCAAATTTAAAGCGGCGATCTCTTTTTCCTTCGTCGTTTATGGAGTAGATTGACCTGATGGCTTGACCTTCTGGCACGAATAAGGTCAGTTTGTTGTCCCAGTCGTTCACGAAGTCGGTGCTGTAACAATCGCGCAGTAAATTCTTTGAGGCTCTGCAGCACGTGAATTTGAATCGTCGGTCTTCCTTGGTGTTGTCATGGTAACTGGAGATGCCAGTCAGGACTTTGTTTCCAGGACAAGTGTAGTTGAAGGTCGCTTCAAACTCATTTACGTAATCTAATGAAAATAAAGAAAAATTTTTAATGTATCTCTAAATGTGTCTAAGGTGTTCTAGATCTCTTGTTCCAGACCATCTACCTGTTTTGTTGCTATTGTATACTTGTTTGAAAACAATTTCTAAAATACTCGTCAGGAGACGCTCTGTCACAACCTAACTAAGTGTTCGACTCCCAGATCAGCAATAGATTTCCTTGTTTGAGACCTGATCTGTGCAACTGACTCCCAAAATCCGTCTCAGCCATTTTTGTTGAGACACATTTAGTCTCTTCTCAATTTTGACAGTTGACTTCCATGTCTCGCATGCATATGTTGCAGTTGGAATGACGATTGTGTTGAGAAGGTGTATTTTTGTCTCGAGTCCAATGACTTGGCTTGTCCAAATAGGCTGCAGCCTTTGGAAAATGCTTCCTGCCTTTCTTATTCGGCACGCTACATAATGGTAGACATCCCCATCTATTGTTTTGATGCTGCCAAGGTAAGTGATCTTGGCCAACTCTTCAAGCTTTGACTCGCCAAGTCTGATGGGAGCCATTGTAAATTTTTCTTCAAGTTTCTTCACATTTTATCTTGAATTTCTATCTATCTTAGAATATTCCTAAATTAAGTTTGTTTACATCAAGATCTCTTTAAAACAAAAAAAAAAAGTTGTTTATTTCTTACACATTTAATTGTGATTAAACAACCAGGTCCGTTCGCGTTATTTTGCCAACTGCTATGCTGTGCTATTAAGCGTGTCGTAAAGAAAGAAATTTAAACTTATTTTTGTAAAATTATTTTTTTATATAAATACCTTTTTTTAAAACGATAATTTTGAAATGTTAGTAAAGCCTACTGCTGCTACACAGTCTTGCAATGCTCTAAATCCGGCCCTAATTTCACTAACCTATGTAAAACAATGGGTGCCAGTCTGTTTCTGTTAAACATTTTTACTAAAAATCTGTGCATTCGTAAATAAGTTCTTTCTCTGGCATCAAGTTAATATGCTTTGGTCTCCTTTTCTTACAAAGCTTATAATATCAACTCGTTTTGTCTGCTTTTCTGTCTATTGAAAAAAAGTTGTTCACGTTATTTCTCCCAAACCCATTCTCAGGTCAAGTTGAAACTTCGCACAATTATTCATGGGCATAGACAAGACATGAATCAATAAAAAAAAAAAGTAAACAATAAGTCAATTAATTTCTGGTCATTAATTATTTTGTTTGATACCAACAATGGAAACTAATCCTGCAGTATTAACACATATGGCTAAATTTGTTGGGTTTATTCTCCATAAATATATGTTACTGCTAATACTCCATCACGCATATTCTACATACTTATAAGAATTATTTATTGCACGTACAAAACATGAATCGTTTAAAAATACCCAATTAGTTAATTAAGTATTGGTACTTTATTATTTTGTTTCATATAAAACAAGGGAAATAACTTTCACAATATTGATAGATATAGCTTTAGAGCGGAGTTCTTTCCCTTAAGACAAGTTTTTTTTTTTTTTACAAAGTAATTTTTTGCGGCCCCCGTAAGGGAAAAAGCCGCTTTTAGGTTTTTTGCAAAATGTCCGTCTGTCCGTCTGTCACACTCAGATCTCGAAAACTAGAAAAGAAATGAAAAATATTATTTCACCATGCGATGCGGCTTGAAAAGTTTAGGTGCAACGGCAACTTTTGGTTTTCTAAAAGCAAACCGTTTAGTTTATAAAATTAATTATGCAAGCAATTTTTTCAAAAAAATACACAAATTTTAAACGTTTTTAAAACAATAACGTAAATGTAATGGAGGCAATGTTACAATATGTATTAGAAATGTTCACAACAAATGTAAATATCAGTTAAAGGTGTTTTTTCTAGTCAACTAGCTGCTAAAATTAAAATAAAACATTTATGTTTGTTTATAAAGGTTAAGAAGACACTTTGTATGTAAATATTACATTACGCACATTTTTTAAAAGGGACTTTTTAAGCAGCGACTTTCGTGCAGTAGCGTGGCAAGCATCTGCAAGACATGGTGCTATCAGTTCCCTCAAAATTTAAAAAATAATCAGATTGAGTTTATTTTTTATTTATTGCACCGTCAGAATAAAAGAGGCTTATTTTGTACGTTTAGTCGATCGGTCGGTCTGTCCGTCATGTTTCAATTTAAAAAAAAACAATTATCCTATAAGCTATTGAAAATCTGATTTACTCTATAATTCTCATTCCGTAACATCTCAATAGTTATAAGTATCTATACTTGGTTATGCAAAATCTCACTTCTCTCTTACAGTAATTTTTTAGCTAAAACTTTACAACATCTAATTATCGTTAATATTATGTTCCAATTTTTAAGGAAAACAACATCCAAACACCAAATGTAAGGTATAAAAATCTCTCCACAAGGCTGTGGTGCATCTAGTTTTTATACGAGACCATCCCAAGAACTTAATTAACGGTATTACATTTATCTGGAATTTCTTTTTCTCTTACTATTTATACAAACATCGGAGACAATCTATTATATATACTTAAATCTATTGCGTTCATACTTTAAAATATTGCGATGTTTCGAAACGAAAATTAAAGGTTAATCAAATTTTCAATAGCTTTTAGTTGTTGATTTTTTATTATATTAACATGACGGACAGAGATAGACTGACAGACAAAATGCACAGAAAATGCGGCTTTAATCCCTCTTTAAATAAATTTTATTAGAACTCAGTACACCAATGTCGTTAAATATCTCCTGCTAATAAAGACATTTTGGTACTAGCCCTTTGTGACGTAATGGAATTTTTTTTCCTATGACGCCAAATGATGGATTCATTAAATGTAATGCTAAAAAACTCGGTGCACCAATGTCTATAAACCCTCGAAAAATTGCTTGTATTGATGAAGGCATTTTTTAAGTTTAACTAGGCCATTGACGTCATATGGAAATAGTTTTTTTAAATGAAATGCTAAAAGAACTCACTCGGTGCACCAATGTCTATGAACGATCGATAACTGGCTCGTATAGATAAAAGCGTTGTTTTTTTTTTGTCAAACTAGGCCGTGTGACGTAGTGTTTTTTTTTTTCTTTCACGTCATATGGAATTAATTATTTAAATGAAATGCTAAAACAACTCGGTATAGTAATGTTTATTAAATCTCGTTATCAGACTCCTATTTTAAAAAGACATAATAGCTAGATTAAGATCTTGTCTTATCCTTTTAAATGAAGCCAATAGCTCTGTTGTTAACTGTGCTGCGACATCGAAGTAGGCCTACAAACAAGATATCTATTCTTTTCTTCTTTTGCTTCAATTACAAATCAATGCTGAAAGATTATCTAAAATTGCTTGTCTGACATATTGTACATATCCGGTAGATGTCATGTCGTAATGCGTTATATATCTCTTTATCAATAATAGGCTATTAGTTTGTAACCAAGTTAGTTATTAAGTTAACAGTAATGCCTGGTCATGTGGTTGGCGTGCTGGACATTATCTCGACGGTCCCGGGTTCATACCCAGCTCGCTGGCATCCTCATCGTCCAGCGGGAGGTTTGGACATGGAAGTTAATTATCTTTAATATTGAAAGAACATCCGAAACATGTAAGATAGAAAAAAAAATTACAACGGCAAATAAATCTTTGAAACATTATTTCTTTTGACAATCAAAATAAAATCATGTCTTGAATACTCCTTGCAAATAGGCGGATCCGACAAGGATCCGACAGGAATCCGACGGGGGCCTCTTTGAATCTTGTTTATCTTTTGCTTGTTTTTACAATCAACTATAATGTTTAAAACTTCTGCCTAAATTGACCTGATTCGACGCACTAGTCCCCCCGAATGCAGAACTGCGACAATAAATTTCCCAGATTCTATCTTCTCGGCTGTTGTCATGGATACTTGACAGATACATCACTGTTTGATTTATGGGGCATTTGAAGCTCATCGGTCCGTCGTACTCATTGACCCAAGGAAAGACCGCCAAACTCACTCCAACCATTACAAGCCCAACCAAAGTGAAGAGATTGACCATAGCTGGACCCATCTTGACGACCGCAGTTAACAGATACTGGAAATATACGATGTGTTGATTTCATTAAATGAAATATGTTTCAACTAAAAGACTGAAATCACACTAAAGAAGATTATTACAAAGCGTATATCAATTCGCCTTGTCTGCTAATAAGAAGAAATAATCTCGTTATTCTCAGATCAAGGTGAAAATGTAACAATTATTTTTGGTTTACTCACAAAACACGAGTTGAAACTTTGCCCAATAATGAATTGGAGAAGACACTACTTGAATGAGGCAATGAGTCCAATGAATTAATTAGTGATTGGTAATTACTTGTTTTGTATTTTCTTCATATCAACAAAGGGAATTAATCCAGAAATATTTAGAGATATGTCAAAACCTTCATATCTGTGATTTTCTCTAATTATATAATTATTTAATTGTACATGTTCTTTGTCCCAAACTCGTATCAAGTTAAAGCTTTTAACTGTTATTTATAATACCTAACAAAACTCGAATCACTTTTTAAAAAAAAGACCAATTAGACATTAATTTTTTTTTTGTTTGATATTGAAAATTGGAAATAACTTCTAATAAAGTAATATGTAAGTTGTAAATGTGGAGTTCTTCCCCTTAAAATTATTTTTTTTTGTATTCTCTTTGTTGTTTAAGTATTTTTTCAAAATATATTTTATATTTTCCTTTTTTGTTTTATAGTTACAATGTTTTGTTTGGTATAATGCACAAATTGTAAGAAAAATCTCCCCATGTATGCAGTTCACAGTAGCACAGAAGTCTGAGACGGCTGTAAACAACAGATAGCCGTAGGTGTTATATCGGAGTTTCCATCTCCTGGACTGGCTGCCGACCAAAGCTATAGAGCCTAGTCTGCCCAATGCTTGAATTTCTTATTTGGTTCTACATTTTTCAGTAAGATGTCATCTAGATCTAACTTGATCTAGTACTAGAGTTAGTGAATACTAGTAAATCTAGTAATGATGATAATAAAGGTCTAGCCCTAGCTAGAATCAACTACTAACCTTTTTTAAAAGTATTTTATAAGCATTAGACTTGACTAGATAGATCAATACAGTCTCCAGATCTAGATACAGTCTGCGTTGTTTAATACAATCATTAAGAAGAAGTAAAACGGCATTGCTTCCGGCGGCCATTACAGCAAGCTTTACGGTCCAATGTTTCACCCTTATATGTAGCTCTTTATAACAGCTAGCTATATGGTCCAATGTTTCATCCTTATTTGTAGGTAATTATAACAGCAAGCTTTATGGTCCAATATTTTACCTTTATATGTAGCTCTTTATAACAGCAAGCTTTATGGTCCAATGTTTCACACTTATTTGTAGCTCTTTATAACAGCAATCTTTATGGTCCAATGTTTTACCTTTATATGTAGCTCTTTATAACAGCAAGCTATATGGTCCAATGTTTCATCCTTATTTGTAGCTCTTTATAACAGCAAGCTTTATGGTCCAATGTTTCATCCTTATATGTAGCTATTTATAACAGCAAGCTTTATGGTCCAATGTTTTACCTTTATATGTAGCTCTTTATAACAGCAAGCTATATGGTCCAGTGTTTCATCCTTATATGTAGCTCTTTATAGAAGCAAGCTATATGGTCCAATGTTTCATCCTTATATGTAGCTCTTTATAACAGCAAGCTATATGGTCCAAAAGTTAATCCTTATTTGTAGCTCTTTATAACAGCAAGATATAGGGTCCAATGTTTCACCCTTATATGTAGCTCTTTATAAAAGAAGGCTATATTGTCCAATGTTTCACCCTTATATGTAGCTTTTAAAAAAGCAAGCTATAGGGTCCAATGTGTCACCCTTATATGTAGTTCTTTATAAAAGAAAGCTTTAGGGTCCAATGTTTCAACTTTATATGTAGCTCTTTATAACAGCAAGCTTTATGGTCCAATGTTTCACCTTTATATGTAGCTCTTAATAACCGCAAGCTTTACGGTCCAATGTTTCACCCTTATATGTAGCTCTTTATAACAGCAAGCTATATGGTCCAATGTTTCATCCTTATTTGTAGGTAATTATAACAGCAAGCTTTATGGTCCAATATTTTACCTTTATATGTAGCTCTTTATAACAGCAAGCTTTATGGTCCAATGTTTCACACTTATTTGTAGCTCTTTATAACAGCAATCTTTATGGTCCAATGTTTTACCTTTATATGTAGCTCTTTATAACAGCAAGCTATATGGTCCAATGTTTCATCCTTATTTGTAGCTCTTTATAACAGCAAGCTTTATGGTCCAATGTTTCATCCTTATATGTAGCTATTTATAACAGCAAGCTTTATGGTCCAATGTTTTACCTTTATATGTAGCTCTTTATAACAGCAAGCTATATGGTCTAATGTTTCACATTTATATGTAGCTCTTTATAACAGCAAGCTTTATGGTCCAATGTTTCATCCTTATATGTAGCTCTTTATAACAGCTAGCTTTATGGTCCAATGTTTCACCCTTATATGTAGCTCTTTATAACAGCAAGCTATAGGGTCCAATGTTTCACCCTTATATGTCGCTCTTTATAACAGCAAGCTATAGGGTGCAATGTTTCATCCTTATATGTAGCTCTTTATAACAGCAAGCTATATGGTCCAATGTTTCATCCTTATATGTAGCTCTTTATAACAGCAAGCTATATGGTCCAATGTTTCATCCTTATATGTAGCTCTTTATAACAGCAAGTTATATGGTCCAATGTTTCATCCTTATATATAGCTCTTTATAACAGCAAGTTATATGGCCCAATGTTTCATCCTTATTTGTAGCTCATTATAACAGAAAGCTATATGGTCAAATGTTTCATCCTTATATGTAGCTCTTTATAACAGCAAGCTATATGGTCCAGTGTTTCATCCTTATATGTAGCTCTTTATAGAAGCAAGCTATATGGTCCAATGTTTCATCCTTATATGTAGCTCTTTATAACAGCAAGCTATATGGTCCAAAAGTTAATCCTTATTTGTAGCTCTTTATAACAGCAAGATATAGGGTCCAATGTTTCACCCTTATATGTAGCTCTTTATAAAAGAAGGCTATATTGTCCAATGTTTCACCCTTATATGTAGCTTTTAAAAAAGCAAGCTATAGGGTCCAATGTGTCACCCTTATATGTAGTTCTTTATAAAAGAAAGCTTTAGGGTCCAATGTTTCAACTTTATATGTAGCTCTTTATAACAGCAAGCTTTATGGTCCAATGTTTCACCTTTATATGTAGCTCTTAATAACCGCAAGCTTTACGGTCCAATGTTTCACCCTTATATGTAGCTCTTTATAACAGCAAGCTATATGGTCCAATGTTTCATCCTTATTTGTAGGTAATTATAACAGCAAGCTATATGGTCCAATGTTTCACACTTATTTGTAGCTCTTTATAACAGCAATCTTTATGGTCCAATGTTTTACCTTTATATGTAGCTCTTTATAACAGCAAGCTATATGGTCCAATGTTTCATCTTTATTTGTAGCTCTTTATAACAGCAAGCTTTATGGTCCAATGTTTCATCCTTATATGTAGCTATTTATAACAGCAAGCTATATGGTCCAATGTTTCACACTTATTTGTAGCTATTTATAACAGCAAGCTTTATGGTCCAATGTTTTACCTTTATATGTAGCTCTTTATAACAGCAAGCTATATGGTCTAATGTTTCACATTTATATGTAGCTCTTTATAACAGCAAGCTTTATGGTCCAATGTTTCATCCTTATATGTAGCTCTTTATAACAGCTAGCTTTATGGTCCAATGTTTCACCCTTATATGTAGCTCTTTATAACAGCAAGCTATAGGGTCCAATGTTTCACCCTTATATGTCGCTCTTTATAACAGCAAGCTATAGGGTGCAATGTTTCACCCTTATATGTAGCTATTTATAACAGCAAGATATATGGTCCAATGTTTCACCCTTATATGTATCTCTTTATAACAGCAAGCTATAGGGTCCAATGTTTCACCTTTATATGTAGCTCTTTATAACAGCAAGCTTTATGGTCCAATGTTTCATCCTTATGTGTAGCTATTTATAACAGCAAGCTATATGGTCCAATGTTTCACCTTTATATGTAGCTCTTTCTAACAACAAGCTTTATGGTCCAATGTTTCATCCTTATATGTAGCTCTTTATAACAGCAAGCTATATGGTCCAATGTTTCATCTTTATTTGTAGCTCTTTATAACAGCAAGCTTTATGGTCCAATGTTTCATCTTTATATGTAGCTCTTTATAACAGCAAGATATATGGTCTAATGTTTCATCCTTATTTGTAGCTCTTTATAACAGCAAGCTATATGGTCCAATGTTTCATCCTTATATGTAGCTTATTATAACAGCAAGCTTTATGGTCCAATGTTTTACCTTTTACCTTCATCTATCCCTTTTTTCTGTTGAACCGTGCGGGCACCATACAGGATCCGTTTACCGTCTATCTCCACACAATTCGTCTTATGCCTTGGATAAATCTTGCCTGTTCATTCTTTTATATTGCCTTTTAATCCTTTTTCTCTGCCTTTTCTTCTATTTCCCGGTACTGCTCCCTGAAAGAATGTTTTTAACTCGAGATAGTGTATAATCTTGAGTTAATACATTTTGAAAGTAAAAGTAAAAGGTCTACTTACGATGTCAAACAATTATAAATATAAATAATTGTATGAATCTAACATACATTTTTGTTAGAATTCTTTTATTTCTTATTATTTGTTGTTGTTTGTTTTAAACGCTAAGCGTTTTATTATACACATATCTGTACACACAAACAAACTGCTACTTACGTGGATACATTGGTTTGGGAGATCTAGAGAGCCCCTCACCATAAAGTTTCTTTTATAATGTGTCTAAAGTTGTCCCATCTGGTCTGTCTAGTCCAACGCCACATTTGTGCAAATAATTAAATTGTCATTTAACTTATTTTGACTTCTTTTAGTGATCACCTTTTAACCAGCATTATGTGATCCCTTTTGGTTATTGTTGTCCAATGAATGCGAATATCAAATTCATCTCAAGCGTTTGTGCTAATTGAATCTTGAACTGTTTTAGATTAATTTTTTTGGGGATGTGCCAAATTATAAGTTTAAGTCTTTTAAAAGTAACCTTTTGATTTGGTGCTTTAAGGAAAACGAGTTCAACATCTACATACATTTTAACATCTAAAATAGGCAGATGGAAATAAAGAGTAGCCTACAACAAACCAGTAAACGCAATTTCCCTTTCGGGGATGCTATATCTATCTATCTATATCTGTATATGTATATGATATATAACATTTAGAAAAAAACTGATTGATTATTATTATTATTTTTATAGCTTTTATAGCTTTCATGCTTATAGCATGCTCAGAGCGCTTTTGGTCCAATCTTTGTGGACCGGGGGGGGGGGGGACGGGGTATCTATGCTTCCTTTAGGCGCTCACAGCTCTGCCCGAGTCGGGTGTCAAACCTCGTGCCCCTTTCTAGGTAGCCAAGCCAAGTTCATGCGCACTTAGCCTCTCGACCACGCTTTCCCTATCACTAAAAACACTAATTCTCCCACTTCCCGGGGACAAATAAATACGAAAATTTAATCTTTGATCTCCTCAAATTGGATCTAGGACAACTAAAGATAGTTTTATGATTATAACCTTTGCCTATAAATTGACCAAATAAGATTTGTATTCTTTTTATTCGTCATTTTGATCCCACAAAATCAGATATTGAGATATGTATAAAGTACAAGATTGCACTTGTTTTATTTAAGTGCTTCACTTTCCTCATCCTCAGTTCCATCGGATAGCTCAGTCGGCTGAGCATCACAAGATGTTCAGTGGTTCTACTCCCGATATTTTTTTTAAGGAACAATTTTCGCTCCATTTAATTTGAATGTATCAAAGTTTACACGTTACTAATACGTCCATGCTCCATTTTGATTAAAAGTGCAATAAACTAAAAAGTAATGCGGTAGGGCTAAAGTATTTTGTGAGCATTTGCAAAATGTAATAAAAAAAATACGGACAGGGTAAAAAAATAATTCAATTTGAGGTAATAGATATTAGTTGGGGGGGGGGCGATTAGCTTTATAACATTATATTGTTATAACTAAGTAACAAACAATATATAGCCTGGGAAATTCGTGATTTTAGGGCTCCCCTGAGTCCACCCAGCTCTAATGAACACCTGACTTGAGTTGGGGAAAGTAAAGACGGTCGGTCGTTGTGCTGGTCACATGACACCCTGCTCGTTGACCGTTGGCAAAAAAACAGATGACTTTACATCATCTGTACCGTAGATCGCAAGGTCTGAAAGGGGAACTTTACTTTTATTTCCTAGGAAAAAATGAATAATATATATAGTGTTCATATTCTCTGTTAGTCGTCTGCGCCTGTCTTCTGCAAAAGTATTTTGTGAGCATTTGCAAAATGTAATAAAAAAAAAATACGGACAGGGTAAAAAAAAAATTCAATTTGAGGTAAAAGATATTAGTTGGGGGGGGGGGCGATTAGCTTTATAACATTATATTGTTATAACTAAGTAATAAACAATATATTGCCTGGGAAATTCGTGATTTTTAGGGCTCCCCTGAGTCCACCCAGCTCTAATGAGCACCTAAGAAATATAACATTATATTGTTATAACTAAGTAATAAACAATATATAGCCTGGGAAATTCGTGATTTTAGGGCTCCCCTGAGTCCACCCAGCTCTAATGAGCACCTGACTTGAGTTGGGGAAAGTAAAGACGGTCGGTCGTTGTGCTGGTCACATGACACCCTGCTCGTTGACCGTTGGCAAAAAAAACAGATGACTTTAACATCATCTGTACCGTAGATCGCAAGGTCTGAAAGGGGAACTTTACTTTTATTTCCTAGGAAAAAATGAATACTATATATAGTGTTCATATTCTCTGTTAGTCGTCTGCGCCTGTCTTCTGCAAAAGCTTTTTCTATGAGTTTTGCGACTTTCACGAGAGCTTTCCAGCTCTTTCAGATAAAATCAGCTAACACCCCTACATATCCTACATTAAATAGGTTCAAATATAATAATTTTCTTTTCAGATTATTTATAGGACGTCTGTATCTGTGGCTCACTTTCCGCGAGGGTGTCTTGTGGCTAGCATAACGACCAATCGCCTATACTTTTCCCCAATTAATATCAGTAACCCATTCGAGCTGGGTGAACTCTGAGGCGCCCGTCATATCGCAAAATTTAAAATCCCAGTGTTTTATCATGATTCAAACCCAGAATCCATCGGTTCGGAAGCCTAGAGCTTTACCACTCAGCCACTACGCCTCCACGTAAAATTATTTGATTGTAATTTAATAGCGTCTGTCATGAATGTATCTAAAGAAAGAAAAAAAAAAGTCATGAACAAGATACAAGAAAAACATTACAATACTTTTTTTAAAGAGTACCTCCTTTATATAATTTAGTGAGCAATTGTTTTTCTATTCAACATTAATGAATGTTAGATTTTAAAAACTGATGTAGGATCTAGACCTAGATTTAGTCTCTAGCCAAATTTATATTTGAACAATTTCAACTGTCAAACTAGAGTTTTTCTCCATGTGGCCGACGAGCTAGTAATTCTTTTCTCAGTGATATACATGAACTGTTAAATTTCCAAAAAGAAATCGTTTGAGCCATTTTCGAGATCAGCTGTCCGCCCATCCTCCATGAAAGAGGGACATAAATAGAGGTATAGTAAAAAGAAAATAATTTTAGATTCCTATTACTGCTGAGGTTGACCGTAATTATAATTTATCTTCGATGATAAAATAACACAAGCTTTCTTTCGTTATTTATTTAGGAGCTTCACCTTTCCAATGGATAATTTTGTTACTACTTTCACATATGCGGCATAAATATTTGTCTATAAATATTAACATACAGATTTTATGATGGAAAGAATAAGCTTTTTTTCTCAAGTTACAATACAAAGATTTATATTACAGAAACAAACAAGTCTACAGCAATGTCCAGAAGTGGCGTCACTAATTGTTAAACTAAATGTTCACAATTTGCACAGCACGAATTTAAAGCGTCGGTCTCTTCTTCCTTCGTCGTTGATGGCGTAGATTGACCTGATGGCTTGACCTTCTGGCACGAATAAGGTCAGTTTGTTGTCCCAGTCGTTCACGAAGTCGGTGCTGCGACAGTCCCGCAGTAAATACTTGGTGCCTCTGCAGCACGTGAACTTGAAGCGTCGGTCTTCCTTGCTGTTGTCATGGTAACTGGAGATGCCAGTCAAGATTTTGTTTCCTGGACAGGTGTAGTCGATGATCGCGTCAAATTCATTCACGTATCCTAAAGAAAGAAAAAAAAACAATCTATAAGCAATTTTATTTCGCATCGATGTGTCTAAAATGTTCTTAGATTTGTAGTTTTCTTTCTGTTTACCATGTTGAATTTCATATACTAGTTTCAAATAAGTTTATAAGTCCGATTTTATGCAAGTTCACAAAATACAAAATAGGTCATATAGATAGTGTCGTACATCAACAATAACAAAACCATGTTACATACAAAGCTTTATTTCACTGAATGACAACTACACACATAGTAGAGATCACAACACGAAATATGGTCAGTACACAGTCTAACAAATGTAAACAAACACTAGTGGCGACAATCAAATAAGAAATAAATTCACGACATTCACCCCACGTTTAAATTTTATACATATAACACAACATCAAGTAGTCAAAGCAAATACAAAGATTAATAAACATAAGCATCTAAACACATCTGTAATACTGGTTAATAGCAAACTGTTTATCAAACCCATCAGTCTGTTAAACCCTGTAGTATGGTTTTGATTTTCTTTCTCTTAGGTTGTATCGAAGGTTGGATTGATACCATTACTACGATCAGTACCAACAACGTTACTTGGTGACTCGATGGTCGGGTCTTCAACCGAGTCCACTTCCCCCGATAAGAATGACTTGGTTGCACTGGCGGTAGGGGCGATCAGTTAAACCTCGCAAATTGTATGAAAAAGTGCATAAAGGCCTTACAAATCCCTCATCTCCCTAGCCCTCGGATGACATAAGTGTCTCTCATAAACAACGATGGACGACCATTTTTTTTAAAGGTGACCCACTCTACGTGTGACAACAGAGTTCCTTCATGTCTAATCCACTGACTTACCAGACTGAACACAGCGGTCCCCTAAATCTGTACTGCGACAGTAAATCTCCCAGATTCTGTCTTCATATCTATTTTCGTGGAGGCTGGACAAATACATGAACGTTTGATTCACAGGGCATTTGAAATCCATCGGGCCATCATACTCATTGATCCAGGGAAAACTGGCCACACACTCACCGACCGCAACCAACAGAACCCAGACGATGAGATTGACCACAGCTGAAAGCATCTCGACCACTACGCTGTGCAGATTCTGGAAAACACAAATCAAGTTTTAACAACTGAGTGGCTGAGTGGTAAAGCACCTGGCTTCAGAACTGGGGCTCCCGTGTTTAAATCCTCATGAAATTTGGATTTTAATTTTAGGGATATTTAGGGTGCCTCTGAGTCCACCCAGCTCTAATGGATACCTGACGTTAGTTTGGGAAGTAAAGAAGGTTAGTTGCTAAGCTAGGCACATGTTACCCTAGATACCCGTGGGCAACAGAAACAGATAACACTTATGTCATCTTCCCTATAGATCGTCAGGTCTGAAAGGAGGACTTAATTTTGCTGAAAGTAATGAAAAAGAAGATTTCATTATTATATTTCTTTGTATTAACTATCAAGTTATCTAACTCAAGAAATGACCATTTCTTATATAAAATAAGTAAATAAGTGAATATTGTTAGTGGAGTCTCGACTATTCATGACATTTTATTGTATGTTTTTGTGATATTGTGTTACAATATTAATTTAGTGTTATTGCATCTTTAACAAATTAACGGATAGTTATGTGCCTGAATTTCCGCAAAAGAGAGTTTTCTTGGTAAGCTAATTTAATGACTGTTCAGGGTTGTCAAAGCTTTTCTATTATTTAACTCTATCTACTTATAATTCGATAGAATCTACCTTAGGTCTCGATACGTCTAGGTGTCCCTGGTTCAGTTCTAGTTAACGAAATAAAACAATGAAACCACTAGATCAAACACTTAAACTTTAATCAGCTTTACTGCATATCACACACGCTGGTCTCTGTCTGACAAAACAACACACTTCCGGTCATTCGCGCAGATTGCAAAAATAGCAGTGGCGTAGTAACCAATGTGCGGGTGGTGCGGGCCGCACAGGGCACCAAGTGGAGAGGGGCACCAAAATTCCCCCAGTGTGTATTAATTTCCTATTTTCCTGAGCGTTTCAGTAAAAACGACTAATTGTATGGACACAGACAAACATAAACTGCTGTACTTTAAACATGAACTAACGATTTATAAAGTAGTCATGTCGCTATTTTGTTTCATCTCCTTGACTATTTCTTCCATACAATGTAAGCTATAGAACAGTTTGTATCTAATTTACTACATTTTCTTCGGACACACGGTACATGTTGTTACTACACTGATCGATATAAAGAAGAAGAAGAAGATAGACCAACCTTTTTTTACTTCATTGTTTAGTCCATTGGTTTAATCTAGATATAGAGTTTACAAATATATTACTAAACTCTAGCTTTAAACAATTGTCTGAGTTTATTCAGTTCTTTATGATTCTTTATAGTATAATTTTGGAAATAATTCTATTGTAATGTCAATATTTTAAAATAAGCTAACCTTTGTTTTCAACGAGTTTTTTTTTAACTAACTAGTTAATTGTAATACTGTAACGTAAACAAAATGATGAACAATGCTCAAGACTGACTAGTCTGACTGGCGCCTCAAAACCCTTTTTAGCTCAGACGGAGAAATCGGTATCTCTGGTTCTGTCCGGTCTGGGTAGACTATAAGGGCCCCATACCCAGAACTATCGGGGTCCCTCATTACCGACTTATCGGTATAACAGAAAATGGCATCTGATGGGTAGGACTTTAGTGTAGCTGATGACAAGTTTTGGAGTATGGCAGGTGTTAATCGCCTCTTGGTGGCTCCCTCTTGCCTTATAAGGGACATGTTTATTTGTGGGACCGGCAATCTCCTCCACGGAGGGCAAGTACTAATTCTTCTAATAGGAATTCTATCAGTGGAGAGCCCAGCTGATTTAGACGAATTGGCCGCAATGTGGAGGAACTATCGCATTTTAATGCGGTTCCTCTCTCTCCACTGTCGCACTAATATTGAGGTGGGTAGCCTAGATTCACCCCTGTAGGCCGTAAGTACCGCCCTCTCCCTCCTTAAATGTAAAAAGGCCACGTTTGTTAAGATTTCAGCAGAGTTTGTTGTTCTTGTCCGAAAGGTGCCACAAATGAACCTTAGTGCCTGTGATTGTACTCGGTCGAATGATTCGAGGGCAGTTTTACTAGCATATACATGAACTGTATAGCTGTACTCAATTTGTGATCTGACTGCCCCTAAGTACAATATGCGTAGCATGTTAGTTTTGGCACCCCACTTTGTGCTGGCCAGCTTTCTTAGTAACGCTAACTTCTCCGAGGCTTTTCTTTCGACTTCCTGGACGTGCTGGAACATTGACAGTTTTCTGTCCAGGGATACCCTTAGATATTTTGGCGTGTTTTCACGTTGGAGTCGCAGCCCACCGAGTTGAAGCTCGAATAGAGCCTTAAGAATGTCGATCCTAGGCTGAACAGGGACCAGGTCGTTTTAGCAACGTTTATCTGAATCTGTCATTAGTCGCAATACGAGGAGATGGTTTGGATGTCTGTTTGTAATGCTGCCTGTATTTGGTCGGCTTTCTTCCCGGTTGACCAGAGGACAATTTCATCCGCATAAAGCAGTTTCTTTGACCGCAGTGAGGTGCGTTTCTTAAATTTCTTAAGTCTAAAGAAGCATCGAGACAATTTCAAGTCCACTGACTATAGGCGAGCTGTTATTGGGTATGAATTAACTGAACAATTAAAAGCATCAAAGCAAGATGAGACGGTTATCATTGAATCCAGAAAAATGATGAGGCCGACATCCTGAATGATGAAAAAGAAGAAAATACTTCAATACCGCAGGTTCTAGAGACTTAAGGACAGCACACAAGCATGTCTTTAGTACACTCCTCAAAAATTCACACTGAAGAAGCTGAACCATCAGACAGTGTAAACAATACAGAAAGCAGGATAATAAACTCTAGACTGAACGACATTGGAGATTCGCCTGATGTCATCACAGATAATATTCGCATACACCTTGTCACTCAAGGTTCTAAAACAGTTCAGCGTATGGACAGTCAATTCAGAGAGGCGTATAGACATCAAGAATCAGCAAAAGAAAAGACTAGAAAGCTTTGAAAGGCTTGGTTTTTACTGGCAAATGTCAAACGGCGAGAAAGTTCTTAGAAAGTGAATGTGTTATTCGCCAAAAAAGAATCCTTACTTTGCTTTCTCTGCATACTCTTCTCAACAAGATCAAGTACAAAATCTTCATTTAAATCCAAAGATGGATTCAATGAGTGGCGGAGGTTATCCCCGAAAACAGAAAAACATGAGACCAGCAGAGCTCACCTTCAGTCATCGCTTGCTTGGAGGAAACTTGAAGTTCGCCTGAGAGTAGGGAACAGTATTGACAACAAGGCCCAAGATTTGATTATACAAGAGACGAAAACCTGGAGAGTTAGTAAAATTACTATCAAAGTACGATCCACTCTTGAGGGAGCATGTGCTTCGAACTATGCTTTGTTCCAGATCGAATACATACATGTCTCCACAAATACAAAATGAATTTATTACAATATTGGTGGATCACGCTAAAAAACAAATCATACAGCAAGTAAAACAAGCCAAATATTTCTCTATTATTTTTGATAGTACACCTGACATCTCAAAGCTGGATCAAACTTCCCAAATTTTACGGTGCGTTGTCATGGATAATGACGGGCTGCAGGTTCGTGAGTCTTTTGTTGACTTCATCGACACAAAGGACAAGCATGCTGCTGGAATCGCTGAGATGATTTTAGAGAAACTGCGTTCGGATGGCTTAGACATAATGGAGTGCAGGGGTCAAGGCTATGATAATGCTGCGGTCATGAAAGGTCAAAACTACGGTGTCCAAAAACGTATTCTAGAAGTCACTATTCAATGCCTGCTCAAACCTTTCTCTTAATTTAGCAGAAATTCGAGCTGCTGAAGCTGAGTCAATTCGCTAACATTTTTTGGTACACTGGACCGTTCACACTCCTTTTTGTTAACTCCAACACACCGCTGGGATATCCTCATCAAAAAAACCGGAACTAGCCTTAAACGTTTAGTTGAGACCCGTTGTAGCGCCAGAGGAGAAGCCGTCAAGATGGTTAGGGGTAAATTTCTAAAATTTTAGAAACTCTGGAGAAATTAACTAGCAGAGATGGAAATTCATCGACTAGATCTGAAGCAGGTGGATTATTGGTTGCTGTTCAGTCTTTTAATTTTCTCACCTATCTTGGATTTTGGGCTCCTGTATTAACTGAAATTAATGATGCGCAAGTCTACCTTCGAAAACAAGGATTGTCTATTCGAGACTGCTCACTCAAACTAAAAACATTAGAGACATTTTTAAGTAGTAATCGAGAGGACATCGCTGAAGCCAGCATTACCTTTGCCGAAAGCGTGTGTTCAGATCTGAGAATCAGTACAGAACCTCAAAAACGTATTGGCCATAAGAAAAAGATGCCTGGTGAGAAAAGTGACGACTCTGTACTTACACACAAAGAAGAGCCACGAAGGGAAATTTATTCTACCTTGGACAGGATTGTTCAAGAAAGAATCACCCGATTCGAGCAACTTCATGCTGTAGCAGATAGATATGAATTTTAGCCGCCTTCCCAGATATTAAATCGTGAAGAGGAAATCAATAGTACTCCTAGCGACATTGATAAAAACGAATTTCTGCTGAAGCGAAAGAGGCTTCAACGGTTTGTCAGTTTCATCAGAAGCCTCCAAACTTCCAAAACAAGGACCTATTGAGCTCTTGAAATTTATAAAAAAATATCAACTAGATGATTCAGTCCAGAATATCGTCCTCATGATTCGCATATTTTTTACTATTGCGGTAAGCGTCGCTACATGCGACAGAAGATTTTCCAAACTTAAACTAATCAAGAATTACTTGCGATCAACAACGACAAATTTACGACTCACTAATTTGGCCATTTGTCCATTGAACAAGAGCTGGTGAAAAAAAATTATTTTGATAAAATTATTGATACTTTAGCCAGCAAGAAAGCGCGTAAAATTCACTTGTAGTATGTTTATGTAAAAGTGAATTAACAATATTTGATTAATGAATACATATTATTTTGAACAAAAAAGTAAAGGTTTTGCAATGTTATTAATTAGTTAGTTGTTGTTGTTGTTGTTGTTGTTGTTTTTTTTTTGGGGGGGGGGCATCGTGATGAGGTACCGCACCAGGCATCATATACTCTAGATACACCACTGAAAAATAGATTATACAGACACATTCATCCGTGACAATGGTCATTTTTTTTTTATTTCGTAATTCTCTTAAAATCTGTATAAATCAACTCATAAATGGATATGTATAGCCACATACATGTAAGGGAAGCGAAGTCTTCACACTTGAAATACCTTAAGATAAGCTTTGGTGTTTTTGTTTGTTTGTTTGTTTTTAATTCTTTTATGTATGTATGTATGAAATTGCTAAACATTTTTATATTAAAACTTGTTTGTTTGTTTTTACGACCTAGAGCAACTTTCAGGACATTGTCCTTAAGCAGCCACCTTCTCCGGAATACTATTATTTCATCTTTAGACATATGGTTGTAAAAGTTGAATACTAAATACATATTCATCAGGAAGATAAAAAACATTTAGAGAGTAAATGCTACAGTTAACTACTGGCTTATCAAATTGTTTAATAAATTAAATGGTTTACTTTCGGAAACGAAAACAATAGCCGCTACATCAGAACTTTGAATCATCTAAAATATCATGATGTCCTATTTTCATTTTCTTTTCTAGTTTCAGAGATCCAAATGGGACGAAAGGACGGACAGACAGGCCGCATAAAACTAATATTGGCTATTCCCCTTTCGGGGATCGCTAAAAAAGAGCTTCAGACAGAAGAGCCTTGAAAGTCATTTTGCACCGTTAAACTAAGCACACAATTATCTAATCACGTAAAATAACAAGGAAATAAACACTTTTATTTATTCTTTACACCGGATACACCCAAAAAAAAATCTAGCTTTTTAATTTTTTTTTTTTCGCCGTCAAAGTAAATCTGTTATACTTATTTCTAGTTTTTAAGTAGTACTAAGGGTTTTATTGGACTTGCTTCACAATTGTAATCACAGACACACGTGAACTTACGTGGAACTTGAGCTAGGAAGAACTAGAGCCCTTGCCATTAAGTGCACCTTATAACATGTCTATAGGTTGTCACAGCACATCATAGTGTTCCAGTTGAATACCGAATTTGTGAGAAACAATTAAAGTGCCATGATAGTCTGCAATTTGTTTTAATGAGAGTCCCTATAATGTACAGCATATTTTATTCGTCATTATTGTGGTCTAATTAATGTAGCATGCATTTTCTATTTCTTTATATCTCTTGTGTTATCTTTTATTGTTTTACATTAATTAAGAATCCGAGGGGAATCAGCACGCTGTGTAAAAGGTTCATTAAGCTGATCTCTTCTAGCCCCTTAGATTCTCATTAAGATCAATTTTATTTAATACAAGTGTCCCTCGACTTAGCCAGTTTATTCTCCCTTGGCTGGATTGATGCCCGCATCTTATATTTAGTCGATCCTCATGTCAACTTTTGGTTCTCATGTTAAAATTTCCCACCATGCGAAGCCAAAACTAAAACCCTTGCATGTTAAGTGAATTGAAGCGTGTGTCTGAGTCAGCCTGAACTACCAGCGGTGTAACCGCCTAGGTGGGTGCACTCAGGAACGTACTAAAACTCCTGAAATAAAAAATAAATTCCAGTTTTCGATGGTATTCGAACCCTAGACTGCTTAGTTCGGAAGCCATACTGTTCACCATTCAGCCAACATGGCCCCTGTAGATAATTTGTAATTCTTAGTTTCTGGTAATCATGATGAGAATATTGTTTTGTAAACAGATGAACCTTGGGTGGACCCTTCAAGAGAAGGAAGGGACCTCTGACAGTACTTTGGTTGTTTGGACAAAATTTATTATGAAATCATTGTCTGTATAACTGGTAATAAGCTAAAATACTTAATTTCTCCAACGCCATTATTAGATCAAGTCGAGCACAATTATTCATTGGCTAAGGGTTAGGGTTAGGGTTCAAATGAATTTATAATTTGAAAAATAAACGTTTGTTTAATTAATTGCTGATTATTAATAATTCTGTTTGATACCAACAAAGGAAATTAATCCTTTGGTATTCAGAGATGTGACTAAATTTTCGAGTTGTGTCCGCTTAGATAATTGTGAACGTTATTACTCCAACACCTATTCTCGGATCAAGTTGAAACCTGACACATTTATGTTTTTATACCTAACAAAACATAAATCAATTTCAAAATTAACCCTTTAGTCAATTAATTAATTGTAATTGATCATTATGTGATATCGAAAAGGAGAAGTAACCTTTACATTATGAGAGATTTAGTTCTACAAGTCTAGTTCTTCCCCTTAGATATGGTTCTTGGGGGGGGGGGGGTTCAGTTCTCTTTTGTTCTATTACTTTCCTTTCCAGTCCGTATTGGAAGTCCAGCAAGCCTCTTTCGTAGAACGATGAAAATCAGCTTGACCTCACCTATCCCTTATTCTGTTGGACCGTTGGGGCACCACGCAAGATTTGTCGATCGTTTTTCTCCATTCCTCTCTGTCTTTTGCCTTGGATACGAACTCTTTTTTAATGGCAATGCTTGTCCATTCTTTTATGTTGAAAAATTATGATATTACTTTGTTAATTCATCTTGTATCATTTGAACAAAATAACAAAAGTAAAATAAAAAAAAAACTTTTTAAAATAAATAATAACCTATAGTTTTAAGTTGCGGAATTTAATGAAATCTAATAACAATAACTTTCCTAGTTGTATTTTTTTAGATCACTACATGGCAGACGGACGGACAGACAGACTACACAAAACATAGTAGTTTTTTTTCCCATATTAAATGGTGGCTAGAAAAAAAGAATGCTGGCTACTAGAGAATGTCATTAATAAAAAGGAAATAAAGTGTAATGACAGTTTAGTAGCGCAAACACATGTGCTGTTAATTTGGAATTCCCTGATAAATTGTTTAATTATGACAACGAGTTTTTTTAAGGTATATAGCAGACTGTTTATAGTGAGTTCAATTTTTTTATTTAGTTACAGCCTCAACGTAAGTTTTTTTTTCTTCCGTTTCTAGATTTTGGAATTAAAACTTGACGACTTTTTTTTTCATACATTAAAAAAGTTGTGGAAGAATAGGAAGGAAAGAAATAGTACTAAATGTGTTTCGTGTCTCTATCCTTGGAAATAGTAAGAAAATGTGCGGACTTTTTTGGTGTGTGTGTGGGGGGGGAAGGCTTTAATAATGTTTTTTTTTGGTAGCATTGTATTTTTTAAAGCGTAATTAAAAAGTATTGTAGACTCAAGTAGCTTAGAGAGAAGATACCAGATTATAAAAAATATTTTTAAAACTAGTCGACCGGCGGCGTTGCATACGCCACTATTTTGCAGGGTTGGGCCACTGCAACCTATGCGACCGCAGTGTGTCCAGCACTTTTATAGAATAATTCTGCGAAATTTCAACTAAATTAATTGATTGACTAAATGGACTATGAACAATTCTGCGAAATTTTAAGTAGATCCGAGATTGGGAAGAGAGAGAAAGAACGTGTACAAAAAATATTTACACAGACAGACAGACAGACAGACCGACATACAGAGTTGATATAAGCCTTGTAAAAACTGTTTCAAACAGCTAGCTCTTAATGTTCTCGGGCCTCAGGTTTTGAGAGGAAGAGTAAGCAGAATACGCTGGAGAGCAACAATGCTTGAATACAAACTTCTGTGCATTAATTAGAATTTCTTTTAACTTATTTTCCTAAAATAAAAATGTATTTCATGGCATGGAATTTGGTTCATCTATTTTTTTGTTTGTTTTCATTTAATATTATTTCGATAATGCATGTAATGAAAGTTGGAATATCAAAAAGTTTCGAATGATCCCTTTTTACTTTACCTTTAGTCAAGCCACTCGAGGGTGGGCGCTGATCTCGAATACTGCTCTTACGATTGGCCAGTTTTAAGATTGAGATTTTGCACAGGACTGGACAAAAATATAAATAACTAGATTTTTAGTGGATCTGTGTACAACAATAAAGAAAATGTTTATACGTTTTTTTTTCTCAAATCTAACACTACAAAATCAAAGAATCTAAACTCTTTCGCTTGAAGCATAAAGTCATTTCAATATGACTGAAGCATCATATTTTCACTCTAAGACTTAAAATGTATTTACAGACGATAGTGGTATTAAATGTATTTACAGACGATAGTGGTATTAAATGTATTTACAGACGATAGTGGTATTAAATGTATTTACAGACGATAGTGGTATTAAATGTATTTACAGACGATAGTGGTATTAAATGTATTTACAGACGATAGTGGTATTAAATGTATTTACAGACGATAGTGGTATTAAATGTATTTACAGACGATAGTGGTATTAAATGTATTTACAGACGATAGTGGTATTAAATGTATTTACAGACGATAGTGGTATTAAATGTATTTACAGACGATAGTGGTATTAAATGTATTTACAGACGATAGTGGTATTAAATGTATTTACAGACGATAGTGGTATTAAATGTATTTACAGACGATAGTGGTATTAAATGTATTTACAGACGATAGTGGTATTAAATGTATTTACAGACGATAGTGGTATTAAATGTATTTACAGACGATAGTGGTATTAAATGAAATTTTAAACTCAATGAACTGCTACATATTGTAAAAAAAAAATTCCCTTTCAGACCATGCGCTCTATAGAGCAGAGGATGTAAAGCTCACCTGTTTCTGTGGCCCACGGTTAACGAGGGTGTCATGTGGCCAGCGCAACGACCAACCGCTTATATTTTCCCTAACTAATGTCAGGTATCCATTAGTGCTGGGTGGACTCAGCGACGTCCAAATATCCCGAAATTCAAAAATCCCAGTCTCCACCAGGATTCAATAAGACGAAGCTGTCTTTCATCGACCGTTAACCCTTTCTTGTCTGTCATAATCAATTCATGGTTTCATCAGCTGATAAAAATGTCTCGTCTGTACCAACTCCATCTCAATTGTCGCTATCCTACTTTCTTCATGATCTCATCAGCCGGTAATCTTTCTCGTCTGTCGCCATTCAACAGCATGGTTTCGTCAGCCGATACCCTTTCTTGTCCGTCGCCATTCAACAGCATGGTTTCGTCAGCCGATACCCTTTCTTGTCCGTCGCCATTTAACAGCATGGTTTCGTCAGCCGATACCCTTTCTTGTCCGTCGCCATTTAACAGCATGGTTTCGTCAGCCGATACCCTTTCTTGTCCGTCGCAATTCAACTTCATGTTTTCATTGTTAACTCCTCGTTTGTCGCAATTCAACTTCATGGTCTCATCAGCCGATAACATTTCTCGTCTGTCGCAATTCAACTACATGTTTTATTGGTAACGCCTTCTCGTCTGTCGCTATCCAACATTCTTCATTGTCTTTGCCGGTAACTCTTCTTGTCTGTCGTTATTCATCTTCATGGTTTCATCCTAAATACAAACACGCTCAACACAATGTTTAATAAATGAAAAGTTTGTATGTTTGATTTCAGTGTCTTCGGTAGTCTGCTCAGACAAGTAGCCAAAATGGCTTCAGCTCTGGTCAGTCTTTTCACCATGGTTGCCTTGGTGATAGTCACTGAGTGCGTACCAAAATTTCCATGGATCAATGAATATGACCAACCCATGAACTTCCTGTGTCCCAACAAACAGATCATGATGTATTTGTCCAGTAACCATGACAACGGCCGCGGAGATAGAATTTGGGAGATGTACTGCCGCAGTGCTGATCTGGTAGATAATTGCCAGCAATCAGGTAATTTTAAGGGAGATAATAATTTTAAAATATCCTCATTTCATTTTAAATTTTTTAGTATAAAAGAAAAAATATGTTTTTAAAATAAATAGAACATTTTTACACATCGAGAAATAAAATTGTTTTTATTTCAGTTCTTCTAATTCCTATTTCTATCTTTGTATTAAGAAGAATTGCTGAGTTAATTGGGAGTAACACTACAATCTAAACTAAGACCATCTTTCTCATGTCTGCAGTGTTGTTTTGGAGGAATATACAAATGTGTATACAATCTATCAGTGTCTGTACATGTCAGTTTAAATGTTTGAGCCAATGGCCGGAAGTGTTAAGGTTTAGACAAATTGGTACGTCAGTTGGAATGTTTGATCGAATGACCAGAAGTGTGTAGGTTTAGACAATTTTGTACATGTCAGTTGAAATGTATGAGCGACCGACCGGAAGGGTGTAGGTTTAGACAATTTTGTACATAACAGTTGGAATGTTTAAGCGATGACCGGAAGTGTGTAGGTTTAGACAATTTTGTACATGTCAGTTGGAATGTTTAAGCGAATGACCGGAAGTATGTAGGTTTAGACAATTTTGTACTTGTCAGTTGGAATGTTTGAGCCAATGACCGGAAGTGTGTAGGTTTAGACAATTTTGTACATGTCAGTTTGAATGTTTAAGCGAATGACCGGAAGTGTGTAGGTTTAGACAATTTTGTACATGTCAGTTGGAATGTTTGAGCGAATGACCGGAAGTGTGTAGGTTAAGACAAGGGTGTACATGTCAGTTGGATTGTTAGAGTGACTGACAGAAGTGTGTACCTTTAGAAAATTATGTAGGCTAGTGAGTTATATCAAAAGAAATAAAGTTTTTAATGACCAAGTTTGACCAGAGCTACTCCTAGACTAGGTTAGAAACTAGGGTAGCTTCAGTAGAGCTAAATGAAATAGAAAGCAGCAACAAGTGGCACATTCGATAGGGTATAGATATTTCTGTCGTTTACGTTGTCATGTCAATGGGTAGGACATGTAGTCCGTATGTCGCATTCCTAAACGACTTCCTTATGGAAAGCAGTGTGCAGGAAAGCGCTCTCAGGGGGGTCAACTCAAAGTTTTACAAGACGTTCTTAAGAGCTCTATAAGGAAATGCAATATTGACATTCAAGTGCTAAAAAACTACTAGCATTCCATCGATTCTAGTGGCGTGAAGTCATGAGTGTCGAAAGCCAGATCTATCCCAGATAAAAGACATAGGAATGGAGAAAGACGGTCAACTGATCTTGTGCTATGCCCCAGGTGACTAATAGACTAAGGGATAAGTGATTATAAAGGGATACATTTCAATTACGCTGCCTATTTTGCTAGCTACATGGTTCGTTTGCCAACTTCTTTTTTTTGCTACATTGCTTTCTCTTAGAAGCAGGATGATTATAATTTATTTAAAAAATGTGAACGTATTTGTATACTTATTAGAGTCCTAGACCAATTATAATCAGTTAAATAATGAAATAAAGACTGGTAATCATTGTGTCGCGGCAATATAGGGTAGTCTATAATCATTCTTTCTATCGTTATTATATTCTCTCACATTTCTCCCCCCCCCTCTCTCTCTTTCATTTTTTTTTATTTTTTCCTATAATTTTATTTCTTTTTTTTTTCATTTCTTACTTTCTTGACATCTGTTTCTCTCTCTCCCCAACCCCCTCTCTCTCACTCCATTTCTTATCTTTCATTTCGGTCTCCAGATCTGAAACAAATCTTTTATGAAGTCACTCTGTCTAACTGTCTGGTATAAACTTTGTACAAGCGATTTCTCCGACACCCAATCTCGGATCAAGCTGAAGTCTTTCACATTTATTTCTTTTATTTGACAACACAACAATCAATTGTAAAAAAAATTAATGAATTAGTGGTTATGGTGTCGGCTTGAGAAGGATTAAGCCATGAGTTCGAATTCAGATTGTTGCTTTTTTTTTTTTTTTTTTTTTTTGCCAATGCTTTTACAAAGCGAATATGGTTCAAATTCACCAAAATATCACTTTCTTTCTTCCCCACCCCCCATTTAGCCAAGTGGTAAAGAGAAGTGATAGGATCATAGCGCATTGAAAAAATTAAAAGCATAAAATAGCGCTAAATAAAAAGTATAGGTAAAAGTATTTCTAATCGCACCGATTTATTATTGTTAGTCTTGATCTATTATAAATGTTATTACATGACTGGTCCAAACTAATTGATACAATTACACTTCTATGATCTTTGTTTTGTGCTGTATTTTTTTTTAAGTTGATTTTTTAAATATTTTTCTTGTTTCTTTCCCTGCATCAGACTACGTGAATGAATTCGACCAGACCTTTAACTACACCTGTCCAGGTAACAGAGTTCTTGCTGGTATCCATAGTTACCACGAGAATAGCAAGGAGGACCGACGCTTCAAATTCACCTGCTGCAGAGCCAGCAGCACCCCTGTCTCAGATTGTCGCATGACAGACTTCGTGAACGACTGGAACCTCAAACTGACCATGTTCGTCAAAGAATGCCACGCCATCAAGACCATTTACTCTGTTAATGATGACAACAAAAAAGATAGACGCTTTAAATTCGGAGTGTGCAAACTGTAGAAGTGTTTTTTTGGAAAGTCGTGACGCTACATTTGGACACTCCTTTAGATTTACAACACTTAATCATGTATGGTGAAAGTAAAAGGCAAAAAGTAATTCAAAATATCCAACACCGTTCTTATATCGCACATCAACATAAGTAAAATCTTAACATTCGATGATGTCATACTAGACAGGATTACCATAATAACTATATTTAGTTTTGAAATAAATACCTGAAAAATAGTTGCTTTGTTCTTATTTAATTTCTAAGCTTCAAAAATTTTGTTACATTATAATTAACAAAGTCGCCATTGATTCTAAAAGAGCACCCTATGTTACATAACAAAATTTTTATCTATGAATATTACCTATTAGTGGGTATAGCTAAACAGATTTAATTAGACTTATAGCTAAAATTAGGTATTTTAGATCAACAGATCAGTGTTAAAGGTGTGCTGGCACGTTTGTCCAGTGGTACATTTGGCCCCTACTTGTATTTCCTAGATTATTAAGTACAACCTCTAGGTATACAATTAAACTAATGTATGCTTAACAAGATTTAACAAAGTCTCAGGTAAACATTTACACAAATAGTTTATTTACAACCAAAAAGTCAAATACATGTTCATATTAAACTGGCCGTGAACTCACAGGCTTTCTGAGCACACACCAAAAAGTTACACATTAGAAAATAGTATGGCTAGAACAATATGTCTTGTTTGGGAATAACCCAGGATGCATAACATCAGGGTTAAAATATACTGCCTGGAAATCACTAGTGGCAATATCTACTAATTATCACAATATATAAAATACAATAATGATTAAAGATATACTTAGCCCAAAGATCTTCAGAGCTGGGCACACTTCTCCCGCACACACGACCAATAATTAACAGAAAAATATATATATACAGTACACAACACAGGTCCAGAGGTCAAGCCGGTAACTCAAGAGCAAGTGGCAACTAAATACGGTCTACATGCCCTTATATAAACTTATAAAGGGGAATCACTCCCGACTTTACAATTAATCAAAAATAGATATTTCCCCATTTTCTCACATACTAACTATACATGACCAGTTTTATTGACCACGGTATTCCACTGCAGTTTTCTACCTCCTCGTTTGGCTTTTTCAGACCTATGTGAGCCTGGGATGTTCGGCTGCACACTGAGCATGTCTAGGAAAAAAACTTCTAAGGTCACAAGCTTGAGGTCTATATATACCAACTTTAGCCAAAATAAGATCTTGATGAGCGATAAGCTTCTGTGAAACCCTTTATAGTCCTCCATTCTGGAAAGCCTATCAGATAGTACAAAACAAATTTGAACCCACACAAGGCTAGAAAATATGTCATGTTTGGGAATACCACAGAATGAGAGTCATCAGGGTTACAATAAACTGCCTAGAAATCATTTGAGGCTATGTCTGCTAATTAATCAAAGTATATTTATATGTAATCATGATGAACGATATATTTAACCCGATAAATCTTACAGAAGGGCAGAGTACTCCAAGACACACACACACAGAATAAATATCTATAGTTTAAACAAAATGACACTAAGGACCAGTGGTCAAGCTGGTAACTCTGTGGCATTTGACGTCTCGAGAGACGACCTTTCCCCTTCTCAACGTCTTGTGTGGCTAAAGAGGCCAATCCTTGAGACACAGCTGCGGTCGCAGGTTGGGCAGATGTAATCACCAGGCGCCGTTGTATTTTCACCCTTCTTTCTGCTTCTGTTGAGTATGGCATCTGCAATCCGGGACCCTTCCTTTATGCTCTCTCTCCATGTGGATCTATGCGTGCCACATTTTTTCCAGCTGCTAGTGTCGATTTCGAAGTGCAAAATGTCGCGTTTGCATACATTCGTATACAGTAAAACTCGAGTAAGTAGCAACTAACACTTTACATATGACTTTATTAAGGAGAATTACTCTTGTCGTCAAATTTGCTCAATTATAGTTAACTTTTAGGTATCACATTTAAAAACAGCTTCACACACGTAGAGATAGAGACGGGGTTACTACAGCGATTGGACCCCACGATGACCTGCTAACTATAGTAAAAAACGGAAATTAAAACTACATGGCCATATTTCAAGGTCTTCAGGGCTCGCAAAAACCTTCCTTCAGGAACAGTAACAGGAAAAAAGAAGAGGCAGACAGAGAAAGCGATGGAAAGACAACATAAAAGAATGGACTGGCCTGCCATTGAAAGAGGTTCTATCCAAGGCAAAAGGCAGAGAAACAAGGAGATAGACGGTTGACAAATCTTGTGTGGTGCCCCAACCGTGACCTCCGTGACCTATGTCGAAGGTGCCGCCCCAACAGACTGAGGTATAGATGAAGGCGAGTTCAACATCCCTTTTTTTCGCACACAACAACTGGACATGTATTGGGTTTAACAGTTACTTTTAATAACTTGCGAACTCTTCGTGTAAACCAAACGGGTAGTTCGAAAACGTCTTTCACGATTTTCCTAAAAATTTAACAGTTTTCGTATGTCTTTTGAAAAAAATATAATTAATTAATTGCTCACATAATAAAAAAAAATTTGGTTTGACAAATATAATTTTGTTCAAATTATAATCTTACTTAGGTCCTCCTACGCCGTTCGGCACATTGGGTGGCAGGCTGTCTCCACAAAGATCTGTCACTGGCAATGTCTGAAGCCTCCTCCCACAGTGGTGTCCATTGTTCTGAGGTCCTCCATGAAGGTGTGTCGCCAAGTTATACGAGGACGTCCCTGTTTGCCTTTCCTCATATATTGGCCTCCATGTTATCGCAACTCTTAGTGTGCGTAGTTCATTTTGTCGGAGAACATGTCCCGCAAACCTCACGCGACGCTCTGTCACAACCTCACTAAGTGTTAGACTCCCAGTTCGGCATAGAGATGCCTTGTTTCAGACCCGATCTTCCAGCTTTGAGTCGCCAAGTCTGACGGTGGCACGCTTTGCCTTATATACCACTCGCAAAATTTTTAGTCTTTTCCAAGTTTATGCGGAGGCCAATTTTGGGTGCCAATCTATCTAGGCTCTCCGGAGGCCAATTTTGGGTGCCAATCTATCTAGGCTCTCCGGAGGCCAATTTTGGGTGCCAATCTATCTAGGCTCTCCGGAGGCCAATTTTGGGTGCCAATCTATCTAGGCTCTCCGGAGGCCAATTTTGGGTGCCAATCTATCTAGGCTCTCCGGAGGCCAATTTTGGGTGCCAATCTATCTAGGCTCTCCAGAGGCCAATTTTGGGTGCCAATCTATCTAGGCTCTCCGTCATTTCTTGTATGCATTTGTTTGCAGCCCAGAGTAGTGCAACGTCATCAGCAAAGTCCAAGTCCGTCATTCGGTTTTGTTCACGCCATGGAATACAAAGGCAGTCTGGTTCATTATAATCACCTTATCATTAAATTGGGGGGGGGGGGGCGATGGTAGAGTGGTTAATCGCTTAGCTTTAAAACCTGGGGTCCTGGGCTCAACAATGACGATTGGGATTTTGAATTTCGGGATTTTTAGGGCGCCCCTTAGTCCACCCAGCTCCTTTGGGTCCCTGACTTTACTTAGGGAAAGTAAAGACGCTTGGTCGTTTTGCTGGCCATATGACACCCTGCTCGTTAACCATTGGCCAAAGAAACTGATGACCTTAACATCAACCGCCCCATAGATCACAAGGTCTGAAAGGGGAGCTTAACTTTCATTAAATTTGGCTTTCGTCTTGAACACGGCCCAGCGAAGAATCCACCCACTCGACCCAGATTTTTCTTAGCACTCAGTAAAGAGTTGAATAAATAGACCAACTTAAACATTACGTGTACCATCTTATAGAGAAATCATTGGCTTGACTTTCAAAGACAAAATTGATCATGTAAAACTCAACGTAAGATTCCCTGCTGTTTTGAATCGTTGCAAAGCTTATAAAAATACAACTAATATAAAGTTATTGTATTTTTTTTAAAATTGAATTGATGTCATAAAAAAAACTCTTTTAAATTTTAAATGTTTACAATGTTAAACGGTTTACTTTTGATTATAATAATGACAATAACAAATGTAATGTGTATGAAACGAAACGAGCATATACCACATTCAAAGACATTGTCCCTGCTTCTGAATATTAAGTATCAGTGCAGAATGCGACCCAGTTTCAAGCTGCATATTTTGCTACATCTGATGCAGATAAAAAACCGTCGTCCGCAGAAAAATAATTTACATAACATGAGTGGCAAGGTAACAATGCATGGGCTTAATATTTGATGTAAAAAAAATAATAATTTCGGACATTCATTTAGGGCCCTGCCTTCAAGTAGCGGCCCGTGTGGGGGCCTTCCCAGGGGCGTAGTGAGGGGGCAAGGAAGGCACGATGCTCTGGGCACCACCCTAAAGGGGCGCCACACGCACAGTATTTCTCTATGTGATGTTTATGAAAAATGGGAAGGGGGCGCCAATAATGTTACCTTGCCCCGGGCGCACGTTTTGCTCAATACACCTCTGCCCCTTCCCCTGCCTATCTACGATACTGGTTTTAATTTCTTAGGTTTAAATACCCAACGCTTTATTAAAATACTACATTAAATTGCATTTAACATAATTCTTACACAGTGATAAGATTTCCCCCGTTTTAGTTCATTTCACCCAAGACTCTCCCGCCACTACATTCTGAGAATCAACTGTTTTTCTCCATTCCATTTCAAATGTAAGCATGTATCTTAGAACATAGATATATATTATTTACTAGTAGTCTACTTGAGTCCAGGGGATCTCAACATGTTTACTAGTGACGACCTCATCTATCCCCCCCCTACAAACCCTTAAGAAGAGATGTTGATTTTAGTAATTTGAAACTTCAAAGAAATTCTAAAATCAATCAAGCTGATTTGCAGCTACTGTCCAACACTCCAAGGAACACGCACACACACACCTTTCGCCTCTTTCTGTTAATCCTGAATTAAAACTTTACCTATTTTTTAACGGCTTATTCCGCAGCTGTAGCGTTGTTGCATTACATAAAGACAAAACAAATGTCAATATTGTAAATGATACGCAGGCTTTAAAACTAGACTTTTATTTCGCATTGTTTTGTGTAACACAATAGCTCACAGATGTGACAAGTTTTGGTGTCATATAGTTCTAAAACACGTCAGTTTTCTATTCATCTTTTAATTTAAAACACTTCACAGCAATAGGGCGGACTATTTCTTCAAGAGCCCAGTGAGTTTAAAAATCTTTTGCAAACATTTAAATGAATATTCTTTTTTTTTATTCTATTAACTTTTAAAGGAGTTGTCGAGGAATGGAATAGCGGACGTTGAATTGGATGGTGAGACTTCATAAAGTGTAGATTTGTATAATATCGAACAATTTATCTTTTTTTTTTTGTTTTGGTTACTGATTTGTTTTTCCACATGGAAATATGTAAATTCTTTTTGAAACAATTTCTTAGCAAAACAACTTGGAAATAAGGATGGATGCTATACTCTAAATTTTTGGCAGATAATTGGTGATTTTTTTTTTTTTCTTAAATATTTTAATTTTAGTAGACAAGTAATCAAAAACTATATTGTAAATCTATGTTTTAACCATATTTTTTTTCAGATTCTATACAGAATGTTCAAAATACGAAATAGAGCATTTAAGTGAGTAAATTGTTATTTTGTCTGTGTGTGTGTGTGTTTTATATACATATTCATATTCTCTTCAAAATATCAGTATATTAAAATACAAAACTATCGTTTCTTTAAGTAAAAGAAATCCCAAGACTGAGATGTAACTTATTCAAACAAAGTGTTTAAGTCTAATAGGTACTGATCATTCTTATATGATTTAAAAAATGTTTTTATACTCTGGACAAGCTTAAGTAATAGGAAGCTTGGATACTTTTCGAAACGTCTGCGTTCAGGTCCTCTTTACAGACAGAATTTAGCTGGTCATGTTTTTAAATTGTATTTTAAAGATGTCTCGACTACAATCCAGTACTAAATGCATATTTCTAGAGAAACATTGATGTGGCTGATTGATATTCTACTCTAGAAATGTCACAGCTAAATCCGTTCCCGAGATATTATATACAACTTTGATTCAACTTTAAAAACAGAAATTGTTTTGGTATTGAGGATCGTTCTTTGTGCGTTCCTTCCATTTTCTTTTACGAACATTTGGAGGGAAATTTGTACTTGTGAGTATGTTGTCGTACTGTGTTTAAACTCCGCAAGGTTGTTAACGCCGAAGTGGTTTTAAGCCCATCATTACCTATAAAATGATTCCAATGGCACGCGTCTCTGACAACCAGTCCAACTCCTAGCCTTCACTCATGGTTCAAGTATTTGGGATCAGCGTGTAGGTTCTGACAGGATGTAGCACTGTGCGCTGCAAGCTGCTTGAGGGTCGCCGGCTCGAAGCCTTACCCATGTTTGGGTATAGCTGCAAAGCAGCAGAGTGTTGAATTTAGAGTTTTACTTCTCGTAGGTGAGTGGCAATCCAAGGTTAAAGAGCCCCTACTGCTTGAAACTTAGTGGTTCAGAGCCAATTACTCGCTTTTATATTTTCTCCTGTAAGTGATAACCGCTCCGCCAGACCAGGCCTGGGCTACAAACGAAGGCCGGAATATTGGCTAGCTTGCTTGCTAATAACTAACTCGTTATTGACTAACATGTCATTAACTATCTTTCTAGTGAATATTATGTCATGTCTTATTAGACATAAGTGAACTAACAGAACCTGTTGACTCGTTTTTATTATTCTGAGAGGAGTTAATAATCTCAACAAAAATAATACAAGTGTATGGAAACAAAAAGCTCTGGGTGACTAAAATCAATCAAACACCTTTTTACTGAAAAAAAAGTATAAGGCTAGCAACGATGAGTTTATAAATGCTAAAAAATACACTAAAAAAGGAAGGAAAAAATGTACAAAGAAAAAAATAAGAATTTCTTTGGAAATAACAACTCAAAAGCATGCTGGGAAGGATTGAAGAAAATAACAGGCATCGCCTTAAGATGAGAACAACTTTCAGTGGACGATGAGGAGAAATTCGCCAACGAACGAAATCATTTTTATTCTCGTTTCGATAAAGAAGATTGTGTTGACCTACACAAAGAAATGTTTAACACTCTGACCAAAGAAAAACAAGAGCCCTACGTCAATTTTGTAACTGAAGATGAAGTGACTTTATTGTTTAAAAGAGCAGACGTAACAGAAGCTTGTGGACCAGACAAAATTAGTGGCAATCTGGTCAAGCTATGTGCGGAACAAATCTCTTTTATCTTCTCTCACATCTTCAACCACTCGTTGCAAACGTGCGTAATTCCGCACATCTGGAGAACTTCAGAGATCACACCAGAGCCGAAGAAACCAAAAATAGATTGCTGAAATGATTTCCGCCCAGTAGCACTAACACCTATAGTTATGGAATGTTTTGAAAAACATAAGCTTCAACAACTAGTAGCTTAAGTCAATAACAGCCTTGACCCTCACCAATTTGCAAATAAAGCAGCCAGAGTAACGGAGAATGCCATTCTATTGCTTTGGGACCAGCTTTATAAGCATCTCGATACACCCCCAAAACATATGCACGAGTCCTCTTCGTAGATTTCTTTTCGGCTTTCAATACCATACAGCCACATCTATATATATGATTCTCTTCTTCCCTCAACAGTTTGGACGAGCAAGAAGTAAAGGAAAGATCACTCTCTTATTTCTGAGGATAGTAACCCCACGAAAAAACAAGAGAGTGGGGGGAGATAAAGTGGTATTAACACATCGCAACAGATGGCTGCGAGCTGGACTGTCAAACTCTGCCCGCTCTCATCCCTCATGTCATGCGTAAGGTTTGGACTAGGAAGTAAACTATCTTCAACTCTGAAATCCGAAACATGTAAAACATTTTACAAACAAACATTTTACAAACACTGAATAGCATGGCCGGACTTAATCATTGTGGGGCCCTATGCGAAACGGATTTTGCGGGGCCAAGTTTGGATAGGGAAGTTGATAATTTGTGAAATTTAAGAGTTTGCATTAGAAAATAAATTCGTCTATGCATTTTATTCATTCTTTACTACGTACAGAATTACTTTACGAGCCTTGCGTATAGCAAAGTCATACAGTATATCATAATAATTCTGTTTCCCACATAGATCCCGCTCAATAGCAAGAATTACCAAATGTTTCTATCTATCTTTGTGAATTGCTGATCTCAAGTAACTCTTCATTAGTTTGAGGTTCACCAGATTACACAATTACGGCTAATGCATAATGCCGTTTTTATTTATGCGCGTAGGATTGGCGTTTTCCATATTGAATGACACTCCAAAATGACATTTTTCGTCTATATATTTCCGTACATTTTAAGGACTTTTTTGTATATTTTTCAATTTCGGGAGATTTCCAGGAGCTTCTGGTAAATCGACAGAAGGGTGCGGGAAATTTGTTTTAAGTTATAAAATGGTTTAATTTAATAGTTTATACACCTTGAATTAGCGCGGGTCATATAAAAGTGCGGCTCTGCAAAATAGCGGAGTATGCTACGCCGCCGGTCGACTAGTCTAATGATAAAGAAAGTGAGTAACTTAAATATCAGCCCTTACGTACAAGCATGGCTTCTAAACTTTTTAACCCAACGTCCCCAGTATGTTAAAGTCAACAACACCAAACCGCTCGAGTACTGTGTATGGGTGCTCCACAAGGTTGTGTGCTTTCTCCTGCACTGTACACTCTTTGCACTAATGACATAAGAAGCATATACGACTCAGTTAAACTCATTAAATTCGCTAATAATTTATAATACTGCCATAGTCGGTCTCATTTCAGAAGACGAAACTCAGTATCGAAGCTGGATAGAAGAGTTTACAAACTGGTGCACTGACAACTTTCTAGAACTGAATGTCACAAAAACTGACAAACTTATACTAGATTTCAGAAAGAAAAAACAAACCGCAGATAAACACTGCATCTATAGAACAAGTGAAGGCATATAAATATCTAGGCGTCATCATTGATAACAAGCTTTCTTGGCACAACCACCTTGGAACAGTCCAGTGACATTTTTTTCTATACAAACTCAATAGCTTTAAACTAAATAAGAAGATCCTAGATACTTTTTACGGCTCGACTAAGCAAAATCTGCTAACATACGGAATAACTTGTCGGCAAGGCAACGCCCCATCTAAACCTTTGCGCCGTCTAGAAAACACCATAAAACGAGCATCGAAAATCACTCTCACAACATTTCCATATTTAAAGGAACTTTTGGAACAAAAGTGTGTAAGAAAAATCGAAAAAATCGTGCAAGACAACGCCACCCGCTCCATCATAACTCAAGTCGTCGCAAAGTGGGCGACTACTGTCAATCAAGACAAGTACAAAGCGGTACAAAAACTTGTTCGTACCTCACTCGGTCAGACTATATCAACGCCACACTTCGATCACGAAAAATGAAAAGGATCAAAATGCATGTGTGTAGTCGCTGAATGAACTCTTTATGTTATGTCTGTTCTATTTATGTGTATGTCATTGTTGTGTTGTCTTTAAATTGTAATCACAACATATTTCCATAGGGATCAATAAAGAAGTCTTAGTCTTAGTCCTAATGACTAACCTGCTTTGATTTTTTTTTTTTTTTTTACAGATTCGTCATCTTTCTCCTGATACTATCCACTTTGATTTATGCGAGATTTAACCCTATGTGGTCTCATCCTGTAGGACATGTATCAATGCACAACAGAGAAATGACTCTTAACAAAGCTAAATGTCTTCCCGTCAGAAATATCGCATTTATAAAGACTCACAAAACAGGAAGCTCCACCGTTTCTAACATTCTTCTCAACTTCGGACTAGCTAACAATCTGACCGCAGCTCTACCAAACTTCCTGAAAGGCCATCCCTATTACAACTACATCACAAAGCCCAATGAACATTTTGTGAAAGAAATGATCTGCCCGCTGACAGATGGTCGTCAAGAGTACAACCTCCTCTTCTACCACTGCGTATACAACAAGACCTCCTTTCGCTCCATTATGCCAGAAAACACGGTGTACATATCCATCTTGCGGGAACCTTTTCAGCAGTTTCTTTCATCCTTTTTCTATTACCGCATCGACATCAGTCTTGTCAAAGATTTCCCAGCTTTGAGCAATTCCACGTCGATTTATTCGTTCCTGTCAAACCCATACAATTTCACCAAAGAAGAAAACCACTTCACCTATACGAGAAACAAGCAAGCGGAAGATCTTGGCTTCAGAGAAGAGCATCTTCGTAACAATGAAACTTTAAAGCAATATTTGCTTGGTCTGGAAAAAGATTTCCTGCTTGTCATGATTATGGAATACTTTGAGGAGAGCTTATTATTACTCAGGCGTGAGCTCTGTTGGGAAATGGAGGATATAATCCACATACCAAACAATGTCAACAAAAAAAAGGAAAAGTTAACTTTTGATGAGGAGTACCTTCAGTCTCATAGAAGATTTAGTGTTCTGGATTATATCGTGTATGATCATTTCTTGAAAATTTTTGAGGAGAAATTAAACTCCCAAGACGAGTCTTTCAAGGCAGAACTGAATCACTTCAAACGCGTCCTGAACCTTGTTCATCTGGGATGTTCTACAGGGAATGATGTTTGGGTCAATGAGTCACTTTGGCATCAAAGTTTTGTAGTGACGCAAGAGAGATGTAGACTAATGACAATGAGAGAATTGGACAGTTTAGATCTCATGTTCGAGGTTCAAGGAACGATGAGAACTTTAAACTCGACCCATTCCGTTAGAACTCTACTATATTAGTAGAATTGTTGGTCTGTTTTATCAAGTAGCGCTTTTCCTTTATAGTTATAATTATATTTCTTTAATTCTTTCTCACCTAAGCGATACTATCGTTCCTTTGATCCCATTTAATTAAATTGATTTTTTCGTTTTTATTAACTTTAATTTGTGTTATATAAAAAAAGAGCATATATTCCCCTTTAATTATATATCAAACGTAACGTTTTTTGATCACAAATAAAAATGTAATGGAAGTTGACTGCAGAAGTGTCAAAAATGAACAATTCTCTCATCCATCTATCCATCCAATTCTCTCATCCATCTATCCATCCATCCCAGTGGAGCTACAGCCCATGGAGGGCTCTGGCCTGCTTCAACACATCCTTCCATTCGGATCTTTCCTAGGCCTTTCGTCTCCACGCCCTAACCCCAAGCTGTTGCAGATCTGCTTTTACATCATTAATCCTTCGCATTCGGGGTCTGCCTTTGGGTCGTCTGCCTTTTGGTTTTTGCCTGTATATAATTTCCGCTCCTCTGTTATCTGACATTATTTTAAGGTGACCTGCCCAACGTAGTCTGTTCTTTTTTTTTTATTTCGGTCACTATTGGTGGGTATACATATAATTTTGATATATCTCATGGTTAGTGCGTGTCCTCCTGTTTCGTCCTGTATGGCACCATAGAAAAATTCTCTTAGAATGTGGAAAATAATTATGGAGATAAAGAGTTAACATCCTTAAAATAATATAATCTACACCCTCATAAAATGAAAGCTATTTAGGTAAGAATGAAAAGTGGGGGTCAACTAGTGAATATCCCTTGGCTCCTGAATGGAGCGTTTGTCTTACCAGATGTCACGTAGCATACAGCAGCTGTTACATTAAATTTATTTTTATATTTCTGAAGTCTGGTGACGATTTTTTGGGGGAAAAAAACGTGCTTTCTTGGCACAGAAGCGGAAAGTTAATTCCATGACCATAACAGGAGCGAGGTTAATGGTTTCCAGATATGGTAGCAGGTAGAGGATAAAAAGTATTTTAAAGGACGGATATGGTTAGTTGAGAGCTGGAACAGAGACAGTAAATTTGTTTAATTAAATTGCATTGTACATGTACAGTGTGTATATTTCATTAAAGTGATTCCTAGTTCAAGAATAAAAGCTTTGTATTTATTGTTGAAGGATCTTCACTGTTTGAATTAATAGTTTACATTTGAATCTCCGGGCATAACGATATTATTTGAGTGTTCAGAAATTAATTGAATTAGAAATCTATGCGGAATTTTAACTTCAGAAACGCATTGGCTGATCAACACAATTTCATCGTAACATCAAGACATCGTCCCATCTAGCAATCAAATAGAAATGATATCGTTGTACCAGGAAAGTCGAACATTTTATTTTTGGATACCAGGAGCCAGTTATTGGGTACAAGCTTAATGTTTCCTCCATTGTCTTCTACGACAAATAGAATCAAATTAGCCTGTCGGTGTAACTAATCTATCTTAATAATACAAGATGCTTTTTTGAAAAATAGGATAATTTGGTTTACATCGTATGCGTGTGTGTGTGGGGGGGGGGCGTTGGCTAAGTGGTTAAGCGTTTGGCTTCCAAACTTGAGGTCCTGGGTTTGAATCTCGGTGAAGACTGGGGGTTTGAATTTCGGAATTGTTAAAGCGTCCCTGAGTCCACCCAATTCTAATGGATACCTGACATTAGTTGGGGAAAGTAAAATCGATTGGTCGTTGTGCTGGCCACATGACACCCTGCTCGTTAACCGTTGGCCAAAGAAACAGATGACCTTAACATCATCTACCCTATAGACCGCATGGTCTGAAAAGGGAACTTTACTTTTTACTTTACATCGTACGCGTATTGTTCATTTAATCTGCTCTTGCAAGTTAATTAGCGACTTAAAACCCTTTTAAAATCAAAGTTTTCATCGCTGATTCAGAAAACCCGATCCGATCTCGGCACCAAGGAAGGAGGAGCACTTGTACCGCTTTGTCCTTGCGTGTGGTTTATGAAATGAAACAGTAGTTAAATACATCAGTTTGAGACAGTGGCTAGCTTTAAACCTGAATGCTTTATTAATGTGAACAGAAACAGCTCAAAGCTCATCAGTTTAATTACTTATAAGGATGCGTGTGTGTGTGTGTTTGTCTTACAACGAGATGAATCACTTCCGGAAGAAAGTTCCTTGGCCCACTGAAAGGCGATAAGAACGGGCACGTGTAATAAGAAGGTGGTTGTTGTTGTTGTTGTTTGTTGTTGTTTTTTGTGGCGAGAGAGAGAGAGAGAAGGGAGAAAGAGAATTTAGAGAAAGAGAGAGAGAAAAAAGAAGAGAGAGTCGAGTTAGAGAAAGTAGGAGAAAAAGAAAATGACCATAAAGTCACACACACGCACACACAAAAATCCCATCACACAACTATTATCAAGTTTTCAGAAGTTGAAGAAATGTCTTGTTGCAGGCATGCTTGGTAACATATTTTTAGCTATCTGTAACTATTCAGATTGTTTACGATATTCAAAATTGTAGTAAAAGTCTACCATTTCATTTCGGTAAGACGCATGGATGTACTTTTAACATCCTAACACAAGGGTGGGCAAATTACGACCCGCGGGTCACATGCGGCCCGCCGGAGTCCTTAATGAGGCCCGCGGGATACCTAAGAAATCAGGTCTGCACACAGGTTATACATATAAAAATGCAAGTATATTTAAAAGTAAATAATTCGAAATGTCTATATACATTTTAGAAAGTTCTGATTCTTATCACTTATGAGGAAGAGGCTAAAGAAACATTGTCTCTGCATGTCATTCTAAAAAGGTTTGAAGTAAACGAAGATTATTCTTATTGGTAATATTTCACAACATTCAGTCAAAGACACAGACTCAAGCCAGAATTAATTCGATGTTATGAAGAACTGTGTTGATAGTGTTGAGTTGGCTTGGAACAAGATGGCATGTGTAACAATTGATGGACCTCGTGATTTGACTGAGAAAAATAGAACAATATCCCAACCATAAACTCTTAACGGGAATTTTTTTCGCAAAGCTGCATTGGATGTCGAATATATTATTGCCATAATCACATCAGTAATCAAACCTATCGGAGTTAAGGTACGTAACCACAGGTTGTTTTTAGAAGTACATAAGGATTTGGAAACATGATATTCCGATGTTCGGTACCACAGTGGTGTCCGCTGGCCCAGCATGGGCTACACGGTATTGAGATGAATATGGTATCTCAAAGAAGAAATTATATATTCCTTGAAAGACATTGACTATGACTAATATTTCTAATGAAGAGTGGAAGACAGACTTCACTTTTTACATCGGGTGTCTTGCAGTGGGTTGTTTCCACATGATACGTATGTACATGTTGAATCTTTTCAAACAAAGCTTTCTCATTTCTCCAGGTAAGCAATTGAAAACATGTTTGACTCAGTTTCCTTTGTTGAGAAGTGATATGGTTGAAAAGTAAAAGACTTATTGAATTCCTTGATTGTGAATTCGAAAGCAAATTTTAAGACGCCAAGAGCTTGTCACCAGTTTTCAATACCCACAGCTCAGTTGGAGAGGACATACCACCAAGCAAATTAAGACCTAAAAGAGAAGTTCCAGTCAGTTTTTCCACGGGAGTTTTATGGGTGTCAGATGCTGTAATTCCACACTTGAAAAAAAACTTTGCTGCAAAACTTTCACATTATTTGGGTCCACAAACATCTGTGAACGAGCATTTAAAAAAAAAAAAAAAAAAGAAGTGTAATCACAGGTCGATGCTGACAGACTTCAATTTGAAAGCAGTCACGAGGAGAACAACTAGTAAGCTCGTTCCACAATTCAGGATCATTATGCACGAGTGTCAACAGTTAAATACTTCACATTAAGCACAACTTTACATTTGTGGTATAATGTTGTGGTGTAAAAAGACCGAATCAAAATTTTAATTTTTTTTTTTCGTAAAATTAGTTTCAGAAATGACTCTTGTTGTAATTACTCGATTGGGAGGAGTGTAAAAAATAAATAAATGTAAATGTATAACACAGTATAAATGTGAATTAAAAGATATACCCAGTTAGCTAGCGTATTTTTCTGATTTGTAATTACATATTTCATATACATATATGCGGCTCCCCATTCCCACAAATTTTTAAGCCGGCCTTCAATCATGAGAGGTTGCCCAACCCTGTACTTACAATATTGACACATATTTTGTGTGTTTTTCGATAGGTGAAGCTCTGAATATTTATTGGTTTGTCTTGCTACTTTACAATTAAATGGTAAAGGTCATCATTTGGTTAATTAAGGTTGTCAAAGCTTCGCGAAACCGAATAGCGTGTTTAAAAATCCGTATTTGTTTATCACAAATAAAATATATTTCATTATTAAATTACGAAAATGTAGTGGTTTTTGTAAATGTTCTACTTTTCTCTGTGCCATTATCTATATCCCAGTCACTGACTCCGTACCACTGTCAGTGTATTTGTATATCCCTGGCCAATGTCTCTGTATCCCAATCACTATTCCACTTACTATATATCATTCTATATTATCTTCTTCTCTCTCAGACTATATATATATATATATGTATATATATATATATATATATATATATATATATATATATATATATATATATATTTATTTATATACAGGGCCGGATTTAAGTATGTGAGGCCCCGGGGCAGAATTTTGTGGGGACCGCTACAATTGTTTTCGAAAGCTTTAATAAAGATCCACTTATTTATATCTAAAAGCATGCTATATTTTAGAAGAAAGAGATGCGGCTATGGCAAATTTAATCTCACTTTTTTTTTTAATATTTCAAAAAATATGTAAATTTTAGTATTAATGAGGGGTATTTTTAGTTCCTTTGTGGAAGACGCAACGTCAGGAGCCGCTTGTACTTATTTCAGCCGTGCTACAAGCACACACTTCTTAATCACGACATTTTTACCAGCCGTAAAAATGTGAAAGAAAATGGTTAGGAAAAAAAAACTAGCTTCGGAACCGTTGAAATTCGGATATATTTTATCTATTTTGTGGAGGACCCTTTATTGTCGAGTCCCCGTGGCTGCAGCCCCGTCTGCCCTCCCTTAAATCGGCCCTGTTTAATATATAATTCCCTTCTGTATTTAATAACACCAGCCAATTTCTTGTTTAAAGACAAAATTTATTGTTGATTTTTATAGACTGACTTAAAGGCACCACATTAATTCCTTATTTAGCATATCTCAGTGCAGATTTACCTGGAAATATAAAAAAAAATAAAAGAATAATGCAATCAAGAATTAAAACAAAGTTATATATATATATATATATATATATATATATATATATATATATATATATATATATATATATATACATATATATATAATGGCGTAGCTAGGGGGGAGGAGTGGGAAGAATTTGAAGATCCCCCGGGCCCCCTGTTGAGGGGATCCCCCAAATGAGTGTCTGAAATTTGATTTCTAAAAAATTAAAGATTACGTCACTGTTTTTTACGTTGTTATATAAGTTAGTGACCCTGCTACATGTATTCCATACAGATTATTAACTCTTTCCGTCCGGGGTTACTCTCAATTTCAAGGAGTAACTTCCATATCGCTAACTAGTGCAGTGTTACTCTCAGGAAGTAACTTGTTAGATAGGGTAGTTTATTTCATCATCCTTATCATTTAAGAAGAAACCTGCTAGGAGCACCGAAAACAAATGAGACCATGAACGTGTCGAAGAAAAGTATCACTATTCAGATGATTCATACAAAGATACAGCAGTCAAAGAAGGGAAAATGTCTCTTGGTGAGAGAAGTAGTGCTGAAGAGACTCCAGGGGAATACCTTTTACCACAGAGAAAACATCTAAAGTAAGTGATGATGAGTCAAGTGATGGTCTTCCAAACCTGGCACCTTTAATTTTGCTGAGATAGATCCAGCAATTGTCACCTTTTTTTGGAAATGTACATGAATTGTTCAACTTTTTTCCGCAAAACCGAAAGAAGCTGGAGCCGGGAGTTTGAAAAAGTAGAGTAATACAATGTGGTCCGCAAGAGAAGAAGCTACTTCGGCAGTTTCCTTGCATCTCGACAAAATCATCTCCAAGCGGTTAAAGAAACTTTCTGAATCAACAACTGTACGAAGGGATACAATAAAAAATGCACAAATTCTTCATGCAGTGAAAAATTAATATTTTTTTCTTATTTGGAATTCTGGTCAAATCTTTTGCGCTAAATCAATGTAGTTCAGAAGAAACTACAAAAGTCTGAACTGCAAATACTGGAGTCTGCTGAAGAAATTAAAACCCTTTCATACTTTCTGCAAAATGATGAGAAACTAACGAAATTGATCACCCAATCCATCGAAAGAGCAAAAGAAGGTAGTGAATGTCATGGATTTCATGTAATCAAAACAACCAGAAGAAAGAAAAGACTTGATGGAGAGTTGAGTTCTGATGTAGGACTGTAGGACCGTGTTGCGATAGAAGTGCTGGACAGATTTCATATGAAGATGAAGGACAGATTCTAAAGGCTGGAAAACCATGTGGTCACCTTTTGGGTTTCTTCTTGAACCAAGACACCTGTTGGAGTCTATGGAGGATGATACGCTGATGAAAAACGGTATTACTTTTTCTTGTTTGTTTGATGAAATACAGAAAAAATCGCTTGTTCAATGATGCTAATGATGCACGAGCACTTTTCATCAACAATCCAGTGCCACAATCACCTATTCAGGAAGCTGGCTTTTTATGGTAATGATGTGTGCTAAAACCTGGCACCATCCAATCGAATACTGCTAACTCAGGCCACTTCCATTGCGTCACGTGAGAGACCATTCTCAAAGCTCAAGTAATCAAAAACTATCTCAGGAGCACAATGGCGCAAGAAATGCTAAGCATGGCTTTAATGTCATTGGAGTCACAAATACTAGACACTATAGATGTAGGCTAGATGATGTTATAGATGCCTTTGCTGCACAGAAAGCACAACGTAAAGCGATATGAATTGATATTTATCATTTGTGCATTATTCCTTAAAAGAGCCATAATTATTATTTCTTGTTAATTTTACTGATATACTGTAGCAATTTGAATGTAGGGTTATAAACTTTTTAAGTACATTATCTCATGTCATGATGTCGAATGTCAAAATGCAAGGGGCCCCCAAATAGGTCAATCCCCGGGTCCATAAATCCTTAGCTACTCCCCTGTATACATATATGTTGTTATTGTAGAAACACGAAAAAAGTTTGGTTCATTTTTTAAAAAGTATAAAAATTTCTTTAAAAATATTTGTGGCGTCTGCCTAAATGGTGTTCCAAGTTTGCTTGTATTTCTGGATTTCAACGTTTGGTATCAAAAGTGCCGCCTAAATTTATTGTACGATTCATAGACGAAAATTAAAAACTCTGCTAGATGAATTACTAGCTGCAATGAAACACGTCCTCCGGGGATCAAATGCAACATTCTTCAATATGTCTGAATATATCCGATCATTTTAAATGAAACTTTAGATTTGTGGAAAAAAACACAACATGTTGCCAACCTTATCCAGTCAGTATGAGGAAAAATGACATTGAGCTTACAAACGAATAAAATAATATTTTTTTGTAAAAGTACTTACTCGCATGCGAAATACATTTTATCATAAGTCAAATTGAAGATGTTCCGAAGTTATCACAGAAATTAGCAAGCGAGGCAGCGATAGATGATTTTTCTTCAATGTTAGTTACACAAATCTGGGTTAAGTGATTACAGTCAAATTCTAAGTTGTCTGTTGTCTGTTCATTCCGTTATAATATATTTGTGCAACACGTGTTTTCCAGCCTGTTAGTAATCAAGTCTAAATACAGAAAAAAACTTGATGCCAAAGATGAAATTTGCTGTCATCTTGCAAAGACTGTCCCGATAATTCGGTACAGTGAAACAGAAACAAGCTCAACCTTCGCATTGACTTAAGCTTTTGTGCATAAACTGTCGCAACAATATTTAAGCAAACTAGTTTGGTACTGTTCTGATTACTATCTGCACTCCGATATATATATATTGTCACAAGAGTGTTTTCAATGTATATGGTGAATGAGAAATTGGAAAGTAAAGAAATGCAAGTCATGTGAAGGGCGCTTTATCATTTTGGAATTTAATTATAGGGATTCATACGTTTGTAATAAAACGGGATATAAAAACAGTAAACATTGATACTGACTAATTGGGTAGACATTGCCCTAGACCGCACTAGTTGGAGACAGACGGTGATTAAGAAAGCTATGGACAGCGAGAAACAAATTAACACGTAAGATGCTATGTCCAAACCGTTGTATAACACAGATGATGGTTTTCTACTGAAAGGGCCACACTCTTTCTATAAATTAAGTTATCCCTATAAAATCCTAACACCAATTGACTTTATTTACATAAGTAATCGCTAACCCAGCTAATTCATGACGTCACTTAAGGGGTTAGTGGAGTGCAAAATTTTTATTTTTGCTTTAACTTAATAACTTTTGTTATATTATTTTATATGACAACTCAATAAAAAAATATATATATTAAATGTTGTGTAATGTTTCCAGGTTGCCATGGTAATGGCGGCCATCTTGAATATAAACAAAAATTAGTTCATATAGGAAAATTCTAAAATTTTTCAAAATTAATACATTTCAAAGCTAAAAATACATACACTTTAAATTATAAAGGTGGCTGAAAGGAGCTAGCTAGATTTTATACATTTTCCCTTACTATTGTGCATTTTATAATTTTTTTAAAAAGGGTGATTTTTTTACCTGTAAAATGCATCCACATTTTTTTTTCCAAAAGATCATATATTAAAAACTTCTTCAGATAAAGTCATTAAAACTAGCTGTAGATTCTCTGTATTATCTCTGAATATGTATACCAAATTTGACACATTTATCTCTATTAGTTCTAGAGATTTTAGAAATATGTTACGGGGGGGGGGGGTCACAACGAAATGCATTCACTCAAAAACAGTGAGTTTGTATTTAGAAAAAAATGGAAAATAGTGTTTACCATGCATCATTAAAATGCTTTTTTTCAATAAAAAATGCTATTTTTTAGAAAATTTTTGGTGCCAGTTTATAAAATACATGCCCACCTATTTAATTACACCAAAATTGAAAAATCAATTTTTTTACCCAAAAAAGACTTTTTCACACTCCAGTAACCCCTTAAGTCGCGTTCTAAGTCCGTCAATATAGCGTGTCTCTTAGTGTCTCACAATAAATATATAAATGCTTATCAAATAATTACATTATAATTAGTTTTTTTTTGTCGCATTAACAAAAGCACAGATACCTATGCTTAGTGGCAACATAAAAATGGGGTCGCCGAGCTAAACAAGTTGAGAACCGCTGTTCCAAATGTCATATAGACGCAACATTTATGTTTTCTTAGAACTGTAAATACATTATTCTGGTGCAATGTAAAATGATATGACTCAGCTAAAAAAAAAACAAATTGGTTACAAGTTAACATTTGATCACTTTGTTACGTTTTTTGGTGAGCATAATTCTTCCTTGACTGTCTTTATCTTGTATCTAAATTTAATGAAGATTTGCACACAAAAAAGCGTTTACAGTTTTTAAAACTAAGTAACTTTTTGAACAGAAATGTCCAAGAAAAATCGCTAAAATTTTGGAAGACAACAGCGACCCGCTCCATCATAACTACGTCAAGTGGTCTCGAAATGTTCGACTTCTGTCAATCAAGACAAGAACAGAGCGGAACAAAATCTCGTTCGTAGCTTACTAGGTCAGACTTTATTAACGCCACCCTTTGATCAGGGAACATGAAAAAGGACCAAGATGCCTGTGTGTAGTCGCTGAATGAACTCTTAATGTTGTGTCCTATTTATGTGTTAGGTTTCTGTTGTCCCGGGTTCGCTGTTCTGCCTCATCGTGGCACCCGGGTGGAAACGGCTATTTGAGGAGATAGCTAGGCGAAATAAATGGCAAAACATAACTCCCGTGGGGATGCCCACGGGTAGACGAGAGTCCACCCCTTGCACGGGCGGGGTTGTAAAAAAGTCCTCACAAAAACTGTCACACATCCATGCGCCGTTCCTCAAAGGACCGTTCCATAAATGGCGAGTCCCCCACGGTTAGCTTGGTACAAAGAAGGAAGATGACGGAGGCTCCCAGTGCTCCTAGGCCTTCGGCCATGTGTCGGGGGCTGAAGACATTGGATACAGCAATGTTTTATATAGGCATTGACTCGGGTCGCTCTCAAACAGAACTGTGCGTTCACACAGGTTTTTTTTTTTTTACTGTTCTGGCTGGACGACCAAGCAGGTTTTTTTTCAAACTTAGAGCTCGAAGAGCCTTCGGCTCAGCTCTTACGGACATCAAACGGTTTCTGTTGTGTCGTCTGTATATGAAAACCATGTCCTTCTAATCACAAAAAAATTCCATAAGTCTTAACATAAGCCAAGGAAGATCTGCATTAAAAATGTGTAAGAAGCAAATTCAGCCAAAGCCATCACTTTCAAGTAAAGACTCAGACATCCATGAAATATGTCACTTTCACATCCCTTCTGCAGACTTACTGGCTTGTTAGGCGTTACGGTCACAGCCACCATACATTTTGGAGACAGATTTAAAATTCATATCCCAGAGTTTTCCCATGACGCCTGCGCAATCGGAGCCGCAGTTGCCTCTAACAGCATCCATGTAGCAGTTTGTCAAGGCCCTAAATGGACTGTAAATAAGCAAAGGTAATGGTACAATAGGAGCTTGACAACTTTACACGTATTAATCACGCAACGCACTATAAGGCTAATTACATAAACTAAAACATTTTAAAATTCTAATTTGGTAACAATGTTTGGCTGTAAACCTACATTATAGTAATTAAAAACAAATAGACTAATATACATTATTAACTAATGTATATGTATCATAAAACAGCTAGCCCCAATATAGAAGTGTTAAAATAATATATCTTTTTCAAAATGTTCATTTTCGACTTAAGTGGACATTCTTCATAAATTGTAAGTAAATGTACAAACATAACTTTTATGGGAGTCAAAACCGGCCCGGATATTTCTATACAGTCGACCCACAAATTGTATGCCACATGATGAGCGTCCAATCATACCTGACCTCAAAATCATAGTGTACATTTCAATAATGTATCGAAAGTAGTTAGTATAGGAATAATTCATTAGATGATTTTGAAACTATCTGATAAGCGCTCTTACTAAATGAAAAAAGAATAACACTTGGAACGGGGAATCTCTTAATGTGAAAAGTTCTTGCTACCATATACGTTAGCATTTACATTCAAGTCATCTGAAGATACCGCATTTACAAATATATTGTTTATGATTCACTTTCACTCCTCGCCGTTTTCTCAGACATATGAACTTCATTTATAAATACTACTCTTCATTCTCCATTATTTTAACCGTCTATCCCACAAGGTCATGGGGGCGCGTTGGCTGAGTGGTTAAGCGCTTCCAAATTAAGGGTCCTTTGTTCGAATCTCGGTGAAGACTAGGATTTTGAATTTCGGGATTTTTAGGGCTCCCCTGGGTCCACCCAACTTTAACGGAAACCATGTCCTTCTAATCACAAAAAAATTGCATAAGGATCAATAAAGCTGTCTTAGTCTTAACATAAGCCAAGGAAGATCTGCATTAAAAATGTGTAAGAAGCAAATTCAGCCAAAGCCATCACTTTCAAGTAAAGACTCTGACATCTATGAAATATGTCACTTTCACATCCCTTCTGCAGACTTACTGGCTTGTTAGGCGTTACGGTCACAGCCACCCAGCAGTTCGGAGGCAGAGTTGAAATTCATATCCAAGAGTTTTTCCATGACGCCTGCGAAATCGGAGCCGCAGTTATTTATTACAGCCTCCATTTTGCAATTTGTTAAAAGTTCTTAGAAGGCTGTAAATAAAAGAAAAGGTAATGGTACAATAGGAGCTTTAACACCTTATACATATTAATCACGCAATGTACTAAAAGGCTAATTACATAAACTAACAAATATTAAAATCTTTATTTGGTAACTATGAATAAATAAAAATTTAGCTTTTATATAGCGCTACTTTCATGTGTATAGCATGGTCCATCTCATTTGTGGACCAGTGGACGGGTGGGGGAGTTGAGAGGGTGACTGGGAGAAGGTCTTCCGTGGGGGGTGGAGGGGTTATCTGGTAAACACAACTCTGCTCGAGGCGGGTGTCGAACCCCGAGCCCCCTTCATAGGTAGCCAAACTACTTAGCTTTTCAACCAAGCTTCCTATGTCATGCACATCTATCATAAAACGTCTAGCACCAATTATAGAAGTGTTTAAATAATATTTCTTGTTTGAAATGTTAATGTTCGACTAAAGTGGACATGCTTCATAAACTGTGATGTAAATGTATAAACATAACTTTTGACATACTCAACATTTAGTATTTTGATTGTACAATAACTGAAAACGTTTTACGCAGAGATTATTGTTTTCTTCCGCCATATTATCGAGAATTTGAATTTCGGGATTTTTTAGGGGCCCCATTCTCCTGAGGCCATCTAACTTCTAACGGGTACCTTACTTAAGTTGGAGAAAGTAAAGGCGGTTGGTCGACACCCTGCTCGTTAACAGATGGCCAAAGAAACAGATGACCTCAACATGATATGCCAAATAGTTCGCAAGGTCTAAATTGGAAATTTTTTACGAAAAAAAAAAAAAAAAAAAAACAGTTAATATAAAAACAACTTATACAGGAAGAATGCTTTCCGTACAAAACAAAAAACGTCATTTTATGAAAAAAAAGATAACATCCTTACAAGCACAAGTTTATTGATCCACTTATTGCCGTCGACAGCTCTCGTACGATATATTTCCTCATACAGCCTAAAATTAGTTGATTATGATATTATCCCTGGTCTATCAGACCATGAGATCATAAAAATACACAGTCAGATAAAAGCAGTAGCCAATACAAAAACCAAAAGAAAAATCTTACTCTGGAATAAATGTAACCTAACACAACTACACCAAGCTGCATTAAACTTTCAACAAACATTCTTATTAGAAAAAGACATTAACCAACCAGTCGATGACCTCTGGAATTTCATTAAAAACCATCTTAAAAGCATTATAGAAAATCATATACCAACTAAATACACATTAAACAAAATAAAAAAATGCTGGTTTAATAATAGACTAAAGAAGTTTTGTAAACAGAAGGAAAACATATATAGAAAATTTAAAGAAACCAAGGCAGAAAGAATTTACAAATAGTATAAAAAAATTAAACACCTAACCCAAAAAGTAAGCAGACAGCTGCAGAGTGAATACATAAACAATGTAATATCTAAAGATAACAACAAAAACCTATGGTCATACTTTAAGTCTAAGAAAATGGAAACAACAGGCACAGCGCCATTAAAAGATGAATATAACATAATACAATGATAATGAAACTAAAGCAAACATCCTAAACAAATACTTTGCATCAGCATTCTCAGCCCCAGGAGACAAAGACATATTTCTTAATTTAAACCATATAGACAACATATAAGATTTAGTAGTACAAGAAAATGGAATTAAAAAACTATTAGCCAACACCAAACCAAATAAAGCGTCTGGACATGATGGTATTCCAGCTAGATTACTTAAAGAACTAAGCAATGAGCTAGCCCCAGTGTTCAAAATACTCTTTCAGGCATCGCTTAACCAGGGCAGAGTACCAAAGGACTGGAAAGAAGCTAATGTCACCCCCCTATTTAAAAAAGGAGAAAAATCTGATCCAGGAAACTACAGACCAGTATCACTTACCAGCATCACATGTAAAATACTAGAACACATAATATGTAGCAACATCATAAACCACTTAGACAAACATAATGTCCTCACCCCATACCAACATGGCTTTAGGAAATATAGATCATGTGAAACAACTAATAGGACTAATTGATGATTTTTCAAAAGGTTTAGATAATAGTGAACAAATAGATGCTATCTTACTACATTTTTCCAAGGCTTTTGACAAAGTTCACCACCATAGTTTGTTTAAAAATTAAAATATTTCGGCATTAATGGTCCACTGCATCAGTGGATTAAAGATTTTCTGATAGGGAGAGAACAAACTGTAATAATAAATGGCTCTAAATCAACACCAATAACAGTAAACTCAGGTGTACCTCAAGGAACAGTCTTGGGTCAACTACTATTTTTAATTTACATAAATGATTTACCAAATTGCATTACTTCAGGAACAAAAGTCAGATTATTTGCAGACGATTGCATAATATATAGAACAATAAAAACAAAACAAGACACAGATATTTTACAAAGAGAATTAGATGAATTACAGAAATGGGAATCAAATTAGAGCATGTCTTTCCACCCAGAAAAATGTCAGTTGTTAAGAGTAACAAAAAAACTAAAACAAATTAATTCCACTTATCTGATTCATGGCAAACCAGTAACACAGACTAAAAACGCAAAATACCTAGGTGTTATAATAAATGAAAAACTGTCATGGAATCCACATATTGATGAAACTATAAAAAAATCCAACAAAGCATTAGGGTTTATTAAAAGAAATTTCTATAAATCAAATAAGAACATAAAACTTAAATGTTATTTAACCTTGGTTAGGCCAATAATAGAATATGCATCCACCGTGTGGGACCCCTCAACTCAAGAAAACATTAAGAAACTGGAACAAACACAAAATAGAGCAGTGAGATTCATAACAAACGAATATTCACATTTGACTAGGGTAACACCATTAGTAAAATCACTAAATTTAGAAAGCCTTCAGGACAGAAGACTCAAAAGTAAAGTAGCAATTATACATAAAACACTGAACCATAATCTTCAAATACAAAAACAACATTTAATAAAATACTCTGAAAGACACAAAAATAAAGGCACATTCCTCGTCCCATATGCTAGGACAAATTTGTACAAATACTCCTTCTTTCCTAGTGCTATTAGAGCATGGAATGGGTTGCCTGAGCTAGCCAGAAAAACGAGTGACTTGGCAGAATTTAAGTCATTGGTTAATATGCTTGACTAAATGCATGACGCGTAGGACGTAATCATCTTCGTTTTTGAAGTAACGTCTGTATTATATAAGATAAGATAAGATAAGAAAATGGCTTCTAACGTTGAGAGTTAAACAATTTCTTCAGTGGAGCATGGAGAAAGGGACATCGCTGTCAGGGCTGTCAGACAAAGGTTACTTTTATTAAGTAGCTTTAACTATTCCATTACAAAACAAAAGAAAATTACTAGGTTTAATGACGAGGTGGGAAATGTGAATTTTAAAGACAGGTTGGAAATAATAAATTCGAAAGATACAAAAATGTGTAAATGTTAAAAACAAGGAAAGCATAAAAAATACTTTTTTAAAAAAGGCGTCGGATAGAAATATACAAGTATATATATATATATATATATATATATATATATATATATATATATATATATATATACATATATATATATATATATATTAATGTATCAATGTCATTATCGATTTTCACTGATTATCACTGATTTCGTTGATACTGACCATTGGTAAGACCTAGCCTTAGACCGCACTACTTGGAGAGAGACGGTGACCAAGAAAGCTATGAACAGCGAGAAAACATTTGGCCTCGGCTGTTGAACAAAAGTGTGCCGCGCAGAAAATGGCCAGCTCCTCTACCACCAAAGCGAACATGCCATATATGTGGAAGGGAGTGTCTCTCCATAATAGGGTTCTGTAGCCCTATGAAAAAGTGAGCGAGATGAACCATAGTCGCTCTACGGCTGAAGGAGGCCAATCTCTTTATATTAAGTTTCAATTTCTCAGATCGTGACATTTACCTCCTGGATCCCCTAAAAAATGTTCCTATTCTTCCCCTATCCGACCTTGCGATCTATAGGTCATCCATTACTGTAGCCCACGGTAAACAAGGTTGTCATGTGGACATCACAATTACCAATCACCTTTACTTTTCCTAATTAATGTCAGGTACGCATTAGAGATGGGTTGACTCAGAGGCGCCCAAAATTCCCGAAATGAAAAACCCCAGTTTTCACAAGGATTCTAACTCGCTACCCCGGTTCGGAAGCCATACGCTTTACCACTAGGCCACCGCTCCTGCTATATATGCTCAACAATACAAAAATTAATTCCGTTATTACTGGAGCTTCTTTCCAGAACGCAGCTTTTCTCGAAGATCCCGGGTTCATACCCAGCACGCTGCCATCCCCCGTCGTTCTGCGGAAGGTTTAAACTAGGCTGTAGATTATTCTTTGCCCTGAATTAACACACGAAACCTGTCAAACATTTTACAAACAAAACAAAGAGCAGTTTCAAACCTTTGACATTGAACACTTGTATTATGATGTTTAGGCGAGACCAGTCGTTATATTAGTCCTCATCACTGACCCGCGACGTTGCGACTAGTAGGCAGTGGAGACCAATAGCTCGTCGCCAGGTCGTGTTGAACCTGTGTTAAGACTTTAACGATTTATCTCGGTTTAAGGCCCCTATTTACCTTCGTTTCCTTCATCCGAACACAAGTACTCCAAAGCCTGGATATAATGCCTCACTTTAGTCGAATACAATGGATTCTTGCAATCGTCTTTATAATGATCATAACAGACTTGTAAAGTCACAACAGATCTGTAGGTTAACATAACATTTACTTCAACGATGCAAAGAGTACACAATGTATTGTCACGTAATAAAATATTTTAAAGTTGCCAGAAAGCGTAACAAGAAAAGCATTAAATAGTGATTTTTAAAATAGACAATACCTTCTTCATACAACTTATAGAGTGATTTTTTTTCTTTTAATAACTAATAACTAATTAAAGCCTGTTTCAGGGAATCATGGGAACACTCCTGACGGAGTAGACAGAAAAAATAAGATATAGTAACTAAACACAGGATTAGAGCATCCGGTTATTAGACTCTAAATATTTAAGTCTACTACGTACTGACAAAGGTTCTCATTCTTTTGTGATAGCCATTGCCAGCCCACCTTTCAACACCCGAGGTAGAGTCCGAATCTAAATTGAGCGCTACCGTGAATATAACCATACACAGTTTTGTAACATCCACGTTAAGGTAGGTGTGTCACTTTGCTTTGTTTAAAAATCAGATTACAAGAACCTATTTAACAACATTAAATTAGAAGTAGACGACGCATGCACGACGAATTATTGTTAGTATCTTACTATCAGACATTTAGTCACTTTGGTAAAACCCTGGTTTCACCCGGTGTACTGTTTTACTGAGTATCAATTCAGTGACACTAAATAGGACATCAAAGAGGCGCTAGACTTCCGAATCGGATGCTCCCGGGTTCAAATCCTGGTGTAGACTGGAATTTTTTATTTGGTGTAGTTGGTAGAGGATCCGGTCATTTTTCGTATGACACTTTTCTTCCAGACCTGAGGCACATGTTTTTTCCACTGTACATAGCTTTCTCTCTCCAACTAGTGCGGTCTAAGGCTATGTCTTCCCAATAATCAGTATCAATGAAATCAGTGAGCACAAAACATTGGAGCTTCCTTGTTTTATATCATCATCATCATCTTTCCTTCGCGTTCCTCATGAAACATAGGGCCTCAGTAAAAACACGCCACTCTCCACGGTCTCTTGCTTCCCAGCTTTTTCCTGTCCTCTTAGCTTCATCTAGTACACTGCGTCGCCACGTTATTTTTGGTCTTCCTCTACGTCTTGTGCCCTGGGGGGTTCCACTCTAAGGCCTGCCTAGCTCTGTTGCTGGTATCTTTTCTAAGAGTGTGGCCAATCCATCTCCACTTCCTCTCTAAGATCTGCACTTCTATATTTTTCTGTCCACTCATCTCCCACAGTTTGGTGTTTTTTATTTTGTCGTACCAATGTATTTTGAAGATATTTTTCAGACACCTGTTGATGAAGGTCTGTACTTTTTTGTTGCTGCTTCAGTTGTTCTCCATTTTTCAGAACCAGACAGTAGGACTGCCTTGACATTAGAGTTAAAGATTCTTATTTTAGTCTTGTTAGAGATGTGGGGAGATTTGAAGGTTGGTTTTAGGTGTTTAAATATCTGACGCGATAGATTTATACGACGTTTAATGTCTTCATCTGTTCCACCTGATACACTCTCAAGGTTTATAAAACTATCTACTTGGTCTTTGGTCTGAAAATCCGGTTCTACGTCTCCAATTTGTTTGTTGCTTATTTTAAGTACTTCTATTTTCGGTGGTTTCCTTTGAGGCCTACTCTTGTACAGTACGTTAGAAAGGTTTGAAAACTGTATTGCGTGTCTTACATTACTGGTCTGTTTATTAAAACTTGCACTAACAGTCTAGCATAAAATCATAAAACTATACTGTTATTATACAAAGCTTGCTTCCTATATAATCTTACACTGGAGGTACGTTTCCAGGTTCCTTTTTTCCTTCTTTTTTTTACAAAACTTTGTCAGTCTGGTAAAATGTTTGTACTCGTAATTTCTCCCATACAGCAATATTGGAACCCTTCCTATCTTTTGAAGAAGAAATAACAATAGATAAGTATAAGACCTTCTATTTTCCTAAGCACTTCGGTGGCACAGTGGCACAGGTACGTATAAACACACAATTACTCACCCTAACCCACATACATATTTGAAAACAGGATGAAATTGTTCAATGAATGACAATGTCCTTTACTTACTTAGACTTAGATCCTCCCGTGCCGTTCGGCTGAACGACAAGCTGTCTCCACAAAGATCTGTCACTGACAACGCCTAGTGTGCTATGAGGTCATCTATAAAAGTGTGGCACCAAGTTATACGAGGTTGTCCCTGTTTGCGCTTTCCTCGTATAGTCCTCCACGTCATCGCAACCCTTGGTATGCGTAATTCATGGTGTTAGGAGGACATGTCACGCAAACCTCATACGAAAGTTTCCTTTATATGTTTGAAGTATATTTCCTCCACTTGCCTCCTTCTCTGAAACCCCTTCATCCTCTGTGTCTAGTTGCAAAGCGGGAGAGCGAGCGTCCCAAACAGCCGGAACTTATTTTAAAAATTTGAGCATGTATGTTCATCCTCATACAGACTCAGTGGCGTCACTAGGTTGTGACACCGACAGTAGTAACGCCACTGCACTCCATCACAAAGTAGAACTCAATTGTTAATCATCAAATAATTTCATAACTGTAACTTACCACCGACAAGGAATAAAGAAACCAAAGAAATCATGACAGTCAACATTTTGCTAAGCTTTGGATTTTACTAACTCTGTCAACGTCCAGAGTATTACATAAACATTTGTTGAACATCACCCTAAACATTTAGTTGTAGTCGAAACTGAGGGCAATGTGACGCTTATAATGTGGCTAAGGCCAGATAATTGATCTCATTTCTTTGGAGGGCTGTTGTAATACTAATCGTTGTACTAAATGCCAACTTAATAAAACTGGCAGGAAGTACTTTTGTACTTGTATTTATACTGTACTAGACGTATGTTACACGCGACCCGCGGGTCTTTATTTGCGCATTACTGCCGATATAGTCACAATTAAACGAAATAATAATGTAATAAGTAAAGCGAATGTGTCAATGTAAAAATAGTGTGAATGAAGCTATCAAATCAGAATAGCTAATAGGCTTAAATCCATTTTTTTCAAATTAAAACATTTGCTTGTAGGCCTACATACATTTGATTAAAATTTGAGAGGAATAGACTTCATTTTGTATGTTCATGTGTTAAAGTATAAAGTAGATATTGAGGTAGACATAGATCTAAATCTACACTAATCTAGAGTTAAAAATTGGCTTTTATAAAGTTCATTCTGTGTTGCGCATGCGTGACCTTTTTTCATGAATGAATATAGGCCTTTCTCAACACGGCTACGCAACTTTAGCGAACAGCGAACGAATGTATTAAAAATGCTTTAGGAAAAACAAATTTGAATGTTAAATTAATTAAAATATCAAATAAATGGACAATAATTAGTATGTTTATGTGTTAAAGCACAAAACTATCTTTGCGAAAAGAAGTTTTATCATCTTAGAGTTCAATAAGAGTTTTAGACCTAGACCTGTGAATAGACTCAGTAGAGAGATGTGTTAATATGTAACCAATTGGTAATGTCTAATGAAAGAATGTTCGCCAGGAAATCTGTAGTCACATATATCAGGAACTAATTTATGTAAAAAATGCTTTTGAAACACAAAATTGAAGGTTAATATTATTATATAATGAAATCAATGGATCTTTTTTGTATTTTCATGTGTCAAAGTAAAAACTATGTGCGCAAAGTGTATTTCTTAAAATTAGATCTAGGTCTAATTCCTTTCGATCTTTTCTCATGTCAACATTGTTAACCATGGCCTAGATCCATAAAATACTATAGCTGTAATAGAGTCGGACAACTTTTTTTTTTTTGAGGGTCTTAAGTTTGTTTTAGGGCTACAATACATACACTACGGTCTAAGTTAGTACCCAGGGAACATTCCTGCCTAGTTTTATCAAGATTGGTCAAGCGGTTTTGATGTCTATAAGTAACATACATACATACACACATACATACATACACCTCACATTCTACTTTATAATATAGATTGTACTAGATTAGAGAGTAGGTTAGTTTTGTGAGACAAATATATTGTGTACTGTTGTTTAGCGACGGTAAAAGTTGTGACGTAGTCAGACAGACTAATGACGTAGTAGACTTAGGCAAACAAGGGACCAACATGGCGTTCATCTAGCAGTAGGCTGTTTTAAATAGAGATAGAAATAGCAACGTTTTAGGAAGACTGGACGGATTTCCCAGTGATAAATAAAGTGTGATTGTTTACAAGTGAAACTAATTATTAAGTATATTTCTATTTTGTAATGTTCTATGGCTAATGAGAAGTAATAATTAGTAAGAAGTGAGGTCAGATGATATTAACCCATAACAGTATCTCTAAATATTATGCTAGTACCCTTTCACTTTTCAGGCTATCGGTGCTTTGAATGAGAGACGGTTTGCTTATAATCTGTTCATAACGGTACTGCCTGACCTTTTTGTTTTGGTTAGAAGTCATATAAAAATCTCAACGCTGACCAGGGGGTTTGTTAACGCAAAATATCAGGTCATATGCAACCAAGTCTCTGCTTGTCGTTCATCACAAAAGAGATACAAGACACTGATAGCAAAGACAAACATAAAAACTCTTTTGTTCCCCTGGCAATCAAATCAGTAAATAGAAACTATGGGATAAAAACTTGCACATGTAAATTATGATTAAGTCTGGTGTGAATGTACACTTTTTTTTAATAGTTACAATGTGTTGTTAGGTGTGGTGCACAAATTGCGATACAACATTCCTTACGGACATTAAAGATTATTATTATTATTATGTTAGAAACGAACGAGTGGTCATTCTCTGGCGCTGACAGGGTCGAGTTTCGCTAAAGAGAAACAAAATTCATCGTAGTCCCATTAACAGTTTTCAGTGAGGAATTTTCTGTTGATGTGGCAGGTCTGCAGCAGTACCGCCCTCTGACGGGGGATGGGAGCGGGCAGGGTTTGAACCCTCGACCGTCGATAAATCCGAACGACCGTTCAGCGCGCAAACCGCACGACCATGCAGCAATCCACGGTCTACATGCCCTTATATAAACTTATAAAGGGGAATCACTCCTTGTCTTTACAATTAATCAAAAAAAGATATTTCCCCATTTTCTCACATACTAACTATACATGACCAAGGTATTCCACTGAAGTTTTCTACCTCCTGGTTTCGCTTTTTCAGACCTATGTGAGCCTGGGATGTTCGGCTGCACACTGAGCATGAGTAGGAAAAAAAACATCTAGGGTCAAAAGCTTGATGTCTCAATATACCAACTTTAGCCAAAATCAGATCTTCATGAGCGATAAGCTTCCGTGTAACCCTTTTACAGTCATCCGTTCGGGAGAGCCTATCAGATAGTACAAAACAAATTTGAATCCACCACTGACACAAGGCTAGAAAATATGTCATGTTTGTTACAATAAACTGCCTATAAATCATTTAAGGCTATGTCTGCTAATTAATCAAAGTATATTTATATGCAATAATGATGAACGATATATTTTACTCGATAAATCTTCAGTGAAGGGCAGAGCACTCCAAGACACACACACACATACACAGAAAAAAAAAATCTATACCTAACACAATACACACAAAGGACCAGTGGTCAAGCTGGTAACTTAAGAGTCTCAAGAGTCGATCTTTCCCCTTAGCATTAAATTGGGGGGGGGGGGCGATGGTAGAGGGGTTAATCGCTTAGCTTTAAAACTGGGTTCAAAGCTCGGTGACGACTGGGATTTTGAATTTGGGATTTTTAAGGCACCCCTGAGTCCTTCCAGCTCCTTTGGGTACCTGACTTTAGTTGGTGAAAGTACAGACGGTTGGTCGTTTCGCTGGCCATATGACACCCTGCTCGTTAACCGTAGGCCAAAGAAACAGATGACCTTAACATCAACCGCCCTATAGATCACAAGGTCTGAAAGGGGAGCTTAACTTTCATTAAATTTGGCTTTCGTCTTGAACAAGGCCCAGCGAAGAATCCACCCACTCGACCCAGATTTTTCTTAGCACTCAGTAACGAGTTGAATAAATTGACTAACTTAAACATTACGTGTACCATGTTATATAGAAATCATTGGCTTGACTTTCAAAGACGAAATTGATCATGTAAAAGTCAACGTGAGACTCCGTGCAGTTTTGAATCGTTGCAAAGCTTATAAAATACAAATAATATAAAGTTATTGTATTTTTTTTTTAATTGAATTGATTTCATAAAAGAAAACTCTTTTAAATTTTAAATGTTTACAATGTTGAACGGTTTACTTTTGATTATAATAATGACAATAACAAACGTAATGTGTATAAAACGAAACGAGCATATACCACATTCAAAGACATTGTCCCTGCTTCTGAATATTAAGTATCAGTGCAGATTGCGACCCAGTTTCAAGCTGCATATTTTGCCACATCTGATGCAGATACAAAACCGTCATCCGCAGAAAAATAATTTACATAACATGAGTGGCAAGGTAACAATGCGTTGGCTTAATATTTAATGTAAAAAAATAATAATAGTTTCGGACATTCCTTTAGAGCCCTGCCTTCAAGTAGCGGCCCGTGGGGGGGGGGGGCTTTCCAGAAGCGTAGTGAGGGGGCAAGGAAGGTACGATGCTCTGGGCACCACCCTTAAGGGGCGCCACACGCACCCTATTTCTCTATGTGATGTTTATGAAAAATGGGAAGGGGCGCCAATAATGTTACCTTGCCTCGGGCGCACGTTTTGCTCAATACACCAGCTGTAGCGCTGTTGTAATTATAAAGACAAACAAATGTCAATATTGTATTGACTTTTATTTCGCATTTTTTTTGTGTTACAAAATAGCTCACAGATGTGACAAGTTTGGTGTCATATAGTTCTAAAACACATCGGTTTTCTTTTCATCTTTCGATTTAAAACACTTTACAGCAATAGGGCGGTTCTATTTCTTCAAGAGCCGAGTGAGTTTGATTAAGAATCTTTTGCAAACATTTAAATGAATATTCTTTTTTTTATTCTATTAACTTTTAAAGGAGTTGTCGAGGAAAGGAATAGCGGACGTTGAATTGGTTGGTGAGACTTCATAAAGTGTAGTTTTGTATAATATCGAACAATTTATCTTTTTTTTTTTTTGGTTTCTGATTTGTTTTTCCACATTGAATATAAGAATATGTAAATTCTTTTTGAAACAATTTCTTAGCAAAACAACTTGGAAATAAGGATGGATGCTATACTCTAAATTTTTGGCAGATAATTGGTGACTTTTTTTTTTCTTTTCTTAAATATCTTAATTTTAGTAGACAAGTAATCAAAAACTATATTATAAATCTATGTTTTAACCATATTTTTTTTCAGATTCTATACAGAATGTTCAAAATACGAAAAAGAGCATTTGGGTAAGTAGATTGTTTTATTGTCTGTGTGTGTGTGTGTTTTATATACATATTCATATTCTCTTCAAAATAGCAGTATATTAAATACAAAACTATCGTTTCTTTAACTAAAAGAAATCCCAGGACTGAGATGTAACTTATTCCAACAAAGTGTTTAAGTCGAATAGGTACTGATCATTCTTATATAATTTTAACAAATTTTTTTATACTCTGGACAAGCTTAAGTGATAGAAAGCTGGGATACTTTTTGAAACGTCTGGGCTCAAGTCCCCTTTACAGACAGAATTTAGCTGGTCATGTTTTTAAATGTATTTTAAAGATGTCTCGACTACAATCCAGTACTAAATGCATATTTCTAGAGAAACATTGATGTGGCTGATTGATATTCTACTCTAGAAATGTCACAGCTAAATCCGTTCCCGAGATATTATATACAACTTTGATTCAACTTTAAAAACAGAAATTGTTTTGGTATTGCGTATCGTTCTTTGTGCGTTCCTTCCATTTTCTTTTACGAACATTTGGAGGGAAATTTGTACTTGTGAGTATGTTCTCGTACTGTGTTTAAACTCCGCAAGGTTGTTAACGCCGAAGTGGTTTTAAGCCCATCATTACCTATAAAATGATTCCAATGGCACGCGTCTCTGACAACCAGTCCAACTCCTAGCCTTCACTCATGGTTCAAGTATTTGGGATCAGCGTGTAGGTTCTGACAGGATGTAGCACTGTGCGCTGCAAGCTGCTTGAGGGTCGCCGGCTCGAAGCCTTACCCATGTTTGGGTATAGCTGCAAAGCAGCAGAGTGTTGAATTTAGAGTTTTACTTCTCGTAGGTGAGTGGCCAACCAAGGTTAAAGAGCCCCTACTGCTTGAAACTTAATGGTTCAGAGCCAATTACTCGCTTTTATATTTTCTCCTGTAAGTGATAACCGCTCCGCCAGACTAGGCCTGGACTACAAATGAAAGCCGGGATATTGGCTAGCTTGCTTGCTAATGACTAACTCGTTATTGACTAACATGTCATTAACTATCTTTCTAGTGAATATTATGGCATGTCTTATTAGACATAAGTGAACTAACAGAAACTGTTCACTCGAATTTATTATTCTGAGAGGAGTTAATAATCTCAACAAAAATAATACAAGTCTATGGAAACCATAAGCCCTGGGTGATCAAAATCAATCAAACACCTTATTATTGAAAAAAAAGATAAGGCTAGCAACGATGAGTTTATGAATGCTAAAAAATACACTAAAAAAGGAAGGAAAAATATACAAAAAAAAAATTAAGAATTTATTTGGAAATAACAGCTCAAAAGCATGCTGGGAAGGATTAAAGAAAATAACAGGCAGCGCCGTAAGACGAGAACGACTTTCAGTGGACGATGAGGAGAAATTCGCCAACGAACAAAATCATTTTTTATCCCGTTTTGACAAAGAAGTTTTTGTTGACCTACACAAAGAAATGTTCAACACTCTGACCAAAGAAAAACAAGAGCCCTACGTCAATTTTGTAGCTGAAGATAAAGTGACCTTATTGTTTAAAAGAGCAGACGTAACAGAAGCTTGTGGACCAGACAAAATTAGTGGCAAGCTGGTCAAGCTATGTGTAGAACGAATCTCTTTTATCTTCTCTCACATCTTCAACCACTCGTTGCAAACCTTCGTAATTCCGCACATCTAGAGAACTTCAGAAATGATACCAGTGCCAAAGAAACCAAAAATAGAATGCTTGGACTAGGACGTAAACTATCTTCAACTCTGAAATCCGAAACATGTAAAACATTTTACAAACAAACATTTTACAAACACTGAATAGCAGGGCCGGACTTAATCATTGTGGGGCCCTATGCGAAACGGATTTAGCGGGGCCAAGTTTGGGTAGGGAAGTTGATAATTTGTGAAATTTAAGAGTTTGTATTAGAAAATAAATTCGTCTATGCATTTTATTACTTTACGAGCCTTGCGTATAGCATTTCTGTTTCCCACATAGATCCCGCTTAAAAGCAAGAATTACCAAATGTTTCTATCTATCTTTGTGAATTGCTGATCTCAAGTAACTCTTTATTAGTTTGAGGCGCGAGAAGCTTCTTTCACCAGATTAGACAATTACTCCTAATGCATAATGCCGTTTTTATTTATGCGCGTAGGATTGGCGTTTTCTATATTGAATGTTACCCCAAAATGACATTTTTCGTCTATATATTTCCGTATATTTTAAGGACTTTTTGTATATTTTTTTAGTTTCGGGAGATTTCCAGAAGCTTCTCGTAAATCGACAGAAGGGCGCGGAAAATTTGTTTTAAGTTATAAAATGGTTTAATTTAATAGTTTATACACCTTGAATTAGCGCGGGCCTATAAAAGTGCGGCCCTGCAAAATAGCGGCGAATGCTACGCCACCGATCGACTAGTCTAATGATAAATAAACTGAGTAACTTAAATATCAGCCCTTACGTACAAGCATGGCTTCTAAACTTTTAAACCCAACGTCCCCAGTATGTTAAAGTCAACAACATCAAACCGCTCGAGTACTGTGTATGGCTGCTTCACAAGGTTGTGTGCTTTCTCCTGCACTGTACACTCTTTGCACTAATGACATAAGAAGCATATACGACTCAGTTTAACTCATTTAATTTGCTAATAATACTGCCATAGTCGGTCTTATTTCAGAAGAAGAAACTCAGTATCGAAGCTGGATAGAAGAGTTTACAATCAAATGCACTGACAACTTTCTAGAACTTAATGTCACAAAAACTGACAAACTTATACTAGATTTCAGAAAAAAAAAAAAAACCGCAGATAAACACTGCATCTAAAGAATAAGTGAAGGCATATAAATATCTAGGCGTCATCATTGATAACAAGCTTTCTTGGTACAACCACCTTGGAACAGCCCAGTGACATTTTTTTCTATTCAAACTCAATAGCTTTAAACTAAATGATAAGATCCTAGATACTTTTTACGGCTCGACTATGCAAAATCTACTAACATACGGAATAACTTGTCGGCAAGGCAACGCCCCATCTAAACCTTTGCGCCGTCTAGAAAACACCATAAAAAGAGCATCGAAAATCACTCTCACAACATTTCCATATTTAAAGGAACTTTTTGAACAAAAGTGTGTAAGAAAAATCGAAAAAATCGTGGAAGACAACGCCACCCGCTCCATAATAACTCAAGTCGTCCTATAGTGGGCGACTACTGTCAATCAAGACAAGTACAAAGCGGTACAAAAACTTTTCGTACCCCACTCGGTCAGACTATATCAAAGCCACACTTCGATCACGAAAAATGAAAAGGACCAAAATGCATGTGTGTAGTCGCTGAATGAATTCTTTATGTTATGTCTGTTCTATTTATGTGTATGTCATTGTTTTGTTGTCTTTAAATGAGAAAAGAGTCATTGTAATCACAACATATTTCCATAGGGATCAATAAAGAAGTCTTAGTCTTAGTTCTAATGACTAACCTGCTTCGATTATTTTTTTTTATTTTTACAGATTTGTTTTCTTTCTCCTGATACTATCAATATTGATTTATGCGAGATTTAAGGTCGATTCATTGATCCCTATGTGGTCTCATCCTGTAGGACATGTATTAATGCACAACAGAGAAATGACTCATAACAATGCTAAATGTCTTCCCGTCAGAAATATCGCATTTATAAAGACTCACAAAGCAGGAAGCTCAACCGTTTCTAACATTCTTCTCAACTTCGGACTAGCCAACAATCTGACCGCAGCTCTACCAAACTTCCCTAAAGGCCATCCCTATTACAACTACATCACAAAGCCCAATGAACATTTTGTAAAAGAAATGATCTGCCCGCTGACAGATGGTCGTCAAGAGTACAACCTCCTCTTCTACCACTGCGTATACAACAAGACCGCCTTTCGCTCCATTATGCCAGAAAACACGGTGTACATATCCATCCTGCGGGAACCTTTTCAGCAGTTTCTTTCATCCTATTTCTATTACCACATCGACATTAGACTTGTTAAAGATTTCCCAGCTTTGAGCAATTCCACGTCGATTTATTCATTCCTGTCAAACCCGTACAATTTCACCAAAGAAGAAAACCACTTCACCTATACGAGAAACAAGCAAGCGGAAGATCTTGGCTTCAGAGAAGAGCATCTTCGTAACAATGAAACTTTAAAGCAATATTTGTTTGGTCTGGAAAAAGATTTCCTGCTTGTCATGATTATGGAATACTTCGAGGAGAGCTTATTATTACTTAGGCGTGAGCTCTGTTGGGAAATGGAGGATATAATACACATACCAAACAATGTCAACAAAAAAAAGGTAAAGTTAACTTTTGATGGGGAGTACCTTCAGTCTCATAGAAGATTTAGTGTTCTGGATTATATCGTGTATGATTATTTCTTGAAAATTTTTGAGGAGAAATTAAACTCCCAAGACGAGTCTTTCAATGCAGAACTGAATCACTTCAAACGCGTCCTGAACTTTGTTCAGCTGGGATGTTCTGCAGGGAATGATGTTTGGGTCAATGAGTCACTTTGGCATCAAAGTTTTGTAGTTACGCAAGAGAGATGTAGACTAATGACGCTGAAAGAATTGGACAGTTTAGATCTCATGTTCAAGGTTCAAGGAACGAAGAGAACTTTAAACTCGACCCATTCCGTAAGAACTCTACTATATTATTAGAAATTATGTTGGTCTGTTTTATCAAGTATCGCTTTTCCTTAATAGTTATAATTATATTTCTTTAACTCTTTCTCACCTAAGCGATACTATCGTTCCTTTGATCCCATTTAATTAAATTGAAGTTTTTGTTTTTATGAACTTTAATTTGTGTTATATAAAAAAAGAGCATGTATTCCTCTTTAATTATATATCAAACGTAACGTTTTTTGATTACAAAAAAAATGTGATAGAAATTGACTGCAGAAGTGTAAAAAATGAACAATTCTCTCATCCATCTATCCATCCATCCCAGTGGAGCTACAGCCCATGGAGGGCTCTGGCCTGATTCAGCACATCCTTCCATTCAGATCTTTCCTGGGCCTTTCGTCTCCAAGCCCTAACCCCAAGCTGTTGCAGATCTGCTTCTACATCATTAATCCTTCGCATTCGGGGTCTGCCTTTGGGTCGTCTGTCTTTTGGTTTTTGCCTGTATATAATTTCCGCTCCTCTGTTATCTGACATTTTTTTAAGGTGACCTGCCCAACGTAGTCTGTTCTTTTTTTTTATTTCGGTCACTATTGGTGGGTTTCATACAATTGATATATATCATGGTTAGTGCGTGTCTTCCACCCTGTTTCGTCCTGTATGGCGCCATAGAAAAATTCTCTCAGAATGTGGAAAATAATTTTGGAGATAAAGAGTTAACATCCTTAAAATAATATCATCTACACCCTCATAAAATGAAAGCTATTTAGGTAAGAATGAAAAGTTGGGGTCAACTAGTGAATATCCCTTGGCTCCTGAATGGAGCGTTTGTCCTACCAGATGTCACGTATCATACAGCAGCTGTTACATTAAATTTATTTTTATATTTCTGAAGTCTGGTGACGTTTTTTGGGGGAAAAAAAGGGTGCTTTCTTGGTACAGAAATGGAAAGTTAATTCCATGACCATAACAGGAGCGAGGTTAATTGTTTCCAGATATGGTAACAGGTAGAGAATAAAAAGTATTTTAAAGGACGGATATGGTTAGTTGAGAGCTAGAACAAAGACAGTAAATTTGTTTAATTAAATTGCATTGTACATGTACAGTGTGTAAATTTCATTAAAGTGATTCCTAGTTAAAGAATAAAAGCTTTGTATTTATTGTTGAAGGATCTTCACTGTTTGAATTAATAGTTTACATTTTAATCTCCGGGCATAACGATATTATTTGAGTGTTCAGAAATTAATTGAATTAGAAATCTATGCGGAATTTTAACTTCAGAAACGCATTGGCTGATCAACACAATTTCATCGTAACATCAAGACATCGTCCCATCTAGCAATCAAATAGAAATGATATCGTTGTACCAGAAAAGTCGAACATTTTTTTATTTTTGGATACCAGGAGCCAGTTATTGGGTACAAGTAGGAGTGTAAACGTATCGTGTGGTACACCTGATATTAAGTACAGAACATAATTTCATCTGGTCATTAATGTTACCCAAGCTTAATGTTTCCTCCATTGTCTTCTACGACAAATAGAATCAAATTAGCCTGTCGGTGTAACTATTCTATCTTAATAATACAAGATGCTTTTTTTAAAAATAGGATAATTTGGTCTACATCGTATGCGTGTGTGTGGGGGGGGGGGGGCGTTGGCTGAGTGGTTAAGCGTTTGGCTTCCAAACTTGAGGTCCTGGGTTTGAATCTCGGTGAAGACTGGGGGTTTGAATTTCGGAATTGTTAAAGCGTCCCTGAGTCCATCCAATTCTAATGGGTACCTGACATTAGTTGAGGAAAGTAAAATCGATTGGTCGTTGTGCTGGCCACATGACACCCTGCTCGTTAACCGTTGGCCAAAGAAACAGATGACCTTAACATCATCTACCCTATAGACCGCTGTCTGAAAAGGGAACTTTACTTTTTACTTTACATCGTACGCATATTGTTCATTTAATCTGCTCTTGCAAGTTAATTAGCGACTTAAAACCCTTTTAAAATCAAAGTTTTCATCGCTGATTCAGAAAACCCGATCCGATCTCGGCACCAAGGAAGGAGGAGCACTTGCACCGCTTTGTCCTTGCGTGTGGTTTATGAAATGAAACAGTAGTTTAATACATCAGTTTGAGACAGTGGCTAGCTTTAAACCTGAATGCTTTATTAATGTGAACAGAAACAGCTCAAAGCTCATCAGTTTAATTACTTATAAGGATGCGTGTGTGTGTGTGTTTGTCTTACAACGAGATGAATCACTTACGGAAGAAAGTTCCTTGGCTCACTGAAAGGCGATTTGAACGGGCACGTGTAATCAGAAGGTGGTTGTTGTTGTTTTTTTGTGGCGAGAGAAAGAGAGAGAGTGGGGAGAAAGAGAATTTAGAGAAAGAGAAAGAGAAAAAAAAGAAGAGAGAGTCGAGTTAGAGAAAGTAGGAGAAAAAGAAAATGACCATAAAGTCACACACACGCACACACAAAAATCCCATCACACAACTATTATCAAGTTTTCAGAAGTTGAAGAAATGTCTTGTTGCAGGCATGCTTGGTAACAGATTTTTAGCTCTCTGTAACTATTCAGATTGTTTACGATATTCAAAATTGTAGTAAAAGTCTACCATTTCATTTCGGTAAGACGCATGGATGTACTTTTAACATCCTAACACAAGGGAGGGCAAATTACGACCCGCGGGTCACATGCGGCCCGCCGGAGTCCTTAATGAGGCCCGCGGGATACCTAAGAAATCAGGTGTGCACACAGGTTATACATATAAAAAATTCAAGTATATTTAAAAGTAAATAATTCTAAATGTCTATATACATTTTAGAAAGTTCTGATTCTTATCACTTATGAGGAAGAGGCTAAAGAAACATTGTCTCTGCATGTCATTCTAAAAAGGTTTGAAGTAAACGAAGATTATTCTTATTGGTAATATTTCACAACATTCAGTCAAAGACACAGACTCAAGCCAGAATTAATTCAATGTTATGAAGAACTGTGTTGATAGTGTTGAGTTGGCTTGGAACAAGATGGCATGTGTAACAACTGACGGACCTCGTGATTTGACTGAGAAAAATAGAACAATATCCCAACCATAAACTCTTAACGGGAATTTTTTTCGCAAAGCTGCATTGGATATCGAATATATTATTGCCATAATCACATCAGTAATCAAACCTATCGGAGTTAAGGTACGTAACCACAGGTTGTTTTTAGAAGTACATACGGATTTGGAAACATGATATTCCGATGTGCTACACGGTATTGAGATGAATATGGAATCTCAAAGAAGAAATTATATATTCCTTGAAAGACATTGACTATGACTAATATTTATAATGAAGAGTGGAAGACAGACTTCACTTTTTACATCGGGAGTCTTGCAGTGGGTTGTTTCCACATCAAACGTATGTACATGTTGAATCTTTTCAAACAAGCAATTGAAAACATTTTTTGTCATTTTCCTTTGTTGAGAAGTAAAATGGTTGAAAAGTACACAACTTATTGAATTCCTTGATTGTGAATTCGAAAGCAAATTTTAAGACGCCAAGAGCTTGTAACCAGTTTTCAATACCCACAGCTCAGTTGTAGAGGACATACCTCCAAGCAAATTAAGACCTAAAAGAGAAGTTCCAGTCAGTTTTTCCACGGGAGTTTTATGGGTGTCAGATGCTGTAATTCCACACTTGAAAAAAAACTTTGCTGCAAAACTTTCACATTATTTGGGTCCACAAACATCTGTGAACGAGCATTTTTTAAAAAAAAAAAAAAGAAGTGTAATCACAGGTCGATGCTGACAGACTTCAATTTGAAAGCAGTCACGAGGAGAACAACTAGTAAGCTCATTCCACAATTCAGGATCATTATGCACGAGTGTCAACAGTTAAATACTTCACATAAAGCACAACTTTACATTTGTGGTATAATGTTGTGGTGTAAAAAGACTAAATCAAAATTTTTTATTTTTTTTTCGTAAAATTAGTTTCAGAAATGACTCTTGTTGTAATTCCTCAATTGGGAGGAGTGTAAAAAATAATTAAATGTAAATGTATAACACAGTATAAATGTGAATTAAAAGATATACACAGTTAGCTAGCGTATTTTTCTGATTTGTAATTACATATTTCATATACAAGATTTACATATTTTTTGTGTGTTTTTCGATAGGAGAAGCTCTGAATATTTATTGGTTTGTCTTGCTACTTTACAATTAAATGGTAACGTCATCATTTGGTTAATTAAGGTTGTCAAAGCTTCGCGAAACCGAATAACGTGTTTAAAAATCCGTATTTGTTTATCACAAATAAAATATATTTCATTATTAAATTACGAAAATGTAGTGGTTTTTGTAAATGTTCTACTTTTCTCTGTGCCATTATCTATATCCCAGTCACTGACTCCGTACCATATATAATAATGTCCATACAGCTTTTCATCGGACAGCCCATTTTCATGCTCCTCCACTGTACCTTGAAAGATGACTTTGGACAGTACGTCATGTCTGACAAACTTGCTCAGCATTCAGTCTTCTACATTCTTCAACAACTGTAGACTAGATTGACTTAAGGACACGCGTGGGAATGTAATCATCTTCATTTTTGAAGTAACGTTTGTAATAGGATTTTTTAATAGATCTAGATCTATACAATGTGTGACCATTCTTCGGCTACACTGTTAAAAGTTGAACAATTTGATAATATCTATGTTGACCATTCTTCGGCTACACTGTTAGAAATTGAACAATTGGATAATATCTATGTTATATGGTGACATCATACGTCCTTTTTTTCTTTCAACCTGTATATGTAACAAATGTCATAGTATAGATTTTGGTTTTCAAATGTTACATATAAAATTATGAAATATCCATACTGCGCAAAATGGTGTTTCAGATAAAGGGTAGTAATCGTTTAGTAGTCACGCTATAAAAGCAACCAAATTGCCCTACCTTGCACTGTTAGACATAATTGATGTAGAATACGATTAGGGACGGACAGAATAGAACGAGAAATGAATAAATAAGGGGAGAGAAAGTGAGAGAAAGCGCTAGAAAGGAACTAGAAAGGAGCTAGAAAGGAGCTAGAAAACTAGCTAGAAAGGAGCTAGAAAGGAGCTAGAAAACTAGCTAGAAAGGAGCCAGAAAGGAGCTAGAAAACTAGCTAGAAAGGAGCTAGAAAGGAGCTAGAAAACTAGTTAGAAAGGAAAGGGGGGCTAGAAAGGCGAGGGTACACAGAGAAGGAGAGCTAGGGAGAGAGAGAAAGGCCTGTATAGATAGACGTTAGACGAGAGAAGGATAGAAAGAGAGTTGGGAAGACATGGAAAAAGAGAGAATAGTATGAAAGAGAGAGAGGAGAAATAGAAGAGAGAGAGGGGGTAGACAAAGAAGGGTGAGAGATAAGGACAAGGACAGCGCGACAAGGCAAAGAGAGAGGCCAATGTAAAAAAAAAAAAAAAGAATGGGGGTAACATATAGTTAGTAATTGATCGGTATAAAATTATAAAGAATATTTTGATCTACTGCAAATAATTAACATCGAAACTCAATTTATGACCTAAATTCTATTTCTTTCATGAACGATAGGCTCTATTATGCAAGGTAAATTAAGGGTTAAAGTGTTTGGCTTCCAAACCGAGGCAAGGATAAGGGTTAAAGCGTTCGGATTCCAAACCGAGGAATTTTAAGTTCGAATCCCGGTGATGATTGAGATTTAAAACTTTTGGATATTTAGAAAGTCTCCGAGTGCACCCAAATGTATAATAAAATAAAGCAATCTTGGATCCCACACTTTTAGTTGCCTTTACCTGTCTGTCTTACGCTGGCTCATTCTCTCCTTAGAAAAGATATAAAAACGAACTAATCAAGTTATTTCTTGTCACACTATATCTGTAATAATAAATGACTCAAAATCAACCCCAATAGCAATAAACTCGAGAGGACTTTAAAGAACATTCTTAGGCCCACTACTGTTTCTAATTTACGAAAAAGACCTACACAATTGCATCAGTTCATGAACAAAAGTTAGACTCATTGCAGATTATTCCATAATATACAGAAGACTAAAAAACAACACAAGATACAGAAAATTTGACAAATAGAATTAGAAAAATTTTAAAAATGGAAATCAAATTGGAACATTTCTATTCACCATGATAAAATGACAATAAGTAAAACAAAAACTAAAACCAATAAAAACTACCTATATTATCTATGGTAAACTAATTACGCATATTAAAAGCTATAAATACAATACAATAAGGCATGTCTCCGAAAAACAATGAGAAATGCAGAATTTTCTTTTGCTACGCAGTCCCAGCTGCGACCTATATTTTTTGCCATAACCAACGCAGACAAACCATTTTCCGCCAGTGGTCTATTAGATTTTCTTTTCGCCATTCACGTCTGTCCTCGGCAGCGGTTTTTTCTTGTTTTTTGTTGTTTTTTTTTGGCCTCAAATGTGTTTTCCCCGACTTTTGTGATCACCAGCTGTCTTGCTCTCTGCTATGTCATTTAAAGCAAGTTGGTGTCTAAGTTGGTCTTTAATTAAAGCGTCTCCTTTGGGGCACCTCTGTTACGTCAACCACGTTTCAATATAAATACCTGTGTGTTAAAATACAAATAATTTTTTTTTTTGAAATGTTCATATTGACGAAATGAAAAGAAAAAAAAATAGACGTGCAGGAACATTGTGCACACCGTCTATTCGGTCTGGATCACAGAAATATATATGTAATATCTAGACTGGAAAACGGAAACGTATTCTTATCCGCGATTGATCGACTCACAGACCTATAAATATAGAGTGTTATGTATTAATCACAGAACTATATATTCACGCAAATTCATGAAATAAAGCAATTTCCAATTAGTTTCCATTAAGATAATATTTAGAAGATCCTAGATCGAAATAATTCCCGTCTATTGATTTTAGTCATCTTATGTACATTTAAATAGATTGATTACCTAGATCTTACTAGATTATGTATCTAAAAATTGCAAAATAATAATTATGAGACGAGATAGCTCTTTTTTTCGATGTTCAATTACTAGATCTAGAACTAAACATTAAATTATATGTTACATAGGTTAGGGTAGAACAAAATTACTTCTTATAACTACCTACTTTACACAACAACGCCTTGTTTCAACTTTTTAAAACAGTTTCACATTTTTTGTAGTGTTAAAAGATCTCCATGCCTAGTCTAGATATATATATATATATATATATATATATATATATATATATATATATATATATATAGATAGATAGATAGATATAGATATAGATATATATATATAAATATATATATATATATATATATATGTATATATATTTATATATATATATAGCCGGTGGTCTAGATTTATAGGCTTATTATCAGAATTATATATATACCCTTAGGGTATTTATACATTCACTGAAACCAGGATTTTTTTTTCGTGCGGAGTGATAAATGGGGTGGTATAAAAATGTTCCTTTTCTTAAATCTATCATTCATTAGTTATTCAGAGTAAAATAATCGCTTTTAAGAAAAATCAGATTATTAAAGGCAAACTCCGATGTTTTTTTTTAAACAATTGTTGATACATGCGTTTCGATTTTTAGAAAATGAAAATATATTTTATTTCTGACGTAATTTTTCGGCGCTTTCAAAACGGTCCTACTAGCAATATGACCCGCGGCCTGCGGGCCTTAGTTTTTATATTACTGGTGTACTTTATTCCATTTAATTTAGATCTATGTCAAACTTTATATATATATATATATATATATATATATATATATATATATATATATATATATATATATATATATATATATATTATTATATATGTATATATATATATAGCAAACTGATTAGGGTAAGACTTGCTTAGGCCACGTGAAGATAGGTGCTAGATGACCCTTCCGTTGTTTGTGAATCGCGTGTTCTGATAACTGGTATTGCTGTTCATTATTAGTGTTATAATTTACATTACCTAATTCATTATGACAACTTTTCATTTTTTGTTATCTTTATTATATGTATACTGTTATAATTAGTAATTCTAACTGCCTCTTTGTGCCAAAAGTAATAAAAATTACTAAAATCTCCTAAAAAAAAATCTCTGAAAAATAGCTAAAATTGAAATTTGGGTGTCACTCAATATGGAAAACGTCATTCCTACTCACGATTAAAAAAAAACACGTCATTATACAATACCCATAACTCTGGCATCTAGTGAAAAAAAAACTTCTCGAACTAATCAAGAATTACTGTGATCAACAATTCATAAGATTGATTGAAACATTTGGTAATTCTTTCTATCAGTCGTAATCTATGTAGTAAACAAAATTTTGATTGTATATTGAATGACTTCACTATTCGCAAGATTCGTTAAGTATAGTTAATTTGATAATGATTTTGTACTAAGTAAAAAAGGAATAAAATGTAAAGAAGAATTTATTTTCTAAAACAAAATCTTAATTTTCACTTTTTATCCTTATCCCTACCCAGACTGGGCCCCGTGCAATTCATTTCGCATAGGTCCCGCAATTGTCACATAGAAACTCTATGAAAAAATATATATAAATATATATATATATATATAGAGAGAGAGCGAGAACTGTACCAATATAGCTATGACAAGACTGGTTAGATTTAGATTCGCTTGCAGTGTTGTTGAGGGACGTGAGGTAGGCCAAATCTAAACACAAACTCTCAAGGAACAATTTTTTTTTAGACGTCAAGTATTTATTTCTAATATATTAAATCTAAATTTTTCTAAGCATTATAATTTAAAAAATTGTAAAATGTTTACAATTACAACTTTTTACTCAGATCTCATGTACTTCAAAAACTCAAATTTGAAAAACCATCTGAGTTTCCCTTCAAATTAGCAAATTTTTGTAAAACTAATAGTTACTTGTATATAACTAGAAAAGGTATTCTTTCTATAGTGATTGATTTCCTTCATCTGTAACTGTAGACCATTATATTTCTTTTTCACTCACTACAAAGGAAGCGAGGGTGCAATTATAATAGTATAATTAACTTTAACAAATGATCATTTCCATTTGAAATTATACAACTGAGCGCCAGGGAAGTATGACACATTTTAAAAAAAAGTTTCACAAATAAGACTAAGTGGCAGGGTTAAATCAGAATATTGAAAAGAATATTGAATAGACATTAATTCACTCTCCAGGCCTGTTAGGGTTACGGTAATTAATAAGACCGAAGTAAAAAAAAAAAATATTTCATAATTCACTTCAGTGGTAATTTTGAAAGATCTACATGGCTGAGATGTTTCCACACACAAATTTACTGATAATTAACAGTTGCCAGACTCCACTGAATTAATTTAAAGTGTCAAGTGTTATGTAGTCTTTGTGTGTTCACACTAGCATCATGCTAATTGTCTAGAAACAACCCTTGAACAGTCATTATATTTAGCTCAAATAGGACTTAGTCTCTGTATGTATGTTGTTGTATTTGTCTTTTTAGGGAAAGATTTTAATAACTAATATATATCAATCGTTTCAAGCTAAGTAAAAAAAAAAAAAATAAACCGTTCGTGAGATTATATTCCTAGATTTTGGAACACGCCAATCAGAATCTGATATTCAGAATTTGAGACAAAAATATGAACATTGGAATTAGAAATTTCGATTCTAATATAATGTTTCATATTCGAGATTTCATATTCAAAATTTAAAGTTCAGAATTTTTTAATCTAGTATCGTAATCGTTTTTTTTTGTTTGTTTTTGTTTTTTTATTTTAACTGAAATACTAATTCACCCGTATTCTGGTACTTTTCGGTTGAATTGGAAGTCTTTTTAGTCTGGATTCTTTCCCTTTTACTGTATACAAGTAGACATAGATTAGATTGAATTATTTACTGCAGAAAAAAAAAGCTCCAGAGGAATTACTGTCAAGTTAAAAAAGGTGCAAGGATAAGTTTGAGAAATAAAGTAATACTTTAGTATTCAATTTTACTTTGTCTTATCTTACGATGGCCACTTCCCGATAATGCGTTTCCAGGAGGGAATTATCAGCCTTGAACAAAGAAATCATGGGTCGTGGTTTCTGTCTTGAGTTTGCTGTCCATCTACGAGTTGCTTTTTTTGCATCAACGCAGTTGCAGCGTGTGTACTAAAAAGAGCAGAAGTCTAAGGGGCGCACCTTCTGATGCTTCCTTAAGGATGACTCCTGAAGCCGCAAAGCAGAGGGTGTAATTTCCCTTTGTCTTAACGAGGCTCATGTGCCCATGCTACCATAGGAAATTGGTTTTCAAGGCGCCATGTCTTTGCCTTCATCTTTTTAACATGTAAAAACAGATATGTTGTTCTTGGTGCCTAAGCTAAAGATCTTATTTAATCTTATCTCATATAATACAGACGTTACTTCAAAAAAGATGATTACGTCCTACGAGCCATGCATCTAGTCATGTATGTTAACCAATGACCTACATTCTGCCACGTCATCGGTTTTCCTGGTTGGCGCAAGCAACCCATTCCATGTTCTAATAGCACTAGGAAAGAAGGAACATTTCTACACATTTTTCCTACCATACGGAACGAGGGGGTAATAATTTATCAACTTGCGCTTTAGACTAACATATTAATCCTTAAAAACTGTCTTTACGGCCATCTTGTTCAAGGCAAAGCAAAACTATTCTCTATATATTGTTTATTTCCTCTGAATCTATATTCATATTTTTTTTTAAGTTATCAAGTTTCTCAGTTTTAAAATGACTCTGTCTGATAACATCACGATCATGAACAATGGGGAACAAAGCGACCAGGTCGAGGAAACCAGTAGTTGGTATATATCTGATGAGACCATGGACTATTTATACATCTCACTGACCATCACAGTTCACGGACTTGTGTCAGTGGCTGGGGTGGTGACCAACTGCGTGAACGTGATTATTTTTTTCAAGCTTGGATTGAAGGATAGTATGAGCACAGGTCTCTTCGCCTTGTCGTTAACAGACTTTGCCGTGACCCTCATGCAACTAGCATCCTGTTGCTCTTACCTGGTTAAGATAGTCTACCCTGATAGTCCAGTTGACCCTTGGCTCTTTGGAGCCTACGTCTTTAGCTGGTCTCGCTATGTGGCGTATCTTATCTCTTGCTGGATAACCACGGTGATCTCTTTGGAAAGGTGTTTCTGCGTAGTGTCCCCTTTCACTGTTCACCAGAAGTTTACGAAGGCTCGTTGCTTGATGATCATCTTGGGGATAAGTATCTTCCACGTCTGCGTCCACCTTCCCATCTTCATCTTCGCCAACATACAATGGGTCAGCATATCACCAGGGACCACTGTGGCAAGGAACGGCACCATGTTTGAGAAATATGTGCTAACAGTGCTCTACAGTGACTCCGCTGCTGATTGGGAGATACTCTCTGACATGATCGCTGGCATCAGTCTTTCTGTGTTGTCACAAGTCATTCTTTTAATATGTACAGTGTGGATGATCTATTCCCTTAAAGCTTCCTCCAAGATTCGCCAACACATGGATCCCGTCAGATACCAAAACAAACCTAGGAGTACGTTGCAAGAAAACAAAGGCGGGGCATCTTCAGAAGACGCTGGGGCTCTTCTTTCCGCCAAGGAAAGGCGAATGGCTAAAGTCGTTCTTTTCATGGCCATCATTCTTAGCGCGTGCAACGTTCCCAGATTTCTGGCCATCGCCCTTCATCACATCCTCCCGGGAATGAAAATGGGGGTCAACAAAAATCTGGACACTGTCTTTTGGGAAGTATCGTATACCTTCTGCACCATCTGTTGTACAACAAACTTTCTAGTCTACTTTAAACTTAACTCCAAATACAGAAGCGAATTTCTCCACATGTTCCAATGGAGCAACAAAGAAACAAACAAGGGCTTATTATAGACAAAGTTTATGCTGGCAACTACATATTCTTTTAATTCGTATGCAAAGCCGATACTGTCTGGCTGTGAGAATCGGAAGAAAATATGATGTAGCTACGATGCAATGGAATATATTTCATTTATTGAAAATATAAAATTTTAAATTAATGTTTCTAAACATGATCCTTTGGAGCGACAAAGAAACAAACAAATGTGTATTATAGAGTTATGCAGGTGACTACATATGTTCACCATCCTTGTGATAATCAAAAAAAAAATATGCATTTAAAAAACAACAACATTTTATGCACTCAGAATACAATGAAATACATTAGGTTTCGTGATAATAGTAAGGTAAAAGAATTGTTCTTAGAAGGTTCACCCATAATGTCTACATGGCAGGCGAAGGTAAATTCATTAAATACGTAATTCCTGTTTCTTGTTAAAAATTCACGGTTGAGAAAAATCTCTTAGAGGGATAAAAGATATACGTTCTAATCCCATCTTATGGTTTTATTCCTTGTTTGTTTGTTTTATATGTTTCGGATGTTCCTGCAGAGCTGAAGATAATTTACTTCCAACTCCAAACCTCCCTCAGGACGACGGGTGATCGGATTGAGCACGGGACCATCAAGAAGTCCGAACGACAGTCCAGCGAGAAAACCGCAAACCAAACTATTCACAGTTTAAAAGTTTAAACAATAGCAATAAAGTAAAATAAATAAAAAAATCTATGGAAAGATCACTTTTTTATTTCTGCAAGTCGGACAAGAGTTACCCCCACGTAAAAAAAGAGGTGGGGGGAGAACAAGCTTTGTACTCTGTATTCACCCTTCACTAAATAGCAGGACCAGACTTAACAATTGTGTGGCACTATGCGAAACGGATTTGGCGGGGCCACGTTTGGGTAGGGATACGGATAATAAGTGAAATTTAAGAGTTTGTATTAGAAAATAAATTCGTCTTTACATTTTATTCATTCTTTACTACGTACCTAATTACTTTACGACCCTTGCGTGTAGAGAAGTTAAACAGTGGGCCTATATCATAAAAGTTCTGTTTCCTACCTAGATCACGCTCAATAGAAAAATTATCAAATGTTTTAATCTATTTACGACAATTGTAGACCTCAAGTAATTCTTCATTAGTTTGAGGTGCAAGAAGCTTTTTAAACCATATTCCACAATTACGGTTATTGCATAATGCATTATTTACTACCTTTAATCATTTAACTGTGAATAGACCTTGTTTTTAATGATTTAACTGTATAGAATTTAGCCCTTGTTATATAAAGGGAGAGTGATCCTTAAAGGATTACGGGCGCGACTTGGCCTAAATTGTGCCGATGTGCCTAAATTCAAAACGCAAACTCATTGCATAATGCCGTTTTTTTTTAATCGTGCGTTGGATTGGCGTTTTCCATATTGAATAACACACAAAATTACAATTTTTGTCTATATATTTCAGCAGATATATATCAGTTTACAAAAGATTTTAATAATTTCCGGAGACTAGTAAAGGATAAAATTGTATCAATTATTAAGAATCAATCCTGTAATTAATTTACATATATCTACTCTAGACCATGACATTTTAGGTTTCTAAATACCTTTAGTTTCGGTAAAGACAGCCTCTTATGATCTGTCTATTCTAAGGTTGCTAGCACTGTTTAATAGTTTACCTTGGCATAAAAAAAAACACGTAACCGGTATCAACAAATCAAAATCGTTTATTTCGTAGATGAAAAGTCATATAGTACTGTTATGTCACATTACATTATTAGTATAAAAAGATGTGGTACGTATGAGTAAATTGTTACTTGAGTCCGCCATAGAAACAAATGAACGAGGGTGTGTGTGAGAAGGTTTCCTTGTTTGTTACTGTGACCTAGCTTGTATTTTACCATATCATGTACTATACAGTCATTTATGGCGATCATAGTCTAGAAAGTTTAACGAAGACCTATTCATCCCCCCCCCCCAAAAAAAAAAAATAGGCTACTGTGCATATACATCGGGAGGCTGCGTGAAAACCCGTGTTTCAGTGTACACACACAAAAAAAACCCGGATGTATTTTTGTTCATTAGAAAGTTGGATCTGCGAAAGTCAATGGACCGCTGTACACTTTGTTCTTATACCTAAGACTAAAGGCAGTATTATCTTATTCTAGTAAGTTGTTTGTCACGATAGTTACCGAGGCCATTTAGCAAACGAAAGCTGCTGCGACTGGAAACATCTTGGCCCTTAAGCTCAGCAGCACGAGGTTTTTGTGCATTAAAATGTAAAATTTTTTAAAAATGTTTCGGATGTTCCTTCGGAGTTGAAGATAATCTAATTCCTAGTCCAAACCTCCAGCAGGACGACAGGGGATAGCAGCAGGCAGGATATGAACCCGGGACCATTGCGACGGCCGAACAACAGTCCGCTTCGCATACCGCACGACTGGGCAGCCATCAATACTTATAATTATGTGTTAGTGTGATTGGATTAAACTCAGAGAAGTTAACCTTTCAGACCATTCTGAATCTAGATTTGAGCCCAATACTCCAAGCGCTTAACCACTCGGCCACCAAAGGAAGCGCTATGCTAGAACAAATTAGAAAAGAACAAATGGATTCAAGCGAAGTCTTAGTAAGAATTCTACCGATAGTTCATTACCTTGCCAAAAACAACAACATCAACAACCACAAAAAAAAAAACGCATTTCAAGAGAGAACATAAACACTTTATGCAACGGTCACTTATTATACTTGGTTGAAAATGTTTGACAAATTCGACCGAACCATGCAAGAACGTTTTCGACGAATTCAGAACCTCGAGGCTCACGACCAGAACCTCAGATTCATCAAAATTAGCTCATGGATCTGATGGCATTCTTTCCCGTTAGTCTTGACTGCACACTTGATGTTTGCCACAAAGAGCAAGTGTCTTTTAGGCTACATAGTGTTTTGGGGAGGTATCATATCCAGAAGTTAACGTGGAGAAAATCTCCAGATTATTTAATTTAAAGGCCAGTATATACGGTAGAATGTTTTGTAACAAAATAAGGCTTACAGCCTTAGAGGCGGACGAGCCGGTTAGCGTGACGTGGTACGTTATATATATATATTGTCTACCCTTACGGCTCAGGGCCCCGCATATGACGTTCGCCCAGGGTTCCGCGCACTGCTAAGGCTGCCCCAGCGTTACGTTCTCTGATTTCAGTTGGAACGACCTGCATTTTATCCCCACCTCCCTAACGCACACCTATTTTTTGGCCGTAAATTCTTGTAGCATTAAAAAAATAAAATAAATAGGCCTACAATTTTGAACTTTCGGAACTGGTACGCCTGTGATAAAAAATTAAGTCATCCTACAACCCAAGTTAAACACACACACCCGGCATAATATCCCCCCCACCCCCCACAAAAAAAAAGTGCAGAAGGTTTTTATTACACTTGTCATCAGGTCAACGGGTCAATATCCTAATCGGAACTCCAGGTATTTCATGACCGACAAAATTAAGTGGTAAATTAATCGTAAGTATATAAAAAAAATCTCTAAGTTTTGACTTGGATCAAATGAGTACAAGCATCGGTAGTCTAGTGGTAGAATGCTCGCCTGCACGCGGGTGACCCGGGATCGATTCCCGGTCGATGCAAATGTTTTTTTTATAATTCTGAAATAAAATAAAGTTTCCCATTTAGACCTTGCAGATAGGGCATTCGGACAACCATATTTTAGAGGCTCTGCAGCAGGTAAAACGGAAGCGTCGGTCTTTGTAGATGTCGTAATAGTAACTAGAGACGCCTGTCATAACTTTGTTCCATGGACATGTGTAGTTAAAGGTCTGTTCAAAGTTATTTACGTAATCTGTTTCTCTGGTTGACGGTTAACAAGTGAGTCATGTAGCCAGCTTCAGAACCAGACAGCTAATGATCCACTTATAAATGCTATTTGGGACCAAAATCCACTGCCGAGGAGAAACGTAGACTCTGAAAAGAGAATCTAAAGCGACCACCGCCGTACAATGGTTATGACTGCTTGGGTTGTGACAAAATAAGTAGGCCGCAGCTGGGGCAACCCTTTTATTTTTTACCTTAACATTCAAAGCCAAATAGTAAGATTTCTTTTATGCTAAAATACAAAGAAAAGCCTTTAATTATCATTGTTGTTTTTTGTCCTTTTTTTTTACATTTCAATATTTTTCTAAAATACAATATATTTTCATGTGTAATCATAGGCATACATAAATATAGACTGGCCAATAAAAGAGCTTTATGAAACGAAATTTTGTGACTTGCAATTGTTTGTACTTTTTAATACAGCAGTGTAGTCTTGTTTAATCTCTAAGACTGAAGATCATGCAACTTTTCAGAATTCGGAAATCCGACAACAATAGATATACGTGTTTTCAAGTTACATGAAGTTATTTCCTTTTTCCAGTCTATATATATTTATGTCTATGTGTGTAATATAATCGAAAAAATTATTTCTCTTAAGTGCTAATGTTAAAGTTGTACACCGATGAGACTGGATGTCACTTCCTCCAAACGATATATTCATAGCCAATGCTAGCAAAACTAAAGCGATGTCCAGATGTGGCGTCTCAATTTTCAAACCATATTACAAATTGCACAGCCCAAATTTAAAGCGACGATCACTTCTGGTATCATCGTTTATGGAATATATGGACTTAATGGCCTGGCCTTCTGGAACAAAAAGGGTCAGCTTCAGATCCCACTCGTTCACGAAGTCGGTCGTGTAACATTCAGACAACCATCTTTTAGAGGCTCTGCAGCATGTAAAACGGAAGCGTCGGTCCTCGTAGCTGTCGTAATGATAACTGGAGATGCCTGTCAGAACTTTGTTCCCTGGACATGTGTAGTTAAAGGTCTGGTCAAAGTTATTCACATAAGCTGATGAAGGTAAAAAAAATATAATTTAATTACATAACAAAAATAACAAGGTTACAAAGACAGTTTGTGTGTAAACACAAACTCAAAATCGGCCCCTCGAAGTGGTCCACCCAGACAGGCTTCAATATTTTCAGAAAGAACATCCGAAAGAAATTATATCAAAGACAAATGAGAGATAAGAATGGAGAAAGAAGGTTGACAGATATTGTGTAGTGCCCAAAACGGTCCAGCAGATCAAAGTGATTTAAAAAATTAGATTTTTCGCTTTCAGAAAAAAAAAGTAGCCGTTGCATCGGAACTTTGAATGGTCTAAAATATTGTGATGTCGGATTTTCAATATCTTTTCTAGTTTACGAGATCTAAACGGGACGGACGGACAGACATTCCACACGAAACTAATAGCGTCTTTTCCCCTTTCGGGGGCCGCTAAACATTGAGCGATTTTCAACAAAAAATTGAGAAAGAGTGAGAGAGAGAAGGTGGAAATAGGAGGGAAAGACAGATAGATATTAATGTAGATTAAAATACTGGATCTAGTTAAAAATATAGTATAGAAAACTGGTGATACAGATAGAGAGTTTGAAACATAGATAGATAGTACTCTAGTTTTGAATACTGGATCTAGTTTTAAAGATATATTGATCTCTTCTGATTTCAACTGTAAACAGTGCCCAAAATATTCCTGAACGTCTCTTTACTTAACTCTTTACTGAAAATATGTGTAAATTTCCACTTAATTGTTTTCAAGATATAGATTGCCAGATGACTTTAATTTCAAGATGATTATATTTTGAACAGTCAAACCAATCAATCAATATAAATAAACATATCACATGTATAGAAAAAAATGTTAAAGCCTTTTTTGAAATCCGTGTCCAGGAATGTTTTATAAACGTGGCTGAAGGCCGAGCACCCCGGGGACGACGGCAATCTTCCTTCATTAAATCACACTAACCCACTAACCCTACGGAACTTACCATTTTTTAATGGTCCCTTGAGGAACGGCGTGTGAAATGTTGACATGTTTGTATTGTCTCTCTTACCAATACTTCCTTTATAAAGCTTATAATAGATGGATTATTTTGCTCTTGATAAATAATGACTGTTAGATATTTTAAAAAATTGAAACATTTTACCCCCCCCCCCCTCCCCACTAGAAAAAAAAATCCCTGTTAAGCTAATGTATAGAAAATACGAAAAACATGCATATATGTAACCCTGCCGGACCAAGTAAAACAAAGGACGTTTGGGCCACGAGGCCTTCTTCAGCTACAAAACAAACAAAAAATAAAAAACAATTAACACAAAATAGTCTTAAGTTAACTTATCTGTCCGATGTTGTTCTCTATCGAGGCAGAAAAGAAATGAGCTGCGCTGGTGTAAAAGCGCGGGAAAACGGAAGGGGGCGGAGATGTCAGGCAAAGATGAATGGATAGATAAGTTAACTTAAGACTATTTTGTGTTAATTGTTTTTTATTTTTTGTTTGTTTTGTAGCTGAAGAAGGCCTCGTGGCCCAAACGTCCTTTGTTTTACTTGGTCCGGCAGGGTTACATATATGCATGTTTTTCGTATTTTCTATACAGTCGTTTACCCCTGCAGCAGTAAATCTTTGTTTTTTTAAGCTAATGTACTAATCTAAAAGACTTTTTTCTTATGCTAGCCCTTTAGATCTAGACTTAGGAGACAGTCAGCTAAATGTTCCTGGAAAATAATTTATTTATTTAGCTCTTAAGTAAATATTGTCTTCATGAGGAAATACCCTAAGACTAATAGTCTGTTGGAGAAATAGATTGTCTAGTTTCTAGCCAAATTTTTCATTTTCCTTCTGTAAATTTCTAGGAAAATCTTGAGGGCTGTTTTCGAGATCCCTGTTCGCACATGTTTCCACGAAGGTACGAGATGAATGAAGCCATTTTATTAACCTATTGTAAAAAGTCTAAATGTTTGAAACATGTCAACTCAATCGTTTGATTGCCAACTTTTTTTAAAAGCACTCCATTAGAATTACCTGACTGGACGCAGTAGTCTCCAAACTTAGCACTGCGACATAACATTTCCCAAATTCTATCTTTTCGTTGGTTGTCATGGATACTGGACAGGTACATTATGATCTGTTTGTCAGGACATTTGAAATCCATCTGTCCGTCATACTCGTTGACCCAAGGAAACGTCGGCCCACTTTCACTGACCATCACCATGGCAACCAAGGTGACAAGTTTGACCAGAACTGAAGCCATATTGATCGCACTTAACAAAACGATTCCATGTAACTGAAAATATAAAAGCTATACATTTGTTCAAACAAATGAATTTGCTACGCTTACAAAAAAATAAAAGATAAATCTTCCTTCAACTCAGCATGGAAATGACAAGCTAGAAACATAGAAGTCGTGCTACTGGAAAGCAATTAATAATCTGAAGGTATGTGATAATGCAATTAGCTGTTGTACTTATCAGGCTTGTCTTAAGTCTTCTGGGGAAGAGGAGTACAATAGTTCACGTGACTACGGAGCTCTAGCAGTGATTTACATCATTCGCAACATCCAGCGTAGCGTAGAAGGTTATTAATCTGGGTCTGTAGAATTGGTACTGCTCAGAAGATAGGTTGCCTGTTTCTGTACGCGTAGTATTACTTCTGAGTTCGTAGTAAGACAAACACACAGATCACGACACTTATAATAAAATAAATCAAAAGGTGTATATAGAAGTTGAAGGTTTAATGCCTAACGGGAGCAGGATAGATTCAGTCCAATGTTACTTCTATAAAAGCCTAGTCTCAACTGTCTGTTTATCTTTATCTAATCTATTTTGAAGTAACGTCTGTATTATATAAGATAAGATATAGTGTCCTTTTGAATTTATGTCGTCAGAATAGTGCGTTCACTAGTAGTCACCTAAAGTGCGCCTCTGCGGTAGACATAACCGTTCCATTTCCGCCATCGACGTCTGTCACACTGAATGTGAGCACTAGCTTGCCGGCAACGAATATGCGCTCGCTGCCAATTCTTTGTTTAACAACAAACCTCTGAAAATACAGAAGTCATGTTTCAGAAATCATCCGATAAAATTTACTCAACCCAGAAGATTGCAGTCAATGGCGCCACGCAACTTTACATATCTGGTAAGCACGATATCAATTACTTTCAAGAGATGTTGATAATCGTCTGGATACGCTAGCTTTTGAAAGCCTCAAAGCGAGAGTTTGTCGGAATGAATGGCTCCCCCTGCCTACAAAGAAATCCGTGTCTATCCAGCAGTGCTTCTCTCAATCCTTCCATGGGTATTTGAGTACTACTAAAAAAAAGATTCAGTTAGTACTATTTATTTCCTTTGTTTGAGATACTAAACATAGTAATTTATTACCAATAGTAAATAATTAATTGTTTAATTTTTTTATTGATTCTTGTGTTGTCAGGTAAAAAAAAAAAAAAATTGTTCAAAATTTCAGCTTGATCCGAGATTGGGTGTCGTAGAAATAACGTGTACAAACTTTTGCCAGACAGACAGACAGACAGACAGAGTTAATATAAGCTCTGTAAAAAGCAACTAAGACTTTTTAAACGCTTTCACCAAAGATGTTGGCACACCATCATTGACATACGATGGCAAGATCGCACTACAAAAAAAGCGATGTTCCTGTGAATGACGGTACACAGCTGTGATTCTCAAACTGTGGTCTGCGGACACAAAAGGAGTTCGTGAGACGACCGTAAGGGGTCCGCAGAACTATGAAAATTGTATACAATCAAAAAAAACTTCGCTAAAAGCCAGTTTATCCTATAGGATACCTCTGCTGCTCTATATGTCTACTGCGCACTATTGTTTGGCAAACTAATTTATATATGCTGCATTTATATAGATTTTTTCATTCAGGGGTCAATGTGCAAGTTTTGATTGTAAAGGGGTCCCCGGGTCAAAAAAGTTTGAGAACCTCGTCGTTACAAATGACGCATTTAGGGATTCTTAATTTTAACTTTAACTAATGACCTTAAATCGCACCATTAAAAGTCGTGATTACATATTTCTTTTCCTAACGCTGATTTTTAAATGAACACTAATTGAGACTTGAAAATATTTATGGTGCTAGAAAGAAAATGTCAAAAAGCCTTTTGATTCAAGTGTCTGCAACATCAATCATCGTATGACAAATGCTTTAACAAAAAGAAAAATAATAACTACCAATGGAAAACTTAGAACAGTGTAAAAATTAACACATTAGAATAGACAAAAGATCCATCCGAAAGTTTGAGGCAACCCCTGGCAAAGAGTCACTCAACAGCCCACACCCATGCTGAGAACTGCTTGGGTAATGGCTACAAGAAAAGTCGACGTAGCCACAAATAACTTTACTTATACTTCCTCTTTATACACGCATGCGGTGCCGTACTACTAAATCACACGGAATAATTTTCTTCTTCGAAATTTGACTTAGAGTTGAGTCTAAGACTCTAGGAACTTTAGGCTTATTGAAGTTAGTCCTTAGAGTTAATTTTAAGACTCTTGGAACTCTAGTTATTTGAAGCTAGTTCTTAGTGTTGAGTCTAAGACTCATGGATTTCTAGGTATTTGAAGCTAGTTCTTAGTGTTGAGTCTAAGAAATAAAACAAAGAAATAAACAAAGAAATAAAACTAAGAAATAAACAAAGAAATAAAACAAGAATAAAGAACTAAAACAAAAAAAAACTCACGTTAGCTTTGAATGAAGTACCTTCTTCACGACTAACAGTCTGCTCTATACATTTATACCTGGATAAAAATACAAGTCAACAGGTTGTCGTATCCAGGAAGTAGCCAAAGTCCGTAAATTCTATTCTAATTGAATAGCACTCTAGCAGCTAAATGTACATTTAATTACATTCTCTTCAATCTCCTATTGTTTTGTTTTCTACTACTAATTGCCTTTGTTGTTATAACCAGCTCTCGGTCTCTTCTTTTTGTCGTTCTCTTCTATTTCACGGGTATAGTGGCAAAGTGTTCAACATCTTTGCTTCCAATTGAAGAGATCGAGAATTCGAATCCACGCGAACACCGGAACTTTGACCTTCAGGATGCTTCCCTGGCAACAAGTGGGTGGAATAAAGGCGTTTGGCTGTTGTGGTGGACACAAGGCACAACTTCGGCCATACATGACCTTTACATCTGCATCTTTTGTTCTATGTCTTCGTGTCTTTCTTTGTTCCAACATCTGAACCGCTATTAAGAAAAGAGCCAGGGGGGGGGAGGAGCAAGAGGGTTGATATTTATTTATTTTGATGTGTTTTTTACTTGCATTCACTGTGTAACGATTAACATTAAACAAAAAAACTCCACCTTTATTAAACTGAAGTAGTCTATAATATTTCATTCTATTTGTTTTTTTCTATACTGCTTCATTATTGCAAAGTTGTTCTCCAATGAATTGTACACAATTAAGTTCTTATTAACAGTACAGCTCATCATTTCTACGGTGCACAAAATGACCATATTCGACAATTTTTGTTATTCAACTCTATACAAAATAGAAAAATAAATGTGAGTCGAGTGCGGTTATTGCTGCATAAGAGGTGGTGGGTGGGGGGTTTGTTTAAAAGACGTAACCCAAATTTAATTATAAGATGATTATATTTTGAAAAAGTGTAACGGTCAAACCAGTATCACTGTGTGGCCAATCAGGTAGTTTTTTGTTTTCCCAAAGATATGCATAACTGTCAAATTTCTAGAAAAACTCGCTAAAGCTGTTTACCTGTTCACCCCATAGACCTGCACATTTGACCCAATGACAAAAATGCAAACTAATAGGAGGAAATTTTTTTTAAATGTTGGTCTGAGAGGATCAGCATATTATTATGTCAGCCTCACACATTGAAATATATCAAACATTTAGAGTGTAGGTAGATTGGAGTAAAGATTTATAAAACTAAAATTCATATAAAAAATATCACATAAAGAAGCAAGGCAAAGAACTTGCTTTCTGTCTGTCATTTCTCATTTGTTTGCGTCATTATATTTTAAAAAGTTTTACACCTAGTTGTATTTTATAACAACGGGAAAATGACATAATGGTGTGCAAAGTAGGAGTGTACTTTAGTACTAACCTCAATAATAAAGTGAAACTTAGATCAGAATGACGAAATCTACCATTCCCCCCCCCCCTTTCTTATTCATTTTCTCACTTGTTACAAGCTGTTGGTATAGAGCATAAACATGGATTAATTTAACATTACTGCCGCCCATTTGTATAAAAACATGTATTTTTCTGTACAAACAACTCCTTAAATTAGCGGCACAAGTGTGATACAATCATCAAGTACGAAAATAAAGTGAAAAGTGCAGTATTTTACGAAGACCTAATTGTGGCTGAGTGGTAAAGCGTATGGCCCCCGAACAGGGAGTTCCGGGTTCAAATCCTGGGATTTTTACTTTCGGGATTTTTAGGGCACCTCTGATTCCTTCCAATTCTAATGGGTACCTGACATTAGTTGGTGAAAAATTAAAGTCCTTTGGTCGTTTTGCTGGCCACATGACAGCCTCGTTAACCGTTGGCCACAGAAACAGATTATCGTTACATCATCTGCCCCATAGATCACAAGGTCTGAAATGGGAACTTTACTTTTTTTCTTAACTGTGATCTAGGACTAGATATATTGCTACACCCGACGCTGAGCCAACGTCCGTTGTCAGCTTAACCCTTAAGTGCTGAGCTGTTTTAAAATGAATGCATACAAAATGGAGTTATAATTCTGATGTTTAGAGTTTACATGCCATTTACCACACGCGTTTTAAGTTATTTTTTCACAGCCTGCCTTCCCTTTGGATCTCAAATATGTCTTCGGCGTCTTTTGTAAGAGATCTCCAGATGTCTCAATGTTAACCCATTTGCTGCGAGAGGTCTCATGACAACAAGTAGAAGAAAGTAAAGATAACACTTTCAGGCCTTTCCATCTATTGGGGCAGATGATGTTAAGCTCATGTGTTTCTATGGCCGAGAGTTAACGAGGGTTGTCTTGTGGCCAGCACAACGGCCGACCGCTTTAGTAATGTCATGTAATAAGGTATCCATTAGAGATGGGTGTACTCAGGGGCGTCCAGAAATCAGGAGCTTTAAAATATTCACCGGGATTCGTACTTGTTTTAGAAACCAAACGCTTTACAACTTGGCACTTCCATCCCGCATGGACAATAAGCGCACATATACTGTAGAAATCTGTCAAGCAAATTACTTTAAATCTTTAAATTATTATTTGAAAAAAAAATATTTGTTCCTACATGTATTACAAAAAAATACTCCAAAAACTAATCCTCAAACAAACAAAACAAGAAAAAAAAAAAAACTTTTATACACCGATTACGGTAAAATTGCAGATTAGATTAGTGACTTCATCACCAACGACTCATTCCAAAGTTATAAGCTACTTTAATTGTACCATAAAACAGTTCAAGAAAATTTAGATGTATCCAAAGTCAACGAGGTATCACGAGGTCTATTAACAGTCCAAAACCTCCTTACAGGAAACAATGACCCTACCAGGGAAAAGATGAGGCTGACAGAGAAAGCAATGGGAAGACATCAAAGAATAGGAGGTCATGTCATTGAGAGAGATTTCATTCAAGGGCTAATGACAGGGACTCGGTTCGACAGATGAGGTGTGTAGTTATCCTGACCCTACCTACCCCCCCCCCTTAAAAAAAACTAATAAGCTAATTACCGTCAGATGTCTGTAGGCTGACAAAAATTAAGCGGTGAATTAATGACAGGTATAAAAAAATAATATTTATCATCGGTGGTGTAGTGGTAGAATACTCGCCTGCCACGCGGGTGACCCTGGTTCGATTCCCGGTCCAAGCAATTTTTAATTATTTTTTTTTCATCCTTCAAAGTGAACTTTCTACTTGTTTTCAGATTACATTAGTGACTTATGTTATGTTATTATGCTTCTTTAATCGTACCATTAAAATGTAAGACACTTAACATGTATGCATAGTCATACACAATTCCCAATCTATATTATTGGTGAATATGAACAGCATGTATGCTCTGCTGACACAAAAAAGACTACGCTGGCTCGGACATGTCACCCGCATGCCAGATGGTAGAATCCTGAAGGATATCTTATATGCTGAGCTTGTGGAAGGAGTCAGACCCAAGGGCTGCCCAAGACTAACATATAGAGATGTCTGCAAGCGAGACATGAGAGCCACAGGCATCAGCAAAAGTGCATGGAGACAGACTGTGAGTGCTGGGACAACCCTCGCTGAGAACAAAAGAATTGAAGCGGCCTTTAATCAAGAGGGAAAAAAAGAAAGCTGCCCTGTCCGCTAGCCCTGAATCAGAGGCATACACTTGTATGAATTGTGGTAAAGTCTGCCGCTCTAGAATAGGCTTGATTAGCCACACCAGATTCTGCCCCGTCTCAAGATTAAACCAAAACCAGTGACTCATCTGGGCGCATCCATTGCCTTTCGAGACAAAAGGAGCCATATATTACACTATTCCCATGGCATTGAGCGCAATAATGACCTGCTAACGAATGTTTAGAAAATCCAAACTAAATGGCCATATCACGAGGTTAACATGGCTCGCAAAAAAACTCCCTGCGGGCAACAGTAGGTCTACAACTCTACATAGAAAGGAAGACAACATCAAAGAATGGGCGGGGGGAGGCCATGTCATTGAAAGAGATTCTAGTTATGGCGACAGATGAGGTGTGTAGCACTGACCCTTCCCCTCCCCTCTCTAAAATAAAGTATTATTGACATAAAAAGGTCAACGCCTAATGAGTTAGTCATGTTTTGACCGCCAGGTGTTTTTACTGAGAATATCTCCTGTGTAGGCATCGGTGGTCTAGTGGTAGAATACTCGCCTGCCACGCGGGTGACCCGGGTTCGATTCCCGGTCGATGCAAAATTTTTTGTATTATATTATCTGTGAAGAAACAATTTTCCTCGTGTATTAGATATTCAGTTGCGCGTTACCTCCATTTTGGTTTTATTTGCATTAGACACCTCGGAAGCACCTAACACTTTACAAATATGTTTCAACTATGTTTGGAATGTAATGAAACAAAGTGTTGATTCGTTTAGTTTTTTTGTTTTTGTTTTTCGGATTTAAAAAAAAAGTGTTAAAATACAATTTTCCAGTGATTTCTACACAAGAAAAAAATTCTTTCTGGAGATTGTGAGAGGCAGCAGGCTCTTCCGGATTTCCGGCTTCAGAAATCCATTCTCCTAGCGTTGACATTTAAAAAGTGATGGGACGACCTAATTAAGCATGTAAAATTAAGTTTCATTTACATAATGGCAGTGCTGAC